>CM055275.1:25151830-25444948 GCA_029237695.1 Conchocele bisecta | reverse complement strand
AAATAATTTTCTACAAAGAAAATAATTCCAACAAGGTCACAAGACACAAGACAAGGTCACAATATACGCCCGTCGAGGCAAGGCCAGTCAAAAAGGGGAAATAACTAATCTTGACGTGATAAACATGTAAACCAAATTTGGTTACAATCCGTCAAGTAGTACTCGACTTATTGAGTGGGCAAGGATACAGAGTGCGGAAATTGAAAATAAATAGGCTTCTTCGTCTTGGCATGATAAACATGTATACCGAATTTGGTTTCGATCAGTGAAGAAAAACTTGAGTTATTGCGTGGACAAGGATACAGATTGCGAAAATTGAAAATAAATAGGCTTCTTCGTCTTGCCGTGTTAAACATGTATACCAAATTGGTTACGAGTGGTGAAGTAGAACTTGAGTTATCGCGTGGATACAGAGAGCGAAAAATAAAAATCCAAATCAATAGGCTTCTTCATCTTGCCGTGATAAACATGTATACCGAATTTGTTAAAATCCGTCAAGTAGAACTCTAGTTATTGGGTGGACAAGCTGTGCCCGCCCGCCCGCCGCCTGCCCGCCCGCACAAGATGAATACATAATACGTCCCGTTTTTTTTCAAACTGGCGTATAATAAAATGACAAAATATTAGCAATTTTTAGCAAATAATTTCACTTTGAGTAATCAGTAGTTTGTGAGGTATCGAGTGTAGACTGTACACCGGTGCGAAGTGCAGCACGAGTGACACAGCAAACTCACTCGAAGTAGAGGATATTGGCCGATTTGTGCTGAAACTCGAGGAATAGATTCAGGTATTCTGCGGACGAGATTGGAACCGGCATAGCGTCGTTTACGTCTTGCAGTTTCTCACGCGTGATAATCTGCGAACAATGGATAGTGCGACAGTGAGTGTTTCGGGTGTTTAACGGCAAGCATTTCGCATATTTTTTAGAGAAGAAAACACCCCCTTCTTATAAATGGTTTGAAAATTGGATCGGTCAGAAAAATTAACATATCACAGTCCATTCCAATTACTTAGGGGTGAATGGGTTAAAGGCAGATTGTGATAACCTGTGTCTAAGGAAGGATACAATATTTTTTGTTGAAAAATCATATTATTTCGTTTATTTCTCCATGAATATATATGTTGTTACCACTCGTTTAAACCGTCCCGTCGAGACGGTTCAAACAAGTGGTAACAACAAATACTTTCGAGATGAAATAAAGAAAACAGGATTTGTTTTCCTCAAAAGTTTCTTCTTATAAAATAATTTGTTTATTTATTGGTGTTTAACGGCCTATCAACAGCTAAGGTCATTTAAGGCCGGGGCAACGGGTTCAATCCCGTATTCAACCTGCTACGTTGTGGGAAAAAATCCCAAAATATTTACATAAAAAAAAAATCAGCCCTGAAATTAGAATAACCTGACCTGGTGCCAGGTCCATACCACACCAAAGTCACTTGGCCCCTTCCCGTAAAGGTAATATGATTACACATAATCGAATTACTCATATAAAGGGTATAACCAGATTAAACTCTCGCATACAAGAAAGCCAAAGACGTACATGAGGGTCAAACCAGATCTCTGGTCGGGATTACGGTAAGGATGAATCACAATCGTTAAAATATCCAACGCATGATCCCACCTGCCAACCACCTGACGGTGATTTCACGGCATAAATTGGTCAAAACGACCCCGATACATATACCTGTTGTTATATAGAGGATGTTGCATGAGTGATGATTTAATATGATATTTATTAAAACAAGTTTACTGATTTCATAAGAAACGAGGCATAGAGTTTAATAAATACCAGATTAAATAATCACAAATGTTAGATTCTATACATCAGTACATCATTATATATTGAAGCTGTACTGGTCAAGCTGTAAGGAGCTAATATATTATGATTTGTATAACACCATGTTGAAGGTACATGCGCACTCAGTAGGAACAAAATGTTCTTTATAGGAATTAAATAAGTGTATTATTGTGTCACTATTCCACCAGCTCAAAACATTACGAGTGCCCGATATACAGATACATTTATAATCATTTAGTAATATGTATGTTTAATGAATGGCCTGTCAATAGCTAAGGTCATTTTAGGTCGGGTTAGCGGGGTGGAATCCCATAATTCACCTGTGTGGATCTTAATGCGAGTGACCTACTTTAATTTCAGTGACATACTTTAATGTGAGTGACCTACTTAATTGTGACTGGCCTACTTTAACGGAGTGACCTACTTTAATGTATGTGACCTACTTTCACGGAGTGACCTACTGTAATATCAGGGACCCACTTTCACGGAGTGACCAACATTAACAGAGTGACCTACTTTAAAGGAGTGACCTACTGTAATGTCAGTGACCTACTTTGTAACTTTAATGTATGTGACCTACATTAATGTGAGTGACCTACTTTAACGGAGTGACTTACTTGAAGCCCCTGGTTGCGTAGCCCGCATAGAGCATGTTCCAGAGTCAGCCAATTCACGGGGATACTCTCCCCCCAGTTCTTCTGCTTGCTTGCGACCTCATAAATCTTCTTTTTCAGAGCGACGAGATTTGGGTCGATGATTGCGTTGTCGATGCTGAAATCTTTGTTGACGACATGCATAGCCGACACTTTCACTTTGAAGATGTCTCGTACAGCTTGAAAATAGTCGTTTCCTTGTTGCTCTTTCGTGGACTGGATATAAATAGAGTATCTTACATGAGTGACGATTTAATATGTTTGTTTGTGTATTAGTGTCTAACGACATATCAACAGCTAAGGTCATGTAAGGCCGGGCAAACGGGTTCGATCCCATTTTAACCTGCTGCATTGGGGGGAAAATCCCAAAATCAGAACGGAATATTTACATTGAGAACAAATATGTTCAGCCCTGAAATTAGAATAACCTGACCTGGTGCCAGGTCCATACCACACCAAAGTCACTTGGCCCTTCCCCTAAAATAGGATTACGAATATCGTAATACTCACATATAAGGTGTATATCCAGATTCAACTGTCACATACAAAATGCCATAGACGTATGTAAGGGCCAAACCAGGTCTCCAGTCGGGATTCCAGTAAGGATGAACCCCGATCGTTAAATTACCCATCGCATGCTCCCACCTGCCACCCACTACGACGATTTAATATGGTATTTATTAAACGAGTTTACTGATTTTTCTGTGCCGAGTTTCTTATGAAACAGTCAACAAGTTTCATAAATAGAGTATCGTACACGAGTGATGATTTAGTATGGTATATATTAAACAAGTTTACTGCATAGCCTCGTTTCTTATGAAATTAGTAAACAAGTTTAATAAAGATCATATTAAATGAACACAACTTTTAGATGAAATGTATTGCATAAACACATCACAATACGTTGAAGCTGCAATGACCACCTAGCGTGTTTTCTGTACTGGCTTCATTTACATATTTATTACACTAGTGTATTAAAAATCATAATGTTATTACACAGTGAACTTTTATTTTATGCATTAAAGAAAGATATGACCCGATTTTATTTGATGTCGTTTAATGGCCTGTCAACAACTACAGTCATTTTAGGCTGAGTTTATGGGCTCAAAAACCGTATTTCACCTGCTGTAATGGGGGGAAAATGCCAAAATCTGAACTGAATATATACATAAAAAATATATATTCAGCCAGCCCTGAAATTAGAATAACCCGACCTGGTGCAAGGTTCTCACCACACCAGTCACTTAGCCCCACTCCCCAGAAGTAATATGATTGGTACTAATCGTATTACTTTAATAATGGGCACGGATTCAACTCTCACGTACCAGAAAGCCAAAAATGTACCTGAGGATCAAACCAGAGATCCGTTAAATCTAACCAATCTACCTGTCAAGTCTATCCACATGGTCACCTACTTTGTAGAGTCTATCCACATGGTAATATCCTACCTTGTGGAGTCTATCCGCAGGGCAACCTACCTGGTTGAGTATATCTAGATGGTAACTGATCTGGTTGAGTCTATCCACATGGTAACCTACATTGTGGAGTCTATCCACATGGTAACTTACCTTGTCGAGTATATTCACATGGTAACTTACCTTGTCGAGTCTATCCACATGGTAACATACCGTGTGGAGTCTATCCACATGGTAAATTACCTTGTCGAGTCTATCCACATGGTAGCTTACCTTTACGAGTCTATCCGCATGTTAACTTACCTTGTCGAGTCTATCCACATGATAACTGATCAAGTCTATCCACATGGCAACCAACATTGTCAAGTCTGTCCACATTGTAACTGATCTGGTTGAGTCTATCCACATGCGAACCTAAATTGTCGAGTCTATCCACATGGTAACTTACCTTGTCGAGTATATCCACATGGTAACTTACCTTATTGAGTTTATCCGCATGTGTGCCTACGAGAATAACTGGTGGTACATCTGTCTCCTTGTCTGATGGACAGTAACCATGGATGGAATTCAACCAGAAATTCACAAAATCTGAAAATTGAATTCGGTCAGGTAACAATGGATGGAATTCAACCAGAAATTCACAAAACCTGAAAATTGAATTCGGTCAGGTAAAAATGGATGGAATTCAACCAGATATTCACAAAACCTAAAAATTGAATTCGGTCAGGTAACAATGGATGGAATTCAACCAGATATTCACAAAATCTGAAAATTGATTTCGGTCGGTGAATTAGGACTACTTAGTTGTGGAAAGAGTGAAATCTGTGTTGCATGTAAATAGTATTTTATCGGGAATTAAGCTTTGTAGTGGCCCGATACATACTGACTGATAACTTAATGTCGTATGAGGCATTGACCTGATACGAATATCCGGGTTACAAAGAATTTAAAACTAACGTTGAATTTGTTGAACGGTGTCACATGACGTGAGTGTAATGACGCAACGTAAACAAGTCTGCGTTGTTTTCAACAAAACTATTTTATATTTGAACATCGGCTAGCATAAAATGTTGCCCGATTAATAGAATACCAGTCTACTGTCTGTTCCACGTTTTGCTGCCGACAAACTTTTGTCTATTAAACACATTAAATTAAAAACAATATTTAAATGTAAGTACTTTTTCATCAATAACAAAAAAGTTGCCTTTGACAAATTTCTTTATTTGATAAAATTCCATCAAATATTGATTTGATTGCGACTGATTTTCCTATGGGAATTTAACATGGTATGAAAAGAAGGAGAAGGAGCTGGGGGTGGAGTTAAATAAAATAAATTGGATATTGACTCAGAAACCTGTAGCCTATTTCACGAACATCCATTAGTCGGCTAAACTCAGTTAGTCGGCTAAATTTCATGCCGTTAATCGACTAACAGAATAAAACGCGTTTCACGAACACGTTAGCCGACTAAGCAAAGTCGGCTTTGCTTAGCCTGCTCGTTAGTCGACTAAACTTTTGGTTAGCCGACTAAGCGAGATAGAAGACGACGTCAAATAATCGGTTATATAGGGGAACACAATTTACATCAGGTGTATAGTGAGCATAAACATTATTATCGATGTTATTGGGTGTGTGGTGGGAAGGGGCGCGGGGCTTTATACACTTTATGACAGTTGGTGGGTAAATGGTTGCGCGCAAACTAAGGGAGCCGAATCCTGAACAATGTTTTTATTGTGGCACGCATTAGTTGTCGCCGTTTTTCTGTTGGCATACATGCAATTGTGCCACTTTTTATGAAATTATGTTCCGAAAAGATGAATGATTTTCTTGCCGAGGACGCCTGATAAAGTTCGAATATTAATGTTTTATACAGATAAATCACCCTCCCAGTGACAATCGTTGATTTACTCCTAAAACAAATTTGTTATTATCTGACAATCCCTGCAGGTAAACACATCCGCGCGTTTATTAAAATTACACATGTGCCAAATGAATTCATAATTGGTGGCCACGGCCATTGCTTAGCCCGCCAAGGCAGTAAACAAAGCAAACACTGATTGACGGACTGGCACACAAACACGCAGGTATTTTTTCCGCTTTAAGACTCAACAGAAATAATAACAGGTATATCTCAACATTTGTGAGTTATCGTATTTATCGCATCGCCGTATATCGCTGATATTGCTACATATCGACAATATCGATAGAAAAAAATGGTTTGTACGGATGTACTACAAGATATTTCTTCTTTATGTTGGGCCAATTAGTGGCTCCTATTTATAGCGTATTGTTAGGTGATCTCGCCCGAACTCGAACGATACTTGTAGGAAACTAGCGCATTGGCGTACAGTTGTCGAAAATACTCGATGAGATGTCGTAGTGAACCCGTCAGCTATAGGCATAAAGCATCGAACTATATCGTCGCAAGTCGTACGTTACCCGTCTTAGTTCGCACTAAGTCGCCATGACTCAGCAGTTTGGGACGGCGAGAACAAACGAGGACAATAGGCTACAATGTGTACGGCAGTTTGTATGACAAAGTACGGATGAGTTGTACAAAGCCCCGCAGGGGTCATGTTTTTTTTAATTAATTCGTTCCCACGAAATAACAATTTGTTCCCTCAATTTAACAATTTGTTCCCTCGAATTAACAATTCGTTCCCACAATATAACAATTCGTTTCCTCAAATTAAGAATTCGTTCCCACGAAATGACAATTCGTTCCCATGAAATGATAATTCGTTCCCATGAAATGATAATTCGTTCCCACGATATAACAATTCGTTCCCACTAATTAACAATTCGTTTCCTCAAATTAAGAATTCGTTCCCACGAAATGACAATTCGTTCCCATGAAATGATAATTCGTTCCCACGATATAACAATTCGTTCCCACTAATTAACAATTCGTTCCCGTGAGAACGAATTGTTAAAGGAGCATGCTCACACAGTAGGTGCAGAATGTTATTTATATCAGAGACATCATCTGAGACATTTTATGGCAAAATAAACATTCATTCACCATTACCCCACATATTGATTGACACTATTATATATTTTATATCAGAAGTAAATTTCCACACTGATATCAGGGGCGATAACCGTGTTTCCTTAAAATGTTAACGGACATTACTTTTTATATCTGTATTTATGTTTCTATGAGCAATGATCATACTTTATAATCTGTCGTAAATATTATTTTTTCAGGTGACGCATTTAATTACTACAACTAATTAAACAAGAGGGTCATGATGGCCCTATATCGCTCACTTGTGCAATGTCACAACAATCAAGCAAATACTGATATGTAAAGTTGTCACTACATATACATCAAAATAAGCCCATGACAGGCACAAACTGTCAATGCGACAAACTTGAGAAGTCACCAGGGCAGGAGTTGTCTCGCGATATGTACAGATATATCTTAGACAACTTTCAGAGGTTTGGAAACCACAACAGGATGCTTCCAGCATATTTTTTATTGCAATCCTTAGATTTTATGTATTATATAACAAAATTCCGTAAAAAAGTTGACCCCTATGTGACCCCCCGGGCCATGCCCATTTTTGACCCAGTTGTCACCATTTTAACAGCTTTGAAAAAGCATTGTACATCAATCAATCCTGTCAAGTTTCGTCGAAATCGGTCTGGTGGTTCGTGAGAAGATTATTTTAAGAATTTATGCTATTTTTAGACGGCGGCCATCTTGGATTAACGACGACCGCCATTTTAACAAAGCTGAAAAGGCTTTACCAATAAACCATAACTGCGAAGTTTGGCCACCAATAGTCAAGCGGTTTGTATGAAGAAGACATTCGAAATCTCTAATAAAAGAACGACCTTTTTACCTTTTGGCGGCCATCTTGGATGATGTAATCATCTGATTCGATGAAAACAGCACCACAGCGATCGCCTCATCAATACGTTTGATTTGATATATTATAAGACCATATTCCGTCAAAAATGAAATTTGACCCCTATTTGACCCCATTTTTTACCCAGGGGTCACCATTTTAACAAATTTGAAAAAGCATTGTAAGTTGATCATTTTTGCCAAGTTTCGTAGAAATCTGTCTGGTGGTTCGTGAGAAGATTTTTTAAAGAATTTATGCTATTTTTAGACGGCGGCCATCTTGGATTAACGACGACCGCCATTTTAACAAAACTGAAATGGCTTTACCAATGAACCATAACTGTGAAGTTTGGCCACCAATGGCCAAGCGGTTTGTTTGAAGCAGACATTCGAAATATCTAATAAAAGAACGACCTTATGACCTTTTGGCGGCCATCTTGGATGATGTAATCATCTGATTCGATTAAAACAGCACCACAGCGATCGCCTCATCAATACGTTTGATTTTATATATTATAAGACCATATTCCGTCAAAAATGAAATTTGACCCCTATTTGAACCCATTTTTTTACCCAGGGGTCACCATTTTAACAAATTTGAAAAAGTATTGTACGTTGATCATTTCTGCCAAGTTTCGTAGAAATCGGTCTGGTGGTTCGTGAGAAGATTTTTTAAAATGTTGTACTATTTTTAGACGGCCGCCATCTTGGATTAACGATGACCGCCATTTTAACAAAACTGAAAAGGCTTTACCAATGACTATAACTGCGAAGTTTGCTACAAATGGCCAAGCAGTTTGTATGAAGAAGACGTTTGAAATCTCTAATAAAAGAACAACCTTTAGACCTTTCGGTGGCCATCTTGGATGATGTAATAATCTGATTTCGACAAAAAATTATCCTAAGTGATCGTTTCGTCCATACCTTCGAATTGATATACGACATGACCATATTCGGTGAAATTTTACCCCTACTTGACCCCTCCTGCCCCGCCCATTTTTGAACCGCGGGCCAACATTTGAAGGAATCTGAAACATCGTTAACTATCCAGGGTTCCCACTGATATCTGAGAATCAAATTCAAGTACTATTTAAGCACTTTTCCAGGACTATTCACATGATTTTCAAGGACTACAAATGCATTGGTTGTTAGTGGTAACTTACCGCAGTATGCCAGCTGTACTGGTAGGCGACCCATTTTTCGTCCGTACCCATTTTCCCGGACACACTCGTAAACGCTTAATTCTGCATTTTCATACGAGAATTTTGTTCCTGGTCATTAAGGTGGTCATTTCCAGATGTCAGGTGTGAATATTTCCAAGAAAAATGTGTAAACTGTTAAATTGAACTGTTTTCATACCTGCCAACTTCTGTTGACACCTGTATGACGTGGAACTTGATTATCGGGACCGGGCGCTTGTGTTGAAAAGAGGCAAAGCGTACAGAATAAAGGAATTAACAGTATCTTCGAAGTAATACATGCAATAATTGCTATTATTTGATCAATACCATACAGTATTAATTACTAGAAAATACTACTGTCCGGTAAAATGGGTCTCCTACTGTATTTGAATTGGCCTTTTAATTATCCCTTTTCGGGCCCCATTGTCAGCAGTTACCTCCCACTATACTAATTAATTTTATGTTATTCTATGTAAGGCGAGCCGACGTATTTCTTAATGTGAGAAAAATCACGGTCAGATGTAAACGTTTAACATTATTGCGATTTTTGGCCGGAAATGGGTCGCCTACCAGTACTCCTGGTTTGTCGAAATTTGTCGTCCATCACAGAAATTTGGCCACCAATCAATAGTTGGCATGTGATTGAATCGCACTTTCTCACATTGAACTGATGTCAAATTATGTGTGACTTTACTTGTGTTTGTTGTTTTTAGCGGACGAGATCTATTCATACTTTTTAGCCCAACCGGGGTTGAAAACACATTTGCCAGAAGGCATCTTCTCTTGTGATTGCCGAACACGAGACAGATACCGAAGTGATGACGTAGTACACATTATTATGGGACCGCTTTAAATCGCCACACACGCTGCGGGCGCTGCGAAAAATGTGGGAATAACCCGGAATATAACCAACAACAACAACAAAATACGATAAATATTTTTAGATCAGAACGATCGTAGATCTATTGGATTTAAGCACTTTTCAAGGATGCGGGTCGAAAATCAAGTACTTTTCAAGGATTTAATTGAAATTAAGCACTTTTCATGGAAGGGGCTGAAATTAAAGCACTTTTCTTTTCCGTACGAACCCTGCTACATGTATCTATCCTTCATATCAAGCTTCGTCGAAATCGGCCTGGCGGTTCGTGAGAAGATTTTTTTAAGAATTTGACCTATTTTTCAACAGCGGCCATCTTGGATTTCGCGATGACCATCATTTTAACAAAAATGAAAAGGCTTGACCCATTGACCATTTCTGTAAAGTTTGGCCAATATTGGCCAAGTGGCTCACAAGAAGAAGACGTTTGTAATCTATATTGAAAGAACGACCTTTTGACATTTCGGCGGCCATCTCGGATGACGTAATTACCTGATGTTGACAAAAAAAAAAGCTCCAGAGTGACCGTCTCGTTGATACCTTCGATTTGATATATGACATGACTATATTCGGTCAAATGTGACATTTGAACCCTACTTGACCCCTCCTGCCCGCCCATTTTTGACCCGGGGTCCACCATTTGAAGGAAACTGAACCAGCGTTAACTATCGATCATTCATACATGTACCAAGTTTCGTAAAAATCTGCCTGGCAGTTCGCGAGAAGATATTTTTAAGAATTTGACCTACTTTTCAACAGCGGCCATCTTTGATTTCGCGATGACCACCATTTAAACAAAAATGAAAAGGCTTTACCCAATAACCATTACCGTGAAGTTTGGTCAATATCGGCCAAGCGGTTCACGAGAACAAGACGTTTGAATCTTTATTAAAAGAACGACCATTTGACCTTTCGGCGGCCATCTTCGATGACATGACCATCCAATTTTGACAAAAAAATGTACCAGAGTGATCGCCTCTTTGATTTTTGACCCCGGGGTCACAATTTTAACAACTTTGAAAGAGCATTGTACATCGATCTTTCCTACCAAGTATCGTTGAAATCAGGCTAGCGGTTCATGAGAAGAAGATTTTTTAATAATTTATGCTATTTTTAGACGGCGGCCATCTTGGATTAGCGATGACCTCCATTTTAAGATCTCTGAAAAGGCTTCACCCATGGACCATAACTTTTAAGTTTGGCTACCATGCGCCAAGCAGTTCATGTGAAGAAGAATTTTGAAATCTCTAATAAAAGAACGACCTTTTGACCTTTCGGCGGCCATCTTGGATGACATAACCATCCTATTTCGACAAAAAATACACCAGAGTGATCGCCTCGTTGATACCTTCGATTTGATATAAGACATGACCATATTCGGTCAAACATAAAATTTAACTCAAATTTGACCCCACGGGCCACGCCCATTTTTGACCCAGGGGTCACCATTTGAACATCTTGGATTACGTAATGACGTCATTTTAACAATTTTGTAATCACCCTACCTAAGGACATTGACCATGAAGTTTGGTGACTATAGGCCCAATTGTTACCGAGGAGAAGACGTTTGAAAATGTTCACGGACGGACGACGGACGGATACATTGCGGTAATAATAGCTCACATGAGCTTCGCTCAGATGAGCTAAAAATATCATGCCTGATTTGCATATGAAAATAGCCTGATACCATCGCGCGTCACTATCAGTAAAATAAATATCACTAAATGATTATATCTGTATAGCGAGCACTCGTAAGTTTTAGAACTGGTGGAATAGTGACACAATTATACATTTATTTAAATCATATAAAGAACATTTTGTACCTACTAAGTGGGCATGTACCTTTAAATTGAGGGAACAAATTGTTAATTCGTGAGAACGAATTGCTAAATTGAGGGAACAAATTGTTAATCCATGGGAACGATTGGTTAATTCGTGGGAACGAAATGTTAAATTGAGGGAACAAATTGTTATTTCGTGGGAACGAATTAATAAAAAAAAAGAATTCTAATGCGAGATTGGTGCGAGAAGACCTAGAGAATTGTTAACAGTTCAAAATTCTCGTACGCACTTTCAGACATTATGCGAGATATGACAAATATTTATTCTGTCCTTAAAATCTCATTGAGATTTTAAGGACAGAATAAATATTTGTCAAAAAACAATTATTTTTTTCCCTGACACATTTTTACGCTTTGTAGCTTTTTAGTGCGGCCGTCATTTTCTAAGAAGCGGGAGGGATTTCCCCGAGGATTTCCGGCCTTGACCTTTGAATGAAGTTAGCCGACTAAGTTTAGTCGTCTAACCATAGTCGGCTAACAAAATCGTTCATGAAATGAAAACATGTCAAAAAGTTTAGCGACTATGGTTAGTCGACTTAGTAAACTTAGTTTAGTTGGCTAATAGTTTAGTCGACGAACAGAGGTTCGTGCAATAGGCTACTGGTTAGATAGCTTGGAAATGATGCAACTAAGAAAACAAAAGTTAGGTTTTGAAAATCGGTCCACAAATAAAAGAAAATTTATTTTTAGCCCCCATGTTAAATTCCCATAGGAAAATCATTTTTTCGCAATAAAACATATTTGAAGGAAATTATTCAAATCATTTTTTTGGGGAGGGACTTTTTTTGTTATTGATTAAAAAGTATTTACATTTAATTTATTTTTACATTTATAAATATGTTTAATAGCCAAATGTTTGTAAAATAGCAAAACGTGGAACAGACATTAATTGGAACTCATTTGGTACTGAAGTTCAATGCCCCATTTTCTGCAGACAAACTTTTGGCTATTATACACATTAAAGGTACATGCCCACTCAGTAGGCACAAACTGTTCTTTATATAAATTAAATAAGTGTATAATTGTGTCACTATTCCACCAGTTCTAAAAATTACGAGTGCCCGTTATACAGATATAATCATTGAGTAATATTTATTTTACTGATAGTGACGCGCGGTGGTATCAGGCTATTTTCATATGCAAATGGGGCATGATACTTTTTAATTATTTAAACTAAATATATGTGTCACCTGAAAATATAATATTTTCTACAAATTATAAAATATGATCATTGCACATCAAAAAATAAATACAGAAAATAAATAGTAATGTCCGTTAACATTTTAAGGAAACACGGTTATCGCCCCTGATATCAGTGTGGAAATTTATTTCTGATATAAAATGTATAATAATTCAAATCAATACGTGGGGTAATGGAGAATGAATGTGCATTTTACAAGAAAATGTCTCCGATGATGTATCTGATATAAAGAAAAGTTTGTGCCTACTGAGTGGGCATGTACCTTTAAATCGGTACCACAGTTTAAAGCACATGTGATGGGAACAACTACTCTGATAGTCTGTATAGATACTATATAATTATATACTGTCGTGTGTTTTTTTTTCCCGTCACCTGTGGTTTAAAGTCTCATCCGACAGACCAGTGGGATGGAAATACTATCAAAGTACTTTTGATGCCCTAGGGTAGGTTTTAAACTCAAAACCTTCAGTATTGAATTCCTGTATTCTATCCCTGAGCCACAGCCCCGGTAGCAGATTTCACTAAAATTGCAAAGTATACTTATGTTGCTAAGTACACTTTGAGGGAGAAATTTTTATAAATTTATTAATGTTTATTATACTGAATTTATTACATTATCACATCCATTTTGCCATTTTGGCTGTGATAATGTAATCAATTCAGTATAATAAGTCTCCATACTTTTAATCATCAAATATTTGTAGCCGTTAGTTCTACATGTATATGAAGTAATGCATTTCGGTAAAAATAAATGATTGCTCCCTCAAAGCATACTTAGCTAGATAAGTATGCTTAGCAATTTTGGTGCAATCGGCTACTGTAGTTCCCAGTGACTCCCAAAAAGAGTCAAGTACTCAGAATTTTAAGAATTGACTCCTAAACTCAATTTGTAAGGAATCAGTTTGACTCTCACGCACTTGCAAAAATTGCATTTGCTCTTAGGTTCGACAATTTTATTTGATAATCATGCTGAGATTATTAGTAAGCTATTTGTTTATCATTTGAAATTGTGGAAAGTTTGTTGATGAAAATAGACGTCAAATGACTAAATTTGACCAAATGACTCAACAATGGCAGACAGAGGAGCCAAAAGACACCTGGCATAAACTGGCTACTGGAAGCCCCGAGTCCATCCTGATTTGGGAAGGGAAACTTTTAGTTATTGATGAAAATGTACTTACATTTAAATATTTTTTTATTAGATTTAAACAATTCATTTTCAACTATGGTTGCATTTTGTTCTCCTTTATTCCAAATTTTTTAATGTGCGTAAAATTTTGTCATCTTTCGACGTCATTTACAGAAAATATCTCAGTTTCTGTTAATAAATTTATTGAAAAATTGCTCATTTTCTTACTAATAGGTACAAAATCACATAGCAGAGCTGCAGATAAGGTGCATATTGGCGTATTTTACGCACTTATTTTAGCTGAATAGGCATTGATTATCACAAATGGGAGTACAAAATAATCACAGCAATGTGAACATACGCATTGATTTTCAAATTGAGTTGTGAAAATACGGTAATTAAGTTAAAAATTTACTTAGTTGAGCTCCAAAAAGATGAAATAAGTGATTCTTTAAAAAAAAGAAAGAAGAATTGTATCACTTGTTCCCTATTTAATAAGGAAGGACATCAATACTACATTTGTAAAAGTAAAATACGCATTGAATTTGAAATATGTGGGTATAATACACTTTAGATAAAACACTTATCTGGAGCTCTCACATAGCATGTCCCATATAGCAGTATAGACGAAAGCCGAAAGACGCCGAATTCTGTGTTCATGACATACCAGATATTTTATACGATTCCGCCCCTTTACTGTCAAAGTAACAATTGTCATCTTTGACAGGGTCGTCAACTTGTTTACTGATGTCAGTGACGAGAAGATAGACGGCTCGCGATGAAAGGAACATTTGGTGGGTTGTGTAGAACACAGACTGCCCGGCAAAGTCCCAGATAGACAGGTCGGCGTAGTCCGAGTCATCTGACGCACCCATGTTTGAAATCACCTCCTGCCGTAAGAATATATAAGTATGTCTGTCGTGGAAATATAGAAATATATCTGTCACGGAAAGGTAGCAATATGTTTGTCGTGGAAATGTATAAATATATGTGTCACGGAAATATATCTGTCACAGAAATATAGAAATATGTCTGTCGTGGAAATGTAGAAATATGTCATTCGTGGATATGTAGAAATATGCCTGTCGCGTAAATGTAGAAATATGCCTGTCGCGGAAATCTAGAAATATATCAGCCGTGGATATGTAAAAATATGTCTGTTGCGGAAATGTAGAATATGTCTGTCGCGGAAATGTAGAAACATGTCTCGTCGCGGAAATGTAGAAATATGCCTGTCGCGGAAATGTAGAAATATGTCTGTCCCAGAAATATGTCTGTCGCGGAAATGTAGATATATGTCAGCAGTGGATATATAAAAATATATCTGTCGCAGAAATATAGAAATTGCGACAGATATATTTCTATATGTCTGTTGCGGAAATGTTGAAATGTCCGTCACAGAAAGATAGATTCGCGGAAATGTAGAAATATGTCTGTTGTGGAAATGTAGAAATATATCTTTCAAAGAATTGTAGAAAAATGTCCATCACAGAAAGATAGAAATATGTCTTGTCGCGGAAATGTAGAAATATGTCAGCCATGGATATGTATAAATATGCCTGTCGCGGAAATGTAGAAATATGTCAGTCGCAGAAATATAGAAATATGTCTGTCGCGGAAATGTAGAAATATGTCAGCCGTGGATATGTAAAAATATGTACATCGCGGAAATATAGAAATATATCAGTCCCAGAAATGTAGAAATATGTCTGTTGCGGAAATGTAGAAATATGTCTGCCCCGGAATTGCAGAAATGTCAGTCACAGAAACATAGATTCATGGAAATATAGAAATATGTCTGTCGTGGAAATGTAGAAATATGTCTTTCACATAATTGTAGAAATATGTTTGTCATAGAAATATGTCTGTCGCGGAAATGTAGAAATATGTCAGCCGTGGACATGTAGAAATATGCGTGTCGCGGAAATGAAGAAATATTTCTGTCGCAGAAATATAGAAATATCTCAGCCGTGGATATGTAAAAATATGTCTGTCGCGTAAATGTAGAAATATGTCTGTTGCGGAAATGTAGAAATGTCTGTCACGGAATTGTAGAAATATCAGTCTCAGAAAGATAGATTAGCGGAAATGTAGAAATATGTCTGTCGTGGAAATGTAGAAATATGCCTGTCGCGGAAATGTAGAAATATGTCTGTCGCAGAAATATATAAATATGTCTGTCGTGGAAATGTAGTAATATGTCTTTCATAGAATTGTAGAAATATGTCTGTCGTGGAAATGTAGAAATATATAGGTCATGGAAATGTAGAAATATGTCTGTCATGGAAATGTAGAAATATGTCTTTCACATAATTGGAGAAATATGTCCGTCACAGAAAGATAGAAATATGTCTGTCGCGGAAATGTAGAAATATATCTGTCTCGGAAATGTAGAAATATGTCTTGTCACGGAATTGCAGAAATGTCTGTTGCAGAAAAATAGAAATATGTGTGCCGCGGAAATGTAAAAATATATCTGTCGCGGAAATGCATAAATATATCTGTCGCGGAAATTTAGAAATATATCTGTTGCGGAAATGTAAAAATATGTCTGTTGCGGAAATGTAGAAATATGTCTGTCACATAAATGTAGAAATATCTCTTTGTTTTTGTATCACTGAGCATGCGCATGGAAGACAAAGCGGGGAAACAAACAAAAACTAGTTTTCTGGCAAATGTAGTGCAAACGTCGGTCAAACCAACACAGCTTGTGTAAACTGTACCTGATAAAAGTAAGCACTTAGAAATAAACCAACCTTCAGGTCCTTCAAGATGGTGTTTTCGTTCTCGATAGAGGTTACCTCCACATCCCTTTCCCCAACCGAGTCATTCGTGTCTATAGATGTTTCGCCATGACTCGCATAACCAACCGAGTCATTCGTGTCTACAGACAATTCGCCATCACTCGCATAATTGGGGTCATCAGACGCCGCTACAAAGTGGGCAATTCGTGAAACATACGGAGCATATACTCTGTTCTCCTGTTCGAAATAAAGATGTTTGATTCGCCGAGACTAAGCCATGGTAGACAACTGTGGTATACAACAAGAGTTGCCAGAAGACAACGAAGCTCGCCTGTTGGCAGCCTTCACTCAAACTTGGCACAGTTGCATAACAAAACATGAATATTATATAACTTGACATTGGGTTAAGCGGCGTGCGGTGGACCTCGACATTGGGGTCAGTGGTGCAAGGTGGGTCGTGGGTTTGCTATAGCATAATTTAGCATATTAAGATGAATTCATTATGAAATATCAATGCGCTCCCTGAAAACAGAAGTAAAACAAAATTTAACCAACGTTAAGTTTATGAACATGCTAAGTTTGTGACCTTGACCTTGGGGGTAAGGGTTGGGATTTGCTAGAGCACGATAGAGGGTCATCTGAGGAATGCATGTATGAACTATCAAAGCATTTCAAGAAAGGAAACAGATGTTATAAGATATTTACCCCAACGTTAAGTTTATGAATGTGCTAAGTTTGTGACATTGACCCTGTGGTAAGGGGTGGGGGTGGGTCATGGAATTTATATAGCACGATAGAGTATCATCAGATGAATGCATGTATGAACTATCAAGGCGTTCCATGAAAGGAAACAGATGGTATAAGTCATTTACCCCAACGTTAAGTTTATGAACGTGCTATGTTTGTGACCTTGACCTTGGGGTAAGGGTTAGGATTTCCTACATCACGATAGAAGGTCATCTGAGGAATGCATGTATGAGATATCAAAGCATTTCAAGAAAGGAAACAGATGTTATAAGATATTTACCCCAACGTTAAGTTTATGAATGTGCTAACTTTGTGACCTTGACCTTGGGGTAAGGGGTGGGTCATGGATTTGCTATAGCACGATAGGGTATCATCAGATGTCACACAACATTTACCCCAACGTTAAGTTTATGAACATGCTAAGGTTGTGTCCTTGACCTTGGGGTAGGGGTTGGGATTTGCTACATCACGATAGAAGATCATCTGAGGAATGCATGTATGAAATATCAAGGCATTTCAAGAAAGGAAACAGATGTTATAAAATATTTAGCCCAACGTTAAGTTTATGAATGTGCTAAGTTTGTGACCTTGACCTTGGGGTAAGGGGTGGGTCATGGATTTGCTATAGCACAATAGAGTATCATCAGAAGAATGCATGTATGAACTATCAAGGCGTTCCATGAAAGGAAACAGATGTTATAAGACATTTACCCAAACGTGAAGTTTATGAATGTGCTAAGTTTGTGACATTGACCTTGGGAAAAGGGGTGGATCGAGGTGGGTCATGGATTTGCTACGATAGACTATCATCAGATGAATACATGTATGAAATATGAAGGTATTCCCTGTAAATAAACAGAAGTTACACAACATTTACCCCAAAGTTAAGTTTATGAATGTGCTAGGATTGTGACCTTGACCTTGGGGTAAGGCTTGGGTGCTGGGTCATATATTTGCTACAGCATGCATGATAGAGCGTCATCTGAGGAATGCATGTTTGAAATATCAAGGCGTTCCATGAAAGGAAACAGATGTTATAAGAAGTGTACCCCAATGTTAAGTTTATGAATGTGCTAAGATGGTGACCTTGACCTTGGGGTAAGGGTTGGGTGGTGGGTCATGGATTTGCTACAGCATGATAGAGGGTCATCTGAGGAATGCATGTATGAAATAACAAGGTGTTCCATGAAAGGAAACAGTTGTTATAAGACATTTACCCCAACCTTAAGTTTGTGGACGACGCCGACGACGCCGCGGGTATGCCATAAGCTCTTCTGCACTTCGTACAGGTGAGCTAAACACAAGAGGGCCATTGTGGCCCTATATCGCTCACCTGTTATCATACCTCATTTGCATATGAAAATAGCCTGATACCACCGCGAGTCACTATCAGTAAAATAAATATTACTAATTGATTATATCTGTATAGCGAGCACTCGTAAGTTTTAGAATAGTGCCACAATTGTACATTTATTTAAATCATATTTTTACTTTTAAAATACAAAGGTCCGACATTAAAATTTGCAGGTCCAGAACCTCGGACCAGTGCTATTTTCAGGCCCTGCTGCAAGTAAATATGAGAGACCTGTATACATTCATTATTCCTACAAAGTCTTGTTGAAACCAGTCTGATGATGGGAAGACATTGTTTAACCCTTAGACCGCTACACACAACAATTGTTGTCTGCTGTTGCTTTTACATCTTGCCTTATTTCTCAATAAAAACATGGTTTGACAGCACTTCAGAATCATTTTCAACGGAAATGATTCTAAAGTGGTGTCAAAGCATGTTGTAAATTTGTAAAGTGGTGTCAAAGCATGTTTTTGATGATAAAAATGGAAAATAGAAAATAAACAGCAGACGACAAAAGATTAAGATAGCGGTGTAAGGGTTAAATATGTTGTCCAACTTTACACGGCGGCCATTTTTGATTATGTGATGACATCCAATTTGAAAAATCTGTAATTTTTCACCGAAAGACAATAACTATGAAATTAAGCGGTTAGTAAGAAAAAGCTGTTTGAAAGCGCAAATACAAATCTACCGGTTTGACCTTTTGGCGGCCCTCTTGGATGATGTGATCATCCAATTTCGATAAGAATTGCTTCAGATTTAATACCTTCGATTTAATAAACAACATGACCATAGTTGGTAAAATGTGAAATTTGACCCCCAATTGACCTGCGTGCCAGGCCCCGCCCTTTTGTGATCCCGGGGTCATCATTTTATCAAATCTGAAAAAGCATTGACTGTCGATCATTTCTGTCAAGTTTCGTTAAAATCTGTTAACGGTTCGTGAGAAGATTTTTAAAAAATTTAACCTACTTTTCGACAGCGGCCATCTTGGATTAGGCGACCTCAAAATTTACAAGTCTGACATGTCCCCACCCATAGATCATCCCTGTGAAGTTTGACCAACACCGGCCAAGCGGTTCACGAGGAAGAAGACCTTCGGCGGCCATCTTGCATGACCTAATCATCTGATTTCCACCAAAAATGATCCAGAGTGAAAGAGCATTGACTGTTGATCATTTCTGTCAAGTTTCGTCTGGTAGTTCATGAAAAGAAGATTTTTTAAGAATTTTACCTACTTTTCCACGACGGCTATTTTGGATTAAAGTACGACCTCCAAATTTACAAATCTGACATGCCCCCACCCATAGATCATCCCTGTGAAGATTGACCAATATTGACATAGCGGTTCACTAGAAGACGTTACAAATCTCTAATAAAAGGATGATCTTTTGACCTTTCGGTGGCCATCATGGGATGACATAATCATCCAATTTCGACAATAAATACTCCAGAGTGATTGTCTAGTCGATATCTTCGATTTGATATAATTATGACCATTTTCGGTCATATTTCCCATACCCCCCCATCTGATTTGTTACCCCGGGGCGACCATTTTAACACATCTAAAACAACATGAACTATCAATTATGCCTGCCAAGTTTCGTTGAAATTGGCCTAGCGGTTCATAAGAAAAAATCTTTTTAAGAATTTGACCTACTTTTCCACGGCGGCCATCTTGAATTAAGCGACGACGTCCAATTTTACAAACCTGATATGTCCCCACCCATATATCATATCTGCAAAGTTTGACCAACATTGGCTTAGCGGTTTGAGAAGAAGACGTTTGAAATTATGGACGGACGGACGAAAAACAGTAACAATAGCTCACCTGAGACAAAGGCTAAAACATAAACAATGCCACGACAAACCCTAATCGGTCTGTATTGCACAAGTTTAATTAGTTATTAAATGCATTAATCATGATAACGTCATTAATAATGTGTAGTTATTATTAACTGGGTTAATTACCTTTTGCAGATCATATAAGAGAACTTCCATCTTTATTAGAAGTTATTATTCTCAGGCGCTGCCAAATAATGTTTTTGTTAAGAAATATGTCAAATATAAATAAACAGCAGACAATTATTTTTTCCAGCCATTTCATGGTTAAGTAATCACTGACCAGCCTGAAATTGTGAGTGAGCGACTTCCTTCAGTTCGGTGTTAGTTTTGACACCCGATGTGCTGTTGTTGTCACAGTTGCCATTGGCGTCATCTAGCCCCGCCTCCTTCACCAACGACTCATCCTCATTGGACGATTTCCTCGACAACATCTTCGCCAGCTTCTTGAACACTGTGTCAACCTTCTCACCTGTGAATGGTTAAAACATTGATAGCAAACGAGGCTAAATAAGAATTAGACGGACGTCATTGTGATCACTATGTCTCACTTTCCGCAAGCGGGCTCGACAAAAACTATATACCCCTCGACATACTTCGCGGGATGGACAATACAAACTTCAATGCAAATTTCGAAATGCAAATGTTTCCTGTTACGGACAGACTGATGAACGGACGGACAACCAGACGGAAAGGCGAAACTATATGCCCCTCGGCATACTTTGTAAGATATGGGTATAATAACATAGAGAAATTCTAGTATATATATTGGAAGTCCCTACCGTTTGAGAGCTGAGCCTGGTAAATACGATAGCAAATTTAAGCTAGAAATGTGACCTGGAAACTGGAGTTCACAAAGAAAGGGGCCCACTTGTTCGATCTGTAGCCTATTTCACCAACATTGCAAAGTATTATCTAGCAAAGTATACTTTGAGGGAGAAATTTTCAAATGAAGGATAAATTTATTAATTTTTACTATACTGAACATGCTGAATGTATTACATTATCACAGCCATTTTGGCTGTGATAATGTAATAAATTCAGAATAATAATTCGGCATACTTTTAATCATCAAATATATGCAGTCGTTAGTTCTATATGAAATAATGCATTTCTGGAAAAATAATTGATTACTCTCTGAAAGTATACTATGCTAGATAAGTATAGTTTTCAATGTTGGTGAAATAGGCTACAGGGCTATATTGGGGCGATGCACACTCGTTATGAATTGCGCTAACCAGACAGCCTAGTTTTGTTTGTTTGTTTGTTGGGGTTTAAAGGCCTATCAACAGCTAAGGTAATTTAAAAAGCAGGAGCATCAGTAATAATCGTACTACTTTTATAATGGGCAATTCAACTCCCAGGTAACAAGAGAGCCAAAGATAACAAGAGTGCCGTAAGTCACAAAATACACCCGTCAAAGATGGGCCAGACAGCGAAGATGCAGAAATGTGAAGCTGTCACCAAGGCAAGAAACATTAATGAGAATTTGAAAATCTATAGCATTGTTTCATCTTGTTGTGATAAACAGGTATACTAATTTAGGTAGAGATGTGTAAAGTAGAAATTATATAGAATTGGATACAAAAATGTAAAAAAATTGGCTAAGTTAAAATGGTGCAACCCCGTATGTGTAGAAGACGTATGTATAGTTTCAGATCGATTGACTGAACGGTTTCAGAAGAGTTGTGTACACAAACTCTGTACCCGATATAGAATTGTATACAGATATGTAGAACAAATAGATAAGTTAAAAAGATGATATTTTTGTTAACACATACCTTTTCTGCATAAAAACAGCAAGGTACACATCTTCAACATGTGTGGAAGACATGTGTATAGTTTTAGATCGATTCATTGAACGGTTTCAGAGGAGTTGTGTACACAAACTCTGTACCCTATATAGAATTGTATACAAAAATGTAGAACAAATTGCTAAGTTAAAAAGGTGATATTTTTGTTAAAAAATAAAAACACCAAGGCGCACATCTTCAGATCAATTGACTGGACGGCTTCATAGGAGTTGTGTACACAAACTATGCAGTTTTTCTGTCCGCCGCCCGCACGGCCCGCACGGCCCGCGTTAAAACATAATACATGACATTGTACGTACCGGTTTTATTTTATAAATTGGTCGTATAAAAACGTACCAAACAAATCGTGATTCCTACAGTGCTCCAGATAAGGAGTTAGTAATTGAGTATTGTCACTCCATCATTTCTGAAGCAATTGGGTATTTCAAAATTTTTAATTGGGTAAAATAAAATCACACTACTGTCTACACATCAACAGACCGCAATTATTGAATAGTTTACTTCGAAATCAAAACATATCTTGGCATTTCATTAGAATTGTCTCCTTGACCAAATACCAACATGTGTTTTCATGGAAATTAAGAAAAATATGCTATATTTATCATATTTGTGGTCTGTTTATTCTTTTCTGCGGCATGATAAAGGTACCACCAATTTTCTATTGCTTTTTGATACTCGAGACTTCTGATTTCAATTGCGTTTTTGGCAATTTTAATTGGGTATTTAAGCAAATACGCAGCTTATCTGGAGCACTGTTCCTATAAGGAGGAACCCCTACCGTTAATTTACGCCGTCACGTTCGCCCAACCAACCACCCACCAAACAGCCAAGAATTACTAGAATATATACGGTATTTGATATTCACTTTTTTTTAAAACTGTCCACGACTTATCGGCAAGTGATACTCGACACCGCCTCACGTGTACGTCAATCCCATTGGTAGAGTCCCTTGTTTCAATGTCAACTTCCTCCTCCATCAGACGACGGGTTAAGGTCGTTTTGCCAACACCAAAGTGACCGACAACCATGACCCGTATCGAGTGAACGGAAACTTCACCTTCCGATAACGCCTTCTTGTACAGCTGAATGGATTGGTTATCCATGCGAAGGATTTCAGTCGGTAAAGTTGCCGCTGAAATTATTTTTTTTACCTGATACAGTGGAATCTCTCCAAACCGGAGACCCCGGGTGTCCGGCTTAGCGAGGTTTCACTGTAAATCAGGCATTTGATCATTCAGAGCCATAGTTGTGTGCTAAACGATAACGAACAGACATTGTCATTTGAGATAAATGACCAAGAAACACATCAACAATAAGACCACAGGTATATTCTTGGTGTCCGGTTTAGAGCGGAAAAATATCCTATAAATAGAACATGTCAAGCGAGTTCTATTTTCGACAAGCTATGTGATTTTGTACCCAGGAAAATGTGTGCGATTTTTGTAAAACAGATCTACAGAAATTGTTAATATAATTTCTGTAAATGACGTCGAAAGATGAATTAATTTCAAACTGCTCATCAACTTTTGATGTCATTAACGGAAAATATAGTAAATTTTGTAAATATTTTATTTCACGAAAAGTACAATATCACAAGTGTAAGATTATGTTGTTGTATTTTTTAACTTCAAGTCATTGTCTGCGAGTTTTATCTCATTTAAAGGAAAAAACTAAACTGTGTATGCATAAAATAGGATTTCGCAGTGAAATACAAGAGTATATCAACTAGATGGCTGTGGCCAGCATATTACACCGGCCAAAGTGCCAAGGCTCCATATAAGCTGCCGATTTGCTTAAATACCCAATTAAAATTGCCAAAAACCCAATTGAAATCAGAAGTAGCGAGTATCAAAAAAAAATTCTTCTTATTGTCCATGAGAACACATCTAATGAAATGCCAATACATGTTTTCATTTCGAAGCAAACTATTCAATAATTGCTGTCTGTTGATGTGTAAACACTAGTGTGATTATATTTTACCCAAATAAAATGTTTAAATACCCAATTGCTTCAGAAATAATGGAGTAACACTACTCAATTACTAATTCCTTATCTGGAGCCCTGAAGTGCTATTATTTGATGATCCAATTGTGTATGTATGCAGTTAGAGTCAATTGTGTTGTGGAGATGTTGGGTACTTAACTTTAAACACATATTTTACAGAATTCTAATGCAAATTAGAATAGAATAGAGTAATTTGACATTGATATTGGCCATGGGGACCACATGGGTGAGCAATAGAATGAAACAAGAAAATCTGGCCTGTTGGCACACAAATGCCCCCCCCCCCCGGTGAAATTGTGTCTATGGGACACGGTTGCCCCCGCTGACAGCATATATCGATGAAAGATGTAGCACTAGTGGGTTATAAGCACAGCAATGTAACATACAGATAGGATGGCGGTGATTAATTGGGGTTTTATGTCTGCATAACAGAGACGAGAATACAATGGGGTGACTTCGTTGGTTGGTTGATTGCTGGGTTGGTTGGCCAATTGGTTTGTTGATTGCTTGGTTGGTCAGTTGGTTGATTGCTTGGTTGGTCGATTGGTTTGTTGGTATGATAATTGCTTGGTTGGTATATAGGTCGAGGTCGATTGATTTCTTGGTTGCTTGGTTGATGTCTTGGTTGGTCGATTGATTGCTTGGTTGGATGATTTCCTGGTTGGTCGATTGATTGGTTGGTGGGTTGGTTGATTGCTTGGTTGGTCGATTGGTTGGTTGGTTAGTTGGTAGGTTGATTGATTGATTGGTTGATTTCTTGGTTGGTTGGTTGATTTCTTGGTTGGTCTATTGATTGCTTGTTTGGTTGGTTGGTTGGTTGGTTGGTTGGTTGGTTGGTTGATTGATTGATTTATTGGTTGGTTGATTGCTTGGTTGGTTGGTTGATTGATTTTCGGTTGGTTGATTTATGGATTGGTCGATTGATTGCTTCATTAATTTTTAGTTGGTTGATTGCTTGTTTGGATGAATGCTTGGTTGGTTGGCTGCTTGACTGATTGGTTGGTTGGGTGCTTGCTTGGTTGGTTCGTTGCTTGACTGATTGGTTGGTTGCTTGGTTGATTGCCTACTTGCTTGATAGCTTACTCGACTGATTGATTTGTTTGTGGTTTGGTTGATTGCTCAATTGCTTCGTTGATTGATTGGTTGCTTGCTTGATTAATCACATCCATTCAACATACAACATCCGGATCCACTGTAATTAACCCTTTCAAAACTCCAGACTTCTATAGCGGTGTTTGCAAATAGTCTAGATCCAGATGAGCCCGTTTTTTGCAAGTAATTTTCATATTTTTAGTGGTCTGAAAATTTTGTGGCCATGTTATTGGTCGGAAAATTCCATTCCAGTTATGTAGGTTAAAAGGGTTAGCTTTCTATGGCCTTACGTTTCGGGGCACTTGAGGCTCGGACTGGAAAAATGGTCGGCATTACTTCTTGGTACGCCTCCCAGTTTTGTTCATCAAAGGCACAAAACACTATTTTGTCCACCTGCAATTAAGAATTTATTTTTTATTTAATGATGTTTACCAGCCTGGTAAAATTATATCGAAAGACACTAGCTTGGTATTCTATTTATCAGGTAACGTTTTATGCGAGGTGATGACTCGGGCTTTGATAGTATACCAAACCAGATGGCCGCTGCCAGCATGTCGAGCCCGCCGAGGCATTTGATGGTATCAGAGTGTATTTATTTGAAGTTTGACGCCCAATAAGCATGATAAGCATACAAAGTTTCAAGCAAATCTGACTTACGGTTACAGAGATAGTGGGTATGTGAAAACTTTAACGAATATTTTGACACAAACATTAACGCAAACATCTAAGTCATTTGACCTTGACATAGGGGCAAAGGGGCCGCAGGAGTGGAACACAGAATTAATATATGGATGATGACTAATAAGCATATGAAGTTTCAAGACAATGTGACTTAGGACTGCAGAGATATAAGGTATTTAAAAACTTTAACACAGATTTCGGAACGCAAACTTCTAAGTCATTTGACCTTGACCTTGTGCACAGCGGCCGCCTCAGTGGGATACAGCATGCATATATGGATGATGACTAATAAGCATATGAAGTTTCAAGTCAATGTGACTTAGGACTGCAGAGATATAAGGTATTTAAAAACTTTAACGCAGATTTCTGACGGACGGACGGAATGTGTGAATGGGTTCCAGCAACAGCTACGGTCATATTAGAGACAGGGCTACAGTTTAAAGTTCCATCCGACAGACCAGGGAATGGAAATACTATGTAAGTATTTTTCATGCCTAGGGTGAGGATTGAACTCACAACATTCAGTATTGAAGTTCAATGCCCCTACGTTTTGCTGCTGACAAACTATTGGCAATTAAACACATTAAATCTAAATAAATATTTAAATGTAAGTACATGTACTTTTTCGTCAATAACAAAAAAGTCACCCTCCCCAAAAAATTATTTGATGAAATTCCATAAAATATTGATTTTATTGCGAAAAAAAAACAAACTAGAAAATGTGTTCATAGAACACGGATGCCCCACATATCGCTTTGACAGAGGCCAAATTCCAAGTAAAAAATTGTTTTGACCTGAGCGTTAAAGATTTTGAAGCACCAAGTATGTGACCTTGACCCTGGGCTTGGCGGGGGCAGGACGAACGTGGATTTGGCACAGGGCAGTAGAGGACCATTAGAGCAATGCGTATATGAAGTATGAAGCTGATCCGTGAAAGGGAACAGAAATTATAAGATATTTACCCGAGCGTTAAAGTTTTTGAAGCACCAAGTATGTGACATTGACCCTGGGCTTGGCGGGGGCAGGACAAACGTGGATTTGGCACAGGGCGGTAGAGGACCATTAGAGCAATGCGTATATGAAGTATGAAGCTGATCCGTGAAAGAAAACAGAAATTATAAGATATGTACCTGAGCGTTAAAGTTTTTGAAGCACCAAGTATATGACCTTGACCCTGGGCTTGGCGGGGGCAGGACGAACGTGGATTTGGCACAGGGCAGTAGAGGACCATTAGAGCAATGCGTATATGAAGTATGAAGCTGATCCGTGAAAGG
Organism: Conchocele bisecta; assembly: GCA_029237695.1. Lineage (NCBI taxonomy): Eukaryota > Metazoa > Mollusca > Bivalvia > Lucinida > Thyasiridae > Conchocele > Conchocele bisecta. The sequence continues at coordinate 25,417,447 of CM055275.1, read as the reverse complement.
GAACATAACTTATAAGATATTTACCCGAGCGTTAAAGTTTTTGAAGCACCAAGTACGTGACCTTGACCCTGGGTTTGGCGGGGGCAGGACGAACGTGGATTTTGCACAGGCAGTAGAGGACCATTAGAGCAATGCGTATATGAAGTATGAAGCTGATCCTTGAAAGAAAACAGAAATTATAAGATATTTACGAGAGCGTTAAAGTTTTTGAAGCACTAAGTATGTGACCTTGACCCTGGTCTTGGCGTGGACCATTAGATCAATGTGTATATGACATATGAAGCAGATCGGTTAAAGGATGAAGAAATTATGAGACATTTACCTGAGCGTTAAAGTTTTGTGACGGACGGATGGACGGGACGGACGGACGGACGGACGGACGGCGGGACGGGACGGGACGGGACGGGCGGACAAGGGTAATACTAAATGCCCCCTCCAATATCGTGGTGGGGCATAACAAAATGGGAATTTAACATTGGGGCTAAAACATATTTTTTTTTATAATTTTGGCATTTGAGGACCGATTTTCAAAATCTAACTTGTATTCTTACATCATTTCCAACCGCTATATCCAGGTTTCGAAGTCAATTTCCATCTTTTTTTACTTTGCTCCTCCTCCAGCTCATTTTAACCCATGTTAACTATCGCAATAAAATCAATATTTGATGTAATTTGTAAGTTTTTTGGGAAAGGGTGACATTTTTGCTATTGATGAAAAAGTACATACATGTAAATATTTTCTACATTTAATGTGCTTAATAGCCAAAAGTTTGTCGGCAGAAAAATATGAAACAGTCTATACTCAATGCAAGATATGATAATTTGTTATCAGCGTGTATTCAGTCAATGCATGAACGTTATCTGATTTGTATTTCTGACTAGAGAAATAGGGCCCATGACTTCTGCGACCAGTGTAGATCCTGATCAGGCTACAATGTTCGCCATTCCATCAATGAACAAGAGTTGTCAGAAGACAACAAAGCTCGCCTGTTGGCAGCCTTCACTCAAACTTGGCACAGTTGTATAAAAAACATGAATATTATATAACTTCACCGTGGGTTAAGAGGTGTGCGGTGGACCCTGACATTGGGGTCAGTGGTGGAAGGTGTGTCATGGATTTGCTATAGAATGATATAGCATATTAAGATGAATGCATGTATGAAATATCAATGCGCTCACTGAAAACAGAAGTTATGCACAATTTAACACAACGTTAATTTATGAACCCTCTAAGTTGGAGATTTTCTACAGCATGATAGCTATTCACATGAGGAATGCATGTATGAATGTGCTAAATTTGTGACATTGACCTTGGGGAAAGGGGTGGGGGGGGGGTGTGTCATGGATTTGCTGTATCACAATAGAGGATCATCAAATGAATGCATGTATGAAATATCAAAGCGTTCCCTGTAAATGAACATAAGTTACACAACATTTACCCCAACAATAAGTTTATGAACATACTCAGTTTGTGACCTTGGGGTAAGGGTTGGGTGGTGGGTCGTGGATTTGCTACAGCATGATAGAGGGTCATCTGAGGAATGCATGTATGAAATATCAGAGAAATTCCATGAAAGGAAACAAATGTTATAAGACATTTACCCCAACGTTAAGTTTATGAATGTGCTAAGTTTGTGACCTTGACCTTGGGGTAAGGGGTGGGCGGTGGGTCATGGATTTGCAATAGCACGATAGAGTATCATCAGATGAATGCATGTATGAACTATCAAGGCGTCCCATGAAAGGAAACAGATGTTATAAGACATTTACCCCAGCGTTAAGTTAATGAATGTGCTAAGTTGGTGACCTTGACCTCATGTATTTCCTATAGCACGATAGAGTATCATCAGATGAATGCATGTATGAAATATCAAGGCGTTCCATGAAAGGAAACAAATGTTATAAGACATTTACCCCAACGTTAAGTTTATGAATGTGCTAAGTTTGTGACCTTGACCTTGGGGTAAGGGGTTGGCGGTGGGTCATGGATTTCCAACAGCACGATAGAGTATCATCAGATGAATGATGCATGTATGAACTATCAAGGCGTTCCATGCAAGGAAACAGATGTTATAAGACATTTACCCCAACGTACTGTTAATGAATGTGCCAAGTTTGTGACCTTGACTTTGGGGAAAGGGGTGGTGGGGGTGGTCATGATTTTTCTATAGCACGATAGAGTATCATCATATGAATGCAAGTATGAAAAACGAAGGCGTTCCCTGTAAATAAACAGAAGTTACACAACATTTACCCCAACGTTAAGTTTATGAACATGCTGAGTTTGTGACCTTGACATTGAGGTAATGGTTGGGTGTTGGGTCGTGGATTTGCCACAGCATGATAGAGAGTCATCTGAGGAATGCATGTATGAAATATCGATGCGTTCCATGAAAGGAAATATATGTTATAAGACATTTACCCCAACGTGAAGTTCATGAATGTGCTAAATTTGTGACCTTGACCTTGGGGTAAGGGGTGGGTCATGGATTTGCTATAGCACGTTAGAGTATCATCAGATGAATGCATGTATGAAATAGCAAGGCGTTCCATGAAAGGAAACAGATGCTATAAGAGATTTACCCCAACGTTAAGTTTATGAATGTGCTAAGTTTGTGACCTTGACCTTGGGGTAAGGCTTGGGTGGTGTGCCATGAATTTGCTACAGTAAGATAGAGGGTCATCTGAGGAATACATGTATGAAATATCAAGGTGTTCCATTGAAGGAAACAGAAGTTATAAGTCATTTACCCCAACGTTAAGTTTGTGGACGCCGACGCCGACGCCGACGACGCCGGGGGTATGCTATATGCTCTTCTGCCAGGCTTCTAACAAGCAAAACAGATCGTTATTAGGCTACAGGAGTGTGCTATTTGATCAAAAGTGAAAGTGTATGAGTTTTAACGTCCCAGCAACAGTTAAGGTAATTAGGGAAGCAACTACTTGATCAGGAGTTACACAGGACTCGCAAACCCCATAAGCCCCATTTCTCCAGTCAGAGCCACATATGAGACACGCCATGCGATTTTATACCTTAGAACATGTGCGATTTTTCATGAAAATGACGCTGAAAGTTGATTAAATTTCGTTATCTTTCGACATCATTTACAGAAAATGTCACAGATTGTGTAAATAAATTTCATGAAAAATTGCACATGTTCTTAAGTACAAAATCGCATGGCGTGTTTCATATATGTTACACTTACATATGAACGGTTTTCCTCTAACCATTGTCGAGTGGTTTCCAGCGCCACTTTAGCACTCACAGATTTTTGTAATCCTGTAAACATATTTATTACATTAATACAAATATTTATTACAGCAAGAAACAAATTTTATTACAGCAATAAACACATTTATTACAGTAGCAAATGTATTTATTACAGCAATAAACATATTTTTTTACAGTAATACAGTGAGGATTTTACAATAACATGAGTGACGGTTTAAAGGTACATGCCCACTCAGTAGGCACAAAATCTTCTTTATAGGAATTAAATAAGTGTATTATGTCACTGTTCCACCAGTACTAATATTTGTGTGCCCGCTATACAGATATCAAAGGACTGAAAGTCCTGAAATCCTTCGCAGTTGCGACAAAAAATATTCCCTAGTGATTGTGTAAATTCGAACACACTAAATAGTTTCAAAAGTTCACTCAACTCCGCCTGGAAGAAGAGACCCAGCAAATTCAAAACGTGAAAATATTGTACGGACATTTTAACCATGATTTAGTTGCGCTCTCCCCCCAGTTTCAAAGACAATTATCCAATTTGACGTCTCTAAAATAGGCCAGTACAAGCCTAGCTTACAAGAAACGGCCTTCAACCAAGGTTGAACCAAGGTAGGTAGAAAATTAAAAAAAAGTACTTGCCCAGGTCAAAAAGTTACTCGCCCAGTTTTTTTTAAAAATAAATTGCTATTTCCAGTTTTTGTAATGTTGCATCTTATTTATAAAAAAAAAGCTTTTACATATGATCATTACCAAAACGTATGAGACATATTCACTATTATTGTTATTTATATTTTAAGTATTAAATGAACATAAACAAACAAATAGCAGCGAATTTGCTCAGAGGCTTGCACACTTCTTATTTTCTATAAGCGTTGAGTGACATAGATTTAGTTTAATTTATAGTGGCTATGTTTGCATGCGCTGCGTGCTGCCTTAATTACTAAATTCAATGGTTTCGGACCCGACGCCGACCGTTTCGTCCCAAGCCGTTATGTTCGGCATCTGAAATGCGCGTTAACCCAACTGTATACGAGACGATATATGTGCCCCGTATACACTAGTCTATTCTCGCAGTCCTATTATTTGTTAGCCCGGCCGCGTAAAGCCGACAAATAATCCGTGAATTAAACTTGCCCGATATGGACCGTGTTCAAAATCGCTAGAGATTCTACCCGTAACCGCGGGTACATAGACACTGCTTGAATATTACTTGCCGCAAATTGACGTAAACTGTAAACAACAAATGGTCGCTGAATTAATACCATTTGTTGGCCGTTATCGATGGAATTAAAGCAATTTCTTCCAAAAAAAATAATCCTGACCTAATCTTTCACTCGCCAAACTGGGCGAGTGCCTGTAGAAAGTACTCGACCGCCACAAAAAGCACTCGCCATGGCGAGTGAAATTTCAACCCCTGTAAATTATTGTATCGATTCAGGTGCGCGAAATGACCTTGTCAATTTGCATAAACTGAAGCCATCACAGGCGCTCGGATTGTTCAACAAAAATAATAGAGAGTCGCATTTCATCACACTATCGGATTATTTAATGATTAGGATGCATGTTTTGTTGAACGGGTATATAATAAATAGGTTTTTGGATTTGTACGGAAATATATTTCGGCGTACTCGTTCGTTCGGCGGAACCTAAAATTATTCAAACTCTAAGACAATGTTTCCTTTGTGAAGTGTATCGTACTGCATTTTCTGTGTAACGTCATTATAGATTAGTTGATGTTTTAAGTAAAATGGACACTGATTAATAATATCGATGGCTCAAGATGATTATTTAAAGCATGCGGTATGTAACTGTCAAAAAACAATGTTTATGTTTTAAATCATCATCATTTCGTTGTCCAATGTTGGATTTTATCGAGCCATTGACCTATGACTATGTAAACGATTCTGTAATGTGTCGGCATAAAATGGCCGAAACTACTTTTCATGAGACACGAGGTTAATTGTATCAGTGCGCGTGAAAAATAATATACTCAAATTAATACATGTCAGTTTATATTATATTAAATCAGATAAACATTTTGTAATATAAATGTCGTACAGAAAAAATAACAACACATGTATTACACTACACAATATAATGTTAGCTCACTATCAGACTATTTTTCATGGCGTATAACTACGTATAAATTACATGTGGAGCGGTCGATCATTGTGCTAAAAATATAACCTTCCTAACAAAATATTTATTATGAAACACGACAGTTAATAATTTATAAAATCACAAACTGTTTTTAAAAATATAACTGTAGCTGAAAAAAAATGTAGCTGGCCAAAAATGTGAGTGACACGTTCATAATGCACCGCTTGCTTTGGAACTCTCTCACGTGGCGTAGCTAGAATCATGAAGCATGAAGTACGTTCGTTGGTCGACAATTACTCATTTGCATAAATCATGTGAGGTCTCAAAAACCGTATAAGGACTATATCCAAGCAAATATGCTTGGATAACAATGATTTAGTCATATTTATTTTTCTGATAGTGACGCGCGGTGGTATCAGGCTATTTTCATACACCATTATATTTTTTAATTATTTATGCTAATTAAATGTGTCACCTGAACAAATAACATTTTTGACAGACTATAGTAAGATCATTGCACATCAAAAAATAAATACAGAGAATAAATAGTAATGTCTGTTAACATTTTAAGGAACCACGGTTATCGCCGCTGATATCAGTGTGAAAATTTACGTCTGATATCAAATGTATAATAATGCCAATCAATACATTTGGTAATGGTGAATGAATGTTAATTTTGCCAGAAAATGTCATATCTACAGAATATACAAAACTATCTGTCTCCCTATATTATTATAACCTGGCATGTGGGACCCCAGCTTAGTCCAGGGGCCCGTTTCACTTCTTACGATACAAATGTTGTACGAAGACTTTTTATTTATTTGCTTCTCGCATTGACGTGGTTAGCTAACGTTAATGTTTGCATCTACATGTAAACATCATTACATGTGAACACATCCACTCCAGATTTTCCAACGGTGGCTGTCAGTGTAAATGTTATTATATTGGGCACTAACAAACTTCTTAGTCTTACTGAAATGGGTCACTGAGCCTCAGATGTGAATAAAATGTGTGCCAAACATTTGTTAAAAGAGCATTTAACAGTCGATTTGTGGCGGCTTACAGAACAGATATGAGCCTATGGGTGACCTGAAAGGGAAAGAAAAGTTTTTTTTTATATAAATTATATTGTTAAATATTATATTAATGAAATAAATATTACGTCGTTTGAACGTAGTGAATTAGAAATATCTTTCTCTGGCGGTCGGCGGGACAACCTTATGCAATGTCAATAATATTGATTGATGGTAATCCGCTTCCACGTGTTCAGGCGTGCACGTTTTCGTGCCAAGCGTGGTCACTAGGTGTGACCACTGGCGGAATCTTGTCATTCAAGTGTTGACCGACATTAGAGCGACACGTATTCTTTTTGCTGCTGGTTTGCGTCGTATTATGACGGATTCGAGTACAATTTGGTCAAGATTATTGGACAGTTAGCTAAACAAAGGAGGGCATACGGCAGGCAATTCAACAACAAGTCGGACTGCAGATAGGGGTCCAGTTGTCGGGCATGAAGGGCGACATTGAGCGGGAGCGTTTGGCAGTTGAGGCCGAGGTGTAGAAGATACGTTCAGCGGGTGAATACATGTGGATAACACAGGATAATACGATTCAATTGACTTTTAATTCTGGCATTGAAGAGCAGATAATGTCAATTCAATTCAATTCAATTCAGAGTTATGACATAGTAGTCTTTCAAAATTTGCGTTTGAAGCGTTACTTTGTTTATTTTCTAATGTGTGAAGAGTGACCTAAGACTTTTGCTAATACACACTTTATTAGGTAAGTTTATGGTATTATGTTTGTGTCATATTGTAGTATTGTGTCTTAATAACAATATAGCGAAGTATGAACGTCACCACCCTGCAGATGTTTTTCTATATTTTAGTGTCCGAAGTGTAAATGCTGTTATGCACATTTTTACTGTGTAGCGTGGTGTAGCGATATAGTGCAACATGTTGCCTATAAAGTGGAAAAAGTGAAGCTAGGTGTGAGATTGTGAATGCAGTATTCATTAAACCCCATTGCCGACTTCTAAGGGAAGAAACGAGACCGTTCTGCAAAAGAAAGAATAAACAGTCTACATTCGCTAATGCGTATAAACAGAACATTATATGCCCCCCTTCTCCGTCATACGGTTGTATGTGTGCCCATACTGTTTCAGGATAGGTAGTATGCCAGTATGTCGCAGTGGGGTCCGGTGCAGTTCAGGTTTGGGGGGCAAGGTGCCACATGAGGGGCCGATGTATCATTGGCGCAGCCGTTTTCAGGGCCGTTAGCGCATAATGGAGTCGGTGGAGGCGTGTAACAAAACTAAGGTGGACAATTTAAGATGAGTATTGCTCGAATCATGATTTGTACAGGAATTTGGATTTTCCTGTGCTGGATTGTAGTTATTTTCGAAAAGTAATACTGGGACTGGTCTTGATCGTATATCTCATATGCAGTCGTATGTACATGGGATAATACATATTTTATGAATGGCCTTTGGTGGTCATTTGACTATATCTGGAAGAAGGAGGCTTATGACCTTTGTGGCCAGTTTGGCTTCTGATCTGACACAAATGTTTTGCAGTCTGATAAAAAGTATTATGATTGTTAGGAACACGTTTGATGTGTTTCACTGATTTATTGACGAGTAGTGCACGACATGATCAGACTGTGCGGATGCGCATGCGGATCTGTCACTACAATGGCCATGGGCAGTATTTTTTCAGTCACAGCCACAATTATGTTCTTCAGCATATTCATCTATGTTGCGTGTTGGCTGGTGGAGTCATTATATTACGTACTGGGTATACTGAATATTTCATGATTGATATTCGGTATTATATTATTATTATTTGTTGATGTTTTGCAATCGGCTAATTTGATCATTTGCTAATGCGTATCAGCAAAATCTAATATGCCCCTTCTGCCATACTGTTGCTACTTTGTGTGCCCATACTATTTCAGGATACGGAAATATGCCAGTATGTCGCAGTGGGGCCCAGTGCAATCCATGTTTGGTGGTAAGGTGCCTCATGAGGGGCTGTGGGACGGGAACTGGCGCTGCTTCGCCTGTGGGTTGTCCAGCCATTGGCGCAGAATGTAGTCGGCTCAGGCGTGTAACAAAATGAAGGTGGACAATTTAAAAGATGAGTATTCCTTGATCATGATTTGTACAGGAATTTGGAATGTCCTGTGCTGGATTGCAAAGTTGTTGTATGCACATGGTATAAGACATATTGTATGAATGGCCTTCAGTTGTCATTTCACTATATCTGGAGTAAGAAGGATTATGGCATTTGTGGCTGGTTTGGCTTCTGATCTGCTGCTAATGTTTGAGTCTGAGAAATACGTATTATTATTGTTAGGAACACAATTTGATGTATTTCACTGATGGATTGCTGAATATTTCATGCCCTGGTCAGACTGCGCTGATGCATATTCATCTATGTTGTGTGGTGGCTGGCGGAGTCATCATATTACGTACTGGGTATACTGAATATTTCATAATTGATATTCGCTGATAATGTATTATGCCTTTGAGTATACCAACCCACGTGTTACTGGGTGGGAGGCGTCATATATTACAACTACTGAGTATACTGAAGATTGGTTTTTGGTGGCCGTGTTTTATGTTCTGGAGTATATCCACCCATATCTTGAGTGGGTTGGCTGAATCGTCATATCACATACAAATTATTGATGATTGGTTTGTGGTGGACACGATTTATATTATTGAGTATCCCTACCGACGTTTTGGGTGGGCTCATTGTGTCTTCATATTGCGTACTACTCAATTCACTGAATAGTTGATGATTAGATTTTGCTGGCCGTGATATTTGTTCTTGAGTATAGCCACCCATGTTTTGGGTCGGCTGGTGGTGTTTAGAGTATTGAGTATACTGAAGAGTATATGAATGGTCTATGGTGGACATGAATTATGTTCTTGAGTATACCCACCCATATTTAGGCGGGCTAGTTGTGACATGATAATACGCACGGTATATTCAGGAAAATGTTGATTGACCTGAAGTGGCAGAGCAAGTGTTAAGTTTTTGTATACTTACCAACGTTCTGGGTGGGCTAGCGGAGCCATGATAAGGGCTGGCGGAGTCATGATAATACGCATAAGATATACTGAAGACTGGTTGATTGACCTGAGGCAGCAGGACATGATTTAAATTCTTCAGTATACTTACCCACGTTTGGGTGGGCTGGCGGAGTAATGATAATACGCATAAGGTATACTGAAGATGTGTTGATTGGACTGAGGCGGCAGGACATGATTTAAGTTCTTCAGTATATTTATCCACGTTTGCGTAGGCTGGCGGAGCCATGATAATACGCATAAGGTATCCTCAATATTTGTTGAGTGGTATGAGGCGGCAGGACGTGATTTAAGTTCCTTAGAATATATACTCATGTGTGGGTACGCTGGAGGAGCCAGGAGTACACTGATAAGCGTGGGGTACACTTTATATTTTTGAATATATACATCCGTGCTATGCACATATATTGACGTGATTTCTTATACAAACGATTCTAATGTATCGTACATACATGAATCTTATGTGTGCAAATAATTCAGCATGTATTAACAAAATTTATTACGATACCTAATGAATGGATGACACTGTATTTTTATACATTCGAAGGAACGTAATCATGTGATACTGAATATAATGTATTGAAATTAATTTTCATTAATACTATTCAATGTGTCTTGATGCCAGATTTAATGCGAGCTATATGTATCATCGTAACGGTGTTTTATCCTACATGTACATTCATTATGTTATATATATGTTTTCACCCGTATGTATTGTTTGGATAGTTCAATTATATATTCCATATATATGTGGCACATTGAGCAATTACCGGATGTGATCGTGGACAATGTCCGTCTGCTTCCTTAACTACTACTGGAGAGCCGAGCAGATTCAACAAGTATAACATATTTCCGAGGATTCAGAAAATGTAATGAGTGTGCTTCTGCTAGTAGTTTGGGAGGTGGTGTGATTTTGCTCGCGAAAAAATTTCATGTGGTATGTTATTTGGCGTCTATTATTCAGATGGCAAATACTAAATTGTCACTTACACATACATGGGACTTGGGAAGATTATGTTGCACTACTAATGAGAATTTGACTACCGGTAGAAGCGTTAAAAGAGACTGATACAGACATGTACCTAAAGTTTTTAAGAATACCAGATGGCCGCGGCTCGCATGTCGAGCACATCGAGGCATTTTATGGTCTCAGAGTGTATTTCCTTGAAGTTTGAATTAAGGGTTGTGGAGATATAAGGTATGTAAAAGCATTAACGCAAATTTGAGTCATTTGACCTTGATCTTCATATTGGGCACGTGGGCTGCATGGGTGGGCTATAGAATGAAAGTATGGATGATAATAAATAATTATTTGAAGTTTTAAGTAAATAGGAGTAAGTGTTGTGGAGATATAAGGTACAAGATACAAGTCATTTGACCTTGACCTTGGGCATGTGGACCACATGGGCAGGCCATAGAATGAAAATATGGATGATGAATAAGAAGTATTGATTGTTGGAAGTAAATCGGAGTAAGTGTTGTGGAGATATAAGGTACGTAAAAACTTTAACACAAATTTCAAATGTGATTTGACCTTGACCTTGGGCATATGGACCACATAGGCAGGCTATGGAATAGAAATATGGATGATGAAAAGAAAGTATTGGAAGTTGGAAGTAAATTGGAGTAAACATTGAGGAGATTTAAGGTATGTAAAATCTTTAACGGAGATTTTATAATAACGCAAAAATCTAAGTCATTTGACCTTGGGGCACAGGGGCCACATGAGTGGGACACAGAATGAATATATGGATGATGCCCAATAAGTATACAAAGTTTCAAGAAAATGTGACTTCCGGTTACAGAGATAGTAGGTATGTGAAAACTTTAACGCAACTTTTGACAGAAACTTTAACGCAAACTTCGAAGTCATTTTACCTTCACATTGGGGCACAGGGGCCGCATGAATGGGGCACAGCATGAATATATGGATGATGACTAATAAGTTTATGACGTTTCAAGTCAATTTGACTTAGGACTGCAGATATAAGGTATTTAAAAACTTTAACGCAAATCTCGGACGGACGCACGGGCGGACGGACGCACGGCCACCTGGACGTCATTGTGATCACTATGTCACTTTCCGCAAGTTGGCTCGACAAAAACAGTGAGAATTATTCAGAAAGAATACATGTTCATGTCAATTTGTATAATGATTTTACAAAGAGTGTATTGTCCGTACTACATGTACTAGTATTTGTTATATTTTGTTACAGTATTCATGGTTTCTCAGAAACAAACATTGCTAGTTGTTAGATGTGATATCGTGTTTCATCAATGTTATATGCCAATGTTTACTGCGAAAGCAAAACTTACATGCACACGTGCTTGGGGTGGTTTTTGCGAAGTTTGATAGTATTATGTCCGTTAAGATGGTTTTGACAATTACCTAGTATCAAATTCAGAAATTTGTATCTGACGGTGTCGCCATGACAAGTCGTTATTTTGTTTTATAGGATATCGTTTGTACATATGTATATGTGTGTCCGTATATACATGTAAGTGTATATATACTTATATTTGTGAATATGAACATTCTAGACATAGATACATGTGTACTTAATTTGCAAGGTATATTATCCAAATGATATATTTAATAAAAATGGACTTTTTTAGCAATATTATTTTCAGTCTGATAATACCACGTATTAAATGGTGTTATGTTCTACAGCACAATATGCATTTAAACTAATGATGGCCGGCATTCAAGCAAATTGACATTGACTTTCGGGACAGGTTTCCAAAGTTTTTCCTAAAATATAGTTGTTTTTATTTATCTCTGATCGTTCCTGCGCGAGTCAGATCACCATGTAAACAGCATTTTGTATTGTAGGTTCATACATGTGATTCATGGGCTATAAGATTAATGTGTCATAAAGCTTGGGTCTATAAATTATATCTCTACTAAGAATATCAACTTTTCCCCGTTCTTTAGATTCAAATGTCGCATCGCATGCTTGTCTAAAATACTATACAATGATGTATTCTGCTTGATTAAATGCTAAATATAAGTGAGTGTCGTGTTTGTATAAGGTTGTTCCCGGGGGGATTTCCAGAGAAATAAAATTTATGTCGTTTGAACGTAGTGAATTAGAAATAAATTATCTTTCTCTGGTGGTCGGCAGGACAACCTTATACAATGTTAAGAATATTGATTGATGGTAACCGCTTGTGCGTGTTCAGTCGTGCGCGTTTTCGCACCAAGCGTGGTCACTAGGTGTGACCACTGGCGGAATCTTGTCATTCAAGTGTTGACCAACAATAGAGCGACACGTATTTTTGTCGCAATGGTAATATGGTAGGAATTAATTTAATTATGTAGTTATTTAGGACAGGTTATTGGATTGTATGTGTTTATAGTAAGAAGTTTCTCAAATGCCGCGTCGCATGCTTGTCTAAAATACTATAACATGACGTATTTTGCTTGATTAAATGCTAAATGTAAGTGAGTGTCGTGTTTGTATAAGGTTGTTCCCATCGGGATTGCCAGAGAACACAAGAAAATGTGGCCTGTAGGCACACGAATGCCCCCAGTGGCAGATTGAAGAAACTGTGGCAAAGTTAATTAACCAATAGTGATAAGTATTTATAAACACAGATGTGAAGGTCACATGGTGAAGGTCATGTTAAGGGCAGCATGGATATGTGGCATTTGTTCACAAGTATAATGTATAGAACGATTAAAGTAATCAATCAAGGGATATAGAAGTTATGACAGAATTGAGAAATTCTGGCAACCTTCTTAATATGTGAAAAAGTTAAAAGTTGTCACGGTCAAAAGGTCAATGTCATATTAAGGGCAGCATGGATGTGTGGCATTTGTTCACAAGTATGCTGTGTTGAAATATTTAAGTAATCCTTCAAATAATATAGAATCTACGACAGAAATAAGAAACTACGGTGAACTTAATGTGGGAAAAGTTCAAAGTTGTGAAGGTCAAAAGGTCATATTAAGAGCAACACGGATGTGTGGCCTTTGTCCACAGGTATACTGTCTCTGTCTCGCATGTCTCTTATGGACAGACAGAGTACGCACGCACAAACATACAACAAGAGTTGTCAGAAGACAACGAAGCTCGCCTGTTGGCAGCCTTCACTCAAACGTGGCACAGTTGTATAAAAAAACATGAATATTATATAACTTGACCTTGGGTTAAATGGTGTGCGGTGGACGTTGACATTGGGGTCAGTGGTGGAAGGTGGGTCGTGGAGTTGCTATATCATGATGTAGCATATTAAGATGAATGCATGTATGAAATATCAATGAGTTCCCTGAAAACAGAATTCATGGATTTGCTGTAGCACAATAGAGAATCATCAGATGAAAGCATGTATGAAATATCAAAACGTTCCCTGTAAAGAAACAGAAGTTACACAACATTTATCCCAACGTTAAGTTTATGAACATGCTAAGTTTGTGACCTTGACCTTGGGTAAGGGTTGGGTGTTGGGGTGTGGATTAACTACAGCATGATATAGGGTCATCTGTGGAATGCATGTATGAAATATCAAGGCGATCCATGGAAGGAAACATATGTTATAAGACATTTACCCCAACGTTAAGTTTATGAATGTGCTAAGTTTGTGACCTTGACCCTGGAATAAGGGGTGGGCGGTGGGTCATGGATTTGCTATAGCACGATAGAGTATCATCAGATAAATGCATGTATGAAATATCAAGGCGTTCCATGAAAGGAAACAGATGTTATAAGACATTTACCAGAACCTTAAGTTTATGAATGTGCTAAGATTGTGACCTTGACCTTGGGGAAAGGGGTGTGGTGTGGGTCATGGATTTGCTATAGCACGATAGAGTATAATCAGATAAATGCATGTGTAAAATACCAAGGCGTTCCCTGTAAGGAAACAGAAGTTAACAAATACTTTCACTCCAACGTTAAGTTTATGATGTTGATCTTGGGGAAAGGGGTGGGGTGGGTAATGGATTTGCTGTAGCACAATAGAGGATCATCAGATGAATGCATGTATGAAATATCAAAGCGTTCCCTGTAAAGAAACGGAAGTTACACAACAAGTATCCCAATGTTAAGTTTATGAACATGCTAAGTTTGTGACCTTGACTTTGGGTTAAGCGTTGGGTGGTGGGTTGTGGATTCGCTATAGCATGATAGAGGGTCATCTGAGGAATGCATGTATGAAATATCAAGGCGTTCCATGAAAGGAAACATATGTTTTAAAACATTTACCCCAACGTCAGATTTATGAATGTGCTAAGTTTGTGACCTTGACCTTGGGGTAAGGGGTGGGCGGTGGGTCATGGATTTACAATAGCATGATAGGGTATCATCAGATGCATGCATGTATGAAATATCAAGGTGTTCCCTGTAAATAAATTTACCCCAACGTTAAGTTTATGAACATGCTAAATTTGTGACCTTGACCTTGCGGTAAGAGTAGGGTGGTGGGTCGTGTGTTTGCTATAGCATGATAGAGGGTCATCTGAGGAATGCATGTATTAAATATCAAGGCGTTCTATGAAAGGAAACAAATGTTATAAGACATTTACCCCAACGTTATGTTTATGAATGTGCTAAGTTTGTGACATTGACCTTGGGGTAAGAGGTGGGCGATGGGTCATGGATTTGCGATAACATTATAGGCTATCATCAGATGAATGCATGTATGAAATATTAAGGCGTTCCATTAAAGGAAACAGATGTTACATTTACCCCAACGTTAAGTTTACGAATGTGCTAAGTTTGTGACCTTGACCTTGGGAAAAGGGGTGGGGTGTCATGGATTAGCTATAGCACGATATAGTCAGATGAATGCATGTATGAAATATGAAGGCATTCCCTGTAAATAAACAGAAGTTACACAACATTTACCCCAATGTTAATTGTATGAACATGCTAAGTTTGTGATCTTGACCTTGGTGTAAGGGTTGGGCGGTGGGTTGTGAATTTGCTATAGCATTATAGAGGGTCATATGAGGAATGCATGTATAAAATATCAAGGCGTTCCATGAAAGGAAACAGATAAGACATTTACTCCCAACGTTAACTTTATGAATGTGCTAAGTTTGTGACCTTGACCTTGTGGTAAGGGCTAGGTGGTGGGTCATGTATTTGCGACAGCATGATAGAGGGTCATCTGAGGAATGCATGTACGAACTAACAAGGTGTGCCATGAAAGGAAACAGAAGTTATTAGACATTTACCCCAACGTTAAGTTTATGAATGTGCTAAGTTTGTGACATTGACCTTGGGATAAAGGCTGGGTGGTGGGTCATGGATTTGCTACTGCATGACAGAGGGTCATCGGAGGAATGCATGTATGAAATATGAAGGTGTTCCATGGAAGGAAACAGAAGTTATAAGACATTTACCCCAACGTTAAGTTTGTGGACGCCGACGCCGACGACGCCGGGGGTATGCCATAAGCTCTTCTGTACTTCGTGCAGGCGAGCTAAAAACTATATCTATATAGTAAGCTTTCCTCAATAATACGATATGTTGAACAATTCTGCAAAAAACAGGAACCCATTTTTCCGACACATAACCTTTATCAAGGAATTAGTTTCTACTAAATGCTAAGTGGCATCCATTTTAGATGTGTGACAGATGTTTCGGCACAATGCCTTTATCAAGGAATTAGTTTCTACTAAACGCTAACTGGCATCCATTTTAGGTTTGTGAAATCTCAAATGGATGTCACTTATAGTGTTTAGTAGAAACTAATTCCTTGATAAAGGCCTTGTGAAATGTAAAATGGATGCCACTTAGCGTTTGTCAGAAAAGTGAATTCCTGTTTTTTTGCAGAATATATCTATGTATAACTATATACAGTCAAGTTTATTACTGATCCTACCAGTCAAATAATATCTTAAACACATCATGTATCTCGAATATCAGTATCTCGATGATATCCACTATCTCGATGATTCACTAAAGTCCAGAATTATATCCTTATTTGTTTAATATCAATTTCCTCGGCTATCTCGACCATGCCCTATCTCGTATATGTTCTCCATCTCGACATTCTGTCCCCTCCGTATAGAAATATGTTAAAAACCTCTTCGCTATCTCGATAACATAAATGCTTGGATAAATTGCATAAGCGCCTGCCTGGCTGCCAATATCGATTTTGGTTGACACTAATGTTCACGTTGTTTGCTTAATTGGTCCACCTGGATTTATTTGAGTGCTTAACACGATTATTTAAGCCTAATACGCTGGCCATTGAAGCAAGTCACTGAGAGTCGTGACGCAACCTTGTAATGTTAGTCATTAGTTGTTAGTGATTAAAACCCGACTTCGACTGACGGTGTAAGTTTTGTTTCTTTAAAACGTGTACAATTATGTTGCTAGTATTATAATTTTACTCATTTATGTAAATACAATTTTACTTCCTTGTTAGTGAGTAGGCCTATTTAGGTATTTAAAAACTTTAACGCAGATTTCGGACGGACGGACGGACGGACACACGGACGTCATTGTGATCACTATGACAAAAACTGAAAAGGGTTTACCAATGGACCATAACTGCGAAGTTTGCCATCTTGGATAATGTAATCTGATTGTGACAAAAAAATGCTCATAAGTGATCGTTTCATCCATACCTTCGAATTGATATATGACATGACCATATTCGGTCAAATGTGAAATTTGACCCCTACTTGACCCCTCCTGCCCCGCCCATTTTTGACCCGGGGGCCACCATTTGAAGCAATCTGAAACATCGTTAACTATCGATCATTCATATCAAGCTTCGTCGAAATCGTCCTGGCGGTTCGTGAGAACAAGATTTTTTGAGAATTTTACCAACTTTTCAACGGCGGCCATCTTGGTTCACGAGAGAAGACGTTTGTAATATATATTGAAATAACGACCTTTTGACATTTCGGCGGCCATCTCGGATGACGTAATTACCTGATTTCGACAAAAAAGCTCCAGAGTGACTGTCTCGTCGATACCTTCGATTTGATATATGACATGACTATATTCGGTCAAATGTGATATTTGACCCCTACTTGACCCCTCCTGCCTCGCCCATTCTTAACCCGGGGACCACCATTTGAAGGAATCTGAACCAGCGTTAACTATCGATCATTCATACCAAGTTTCGTAAAAATCAGCCTGGCAGTTAGCGAGAAGAAGATTTGTTAAGAATTTGATTCGATGACCACCATTGAAACAAAGATGAAAAGCCTTGACCCAAAAACCATTACCGTGAAGTTTGGCCGATATCAGCCAAGGGGTTCACGAGAACAAGGCGTTTGAAATCTTTATTAAAAGAACGACGTTTTGACCTTTCGGCGGTCATCTTGGTCGACATGTCCATCCAGTTTCGACAAAAAATGTACCAGAGCGATCGCCTCTTTGATACCTTCGATTTGATATAGACATTACCATATTCGGTCAAAAATAAAATTTGACCCCATGGGCCACGCCCATTTTTGACCCCGGGGTCACCATTTAAACAAGTTTGAAAGTGCATTGTACATCGATCATTCCTGCTAAGTTTCGCCGAAATCCGGCTAGCAGTTCAAGAGAAAAATATTGTTTAAGAATTTATGCTATTTTTAGACGGCGGCCATCTTGGATTAGCGATGACCTCCATTTTAACAGATCTGAAAAGGCTTCACCCATGGACCATAAGTTTTAAGTTTGGTTTCCATGGGCCAAGCGGTTCCTGTGAAGAAGAATTTTGAAATCTCTAATAAAAGAACGACATTTTGACCTTTCGGCGGCCATCTTGGATGACATAACCATCCGATTTCGATAAAGATTGTACCAGAGTGATCGCCTCGTTGATACCTTCGATTTGATATAACATGACCATATTCGGTCAACAGTCAAATTTGACCCCAATTTGACCCCACGGGCCACGCCCATTTCTAACCCCGGGGTCATCATTTTAACAACTTTGAAAGACCATTGTACATCGATCATTTCTACCAAGATTTGTCGAAATCCGGTTGGCAATTCTTGAGAAGATTTTTTAAGAATTTGTGCTATTTTGTAGACGGCGGCCATCTTGGATTAGCGATGACCTCCATTTTAACAAATCTGAAAAGGCTTCACCTATGCACCATCAATTTTAAGTTTGGCTACCATGGGCCAAGCGGTTCATGTGAAGAAGAATTTTGAAATCTCTAATAAAAGAACGACCTGATCATTTATATAGACATTACCATATTCGGTCATACATTGATCATTCCAACCAAGTTTTGTCGAAATACGTTGGCGGTTCTTGAACAGAAGATTTTTGATATTTTTAAATGGCGGCCATCTTGGATTATGTAATGACGTAATTTTAACAATTTTGTAATACCCCTACCTAAGAACCATGACAATGAAGTTTGGTGACTATATGCCCAATGGTTACCGAGGAGAAGACGTTTGAAAATGTTCACAGACGGACGGACACATTGCAGTAACAATAGCTCAAGTGAGCTAATAAAAAGAGTGACTTTAATATAATGTGTATTAAATGTGCTTCCTTCGGAGGTTATTGGAAATTACTATATATATATAAGTTCTGGTTGCCAGTCTTCATATGTGACATCCAGAAAATTTTGGTTACAACTTACCATCGACACCCATAGAGTTACAGGGAAATGCCTGAAACAGAAAGAAGTGAAATGGTTTAATGTCCCAGCAACAACTAAGGTCATATAGAGACGGGACCACAGTTTACAGTCTCATCCGACAGACCAGTGGGATGGAAATATTATGAAAGTATTTTTGATGCTCAATGCGTGGTTTGAACCAACAACCTCTGGATTGGAAGTTTTGTGTTCTACCCCCTAGGCCACAACCGATTCCCGTCTGAAATAGAATAGTTTAAGTTAACCAGCTTCCTACGGTATATTTCCACTCATTTCTCGCTATTTTGCTATACGATGGCTTGAAAGTCATGTCGAAGTTTGTGTTTGGCTAATGTTCACACCTCCGCGTCCGACTTATTACGATCAAAGGCCGAGTTGCGTTCAACCTGTCTATGAAATGTGGTTTATTTTCAAGTCCAGTTAATTGCATAAAGTGGTGTGCAATTTGATCGTTAACGTTGTTGATTGCGATCAACAACATACGGTGATTTATTACATATTCTGGGCTTCGGCCACTCGGAGCATTTTTTCATAATAGAGTCTGTCGTAAGTCATTGGTCGTTTTTGTGGTAACTCACGGCTTGTGAGTCATTGCTCGGGTTGAAGTCGAGTTGGAACCCTAGTAACCCATGTTCTCTTGTGGTCCTCGTGTTATTTGTGTGGCTACCCGGGAGTTACAACGAACAACACCCATTAATAATACTTGGACGGTCGTGGATTTGGCACAGCATGGTAGTAGAGCTTTACAGGAATGCATGTGTGAAATATTAAGCATTTTAGATGAAGGTAGTAGAAGTTATAACAATAGTTATCTGATGTTGAGTTTAGTGACTGACGGACGGACGGACGGACAACCTGACTCCAGTATGCCCCCCACAACTCGTTGCGGGGGTATAATAATATAGTGAAATAGTAAACCCATATCAAGTTGCAGGAGTTGCAAGTTGATCAGCGTTTACACTGGTCACAAATTAAGTAAAGCACGTTTTGTTGCGTCGCAACATTTACGATTCATGACTGATTCCCGATTTTTTATGGGCGCCGTATAACAATATCGTTTGAGCTGAGCCCATGCACTACTGTTTCGAGTGACGTCACAACCACCTGCGACATTAATTATGTGCGCTACTATTTAAAATATTGGAGCTTTTCTCCTTTTCTCATTGGATAATAATGGAAATAACTAGATTGGTCAATAAGCGAGGCTAACGGAATACCTCCGCGTGGGCTCAAGTACCCCTAAATATGTAAAAAAAGATTCCAAGTGTGTGGGCTTGTAACCTTGACTCTGGGCTTAGCGGGGGCGGCACGAACGTGAATTTGTCACAGGGTGGTAGAGATCCATTGGAGCAATGCGTGTGTGAAATGTGAAGCAGATCAGAGCAAGGAAATAGAAGTTATAACCAATTTCTCTCATGTTAAGTTTATAAAGAGACTAAGTATGTGACCTTGACCTCGAGATCAGCGGAGATTTGTCACAGCATGATAGTAGAGACTTAGAGGAATGCATGCATGAAATATTAAGAATTTTCAATGAAAGAAATATAAGTTATAACATATTTCTCTGATGTTAAGTTTTGTAAAGAGACTAAGTATGTCACCTTGACATTGGGATCAGCGGGGGTTTGACGGTTGTAGATTTGTCACAGCATGATAGAGGAATGCACAAGTGAAATATTAAGAATTTTCAATGAAGGAAATAGCAGTTATAAATTATTTCTCTGATGTTAAGTTTTGTAAATTGACCTTGGGATCAGCGGGGGTTAGACGGTCGTGAATTTGGCACATCATGGTAGTAGAGCCTTACAGGAATGCACGTGCGAAATATTAAGCATTTTAGATGAAGGAAATAGAAGTTATAGCAATATTTCTCTGACGGACGGACGGACGGACGGGACGGACTGACGGACGGATGCTAACTTTAATCTGCGAATAAATACTATTATCATCTAAAACATGGATACTCTCTATTATGCTTCGTTATTTCCTAAATCCGACTGATAAAGTAGTCGACAAATATACCAAAATCGCAAGATGCGATGGCTCGAAAGTTGTTAAATTTAACATGGGCAAATGTTTCTAATTTCAGAAATAGTGGACCGATTTTCAAAATCTAACTTTTATTTTCTTAGTTAGATAATTTCTAAGATATCTAGCGAGGTTTCAGAATCAAATTCCAAATTCTTTCGTTTTTAGACTCCTCCTGCAGCTTCTCGACCTCTTTTCCCCCATGTTAAATTCCCATAGAGAACTAATTTTTCGTAATAAAATCAATATTTGACAAAATTTCATGAAATAAAAAGAAGGCTCATTCTTAAATTTCGATAAAATGTAATATTATTGAAAAAAATATTGTTTGTGCAGAGCCGTAAAATTTGGGCAGGTTTCGTGAAACAGACAGTAAAGCGTGTTAAAATTGATGGATTTTACTGAAATTCATGTCCAACAATAACATGTCTGTTCATGATTGCAAATAATTCAAACATGTTTTGGAGGGCTCGAGATAACTGAATTACAGTGGACTTTCTCAACCAATCAACATTAAGTGGGATAAATTTGAAAACCTCTAAAACAGACACGTTGGCAGTCCCTCTCCGGCTGTGACTGGAGAAGTGGGGCTTGTGACCAATCAAATATCACACTCCTGTAGCCTGATAATGATGTATATTTCTTGTAAGAAACATGACGGGGATTTCACTGATGGAATGGCAAACAGTGCAGATCCTGACAGACTGTACGGATCTGGATCTACACTGGTCGCAAAACCCATAAGCCCTATTTCTCCACAGCCACAGGCTAGGTAATAGCACTAAATATTCGGATACAGTTTGTTCTGGGAAACACACTTTAAAGGTACATACCCACTCAGTAGGCACAAACTGTTCTTCATAGGAAATAAATAAGTGTATACTTGTGTCACTATTCCACCAGTTCTAAAACTTACGAGTGCCCGCTATACAGATATAATCATGTAGTAATATTTATTTTACTGATAGTGACGTGCGGTGGTATAAGGCTATTTTCATATGCAAATGGGGCATGATATTTTTTAATTATTTACACTAATTAAATGCGTCACTTGAAAAAAATAATATTTTCGACAGATTATAAAGTATGATCATTGCACATCAAAACATAAATACATAGAATAAGTAGTAATGTCCCTTAACATTTTAAGGAAACACAGTTATTGCCCCTGATATCGGTGTGGAAAGTTACGACTGATATAAAATGTATAATAATGGCAATTAATACGTGGGGTGATGGTGAATGAATGTTTATTTTGCCAGAAAATGTCTGTGACACAAACAAATGCCATATATAAAACATAGTACTGTACGAGACCAAGTGGGTGGGGTAATCAGGGCACACACATTCTTAAACTTTTCAATCGTCCTAAAATTGATGGAAAAATAAGTAATTTACATACAAACATTTGAAATTTCAATTCGTCCTGCAGGCCAAGCGGATGGGTGGAATTTTCGTGCCCTAGTAATAGAATATTTTAAATGGGCATTTCTTTTGTGTCACAGGTCTGAGTCTTCCACCTGTGGTTTCTCACAGCAAAGAATGTACGGTACAAATAGTTATGGTCACAATCACAGCAAGGGCATCGTTATCACTAAGCTAATCCCCTCGCTGGCAGCCTTGATAATAACAAAATAATGAAGAAATATTATTTTTTTTACATTTTTACCCTACAAACAAGGTGAACGTAAGTCCTCATTGACATTGACCTTGGGTGATTGGACGTGGGTCGTATGCGAAAAAAAGCCCTAGACACACATTGTGGCCAAATATTGTCAAAAGCGGTGAAGCGGTTCAGGAGTTATTGAAAAATGATGTGTTACTAACATATGCACGTACATGGACTAACGCTATATCTCCTCTTACATATCGGCGAGGGGATGCAAAATATTGATTGATTTAATTGAGTTTAATGGCCTATCAGCGAGGGGATAATAACAAACAGAGCTCCAGATCAGTTTTATATCAATGCGTATTTTACTTTTATAAATGTATTATTGATTTTCTTCCTTATTAAATAGGGAACAAATGAAACAAAAAATTAACTAGAAATGTGGCCTATCGGCACACGTATGCCCCCGCTGACAGCCAAAGAAAACGAGGCATATTTGATTATAAGCCATTTACCGGAGCGTTAAGGTTTCGAACGCACCGAGTCTGTGACCTTGACCCTGGGCTTAGCGGAGGCGGGACGAATGTGGATTTGTTACAGGGCGTAGAGGACCATTGGAGCAATGCGTGTATGAAATGTGAAGCAGATCCGAGCAAGGAAACATAAATTATAAGTCATTTACCCGAACGTTAAGTTTTCGAACGCACCAAGTCTATGACATTGACCCTGGGCTTAGCGGGGGCGGGACGAATGGGGATTTGTCACAGGGTGGCAGAGGACCATTGGAGCAATACGTGTGTGAAATGTGAAGCAGATCCGAGCAAAGAAACATAAATTATAAGCCATTTACCCGAGCGTTAAGGTTTCGGGACGTACGTACGTAATGTACGTACGTACGGACGCCGGTAAAACTATATGCCCCCCTCACCATTCGGTGGCGGGGGCATAAAAATTCAATTATTTGAGCTGCTAATGCATTTTGCAGCTCAACTAAGTAAACTTTCAACTTTATTACAGTATTTTCATTACTGAACTGGAAAGTCAATGCGTATTTTCACACTGCTGTGAGTATTGTGCACTCCCACTTCTGATAATCAATGCATATTCTGCTAAAATAGGTGAGTACAAAACGCCAATAAGCACCTTATCTGGGAGCCCTGAGAATTTAAATGGACCCGAATCTTTAGGGCGATTATGGTAGTACGTTACCAGTGTTTTCAGTCCTAAATCTTTCATAGCCTTGAGCGCGCTCAAGTAACGCTTTCCTACGACCTGCTCTTCATCCTTCCCACTGGTAATTGGGCCCTTCGTGTGGAATACATCTCGTAAACAAGAAATGGCATCATTAAATGAAGTTTACTACCTCGCTGGCCACCTTGATAATAAAGTAAAAAAAAACACACAAACAAGTGCTCAGTGAATGGTCGAACGTGGGTCATACGGACAGCCTTGGCTATAAAAATAAGAAAATATGGTCATGGAACATGGATGCCCCCTACCTGTAGCCTTGACAATAATTCCGCCATGGAATCAGAGTCGCGCCTGCCAAGACATTTGACCGTAACATGATCATGGGCATGTGTTAAAGTAAGCATCACAAAAGCCGTCAGAGAAGTGCATGCTTCAGACACAAAAAAAGTTCAAGGTTGAAGAAACTGTTTGACATAAACAATGACTAACTGTTTCCAGAACCATGTCAGTCATGTTAATGGTGGCATGACTGTGTTCCAAATGCTTACATGTATCAAGTGTCCAAATATTGAAGCAATATGTTAGGTAACATTAAAGTTATATCATGATGAAGAAACTTGTACAAACTTTTTGACACAAAAAAATGGCTAAGTATTTCCGAAAAAAATGTGAAGGTAAAATAGGTCAAAGTCATGTTAATGGCGGCCAGAGTTTGTTCCAAATGCTCAAATGTATCAAGTGTCAAAATATTGAAGCAATCCATCAAGTATATTAAAGTTATACCATGATGACAAAGCTTTTACAAACTTGTTTACATTTCGGACAATGACAACAGAAAAAGCGGCAAAAAATAAAAACTTAAACGCAATTGCCTTACAAACAAGATGAACATAAGTCCCCAGTAAATTTGACCTTGGATGTTCGGGCATGGGTCGTACGCGAAACAAAGCGCCATCGCTAGACAGACATTGAGGGCAAATATTATAAACTTAAGGCATTTGCCTTACAAATAAGTTGAACATAAGTCCCAAGTGATCTTGACATTGAATGTTCGGACGTGGCTCGTATGCGAAACAAAGCAGAGTTATTGAAAACTTAAACGCATTAGCCATACCGGTATTGGTGGGGGCATACAAAAAAAATAATTTGTCTTACAAATTTGCTCCTTGGGCGGTCGGATATGGGTCGTATGCAAAACAAAGCAAATATTATCAAATTCGGTTTGTGACCTTGACCTTGGGGAAAGGGGCAGGGGGTGGGTCATGGATTTGCTATAGCACGATAGAGTATCATCAGATGAATGCATGTATGAAATACCAAGGGGTTCCCTGTAAAGAAGCAGAAGTTATAAAAAAGACATTTACTCCAACTTTAAGTTTATGATGTTGATCTTGTGGAAAGGGGTGGGTGGGTTATGGATTTGAAGCAGTACAATAGAGGAACATCAGATGAATGCATGTATGAAATAACAAAGCGTTCTCTGTAAAGAAACAGAAGTTACACAACATTTACCCCAATGTTAAGTTTATAAACATGCTAAGTTTGAGACCTTGACCTTGGGGTAAGGGTTGGGGGGTGGGTTGTGGATTTGCTACAGCATGATAGAGGGTCATCTGAGGAATGCATGTATGAAATATCAAGGCGTTCCATGAAAGGAAACAGATGTTATAGGACATTTACCCCAACGTTAAGTTTATGAATGTGCTAAGTCTGTGATCTTGACCATGGGGAAAGTGGCGGGGGTGGGTCATGGATTTGCTATAACTCGATAGAGTATCATCAGATGAATGCATGTATGAAATATGAAGGCGCTCGCTGTAAAGAAACAGAAGTTACACAACATTTACCCCAACGTTAAGTTTATGAATATGCTAAGTTTGTGACCTTGACCTTGGGGAAAGGGATGGGTGGTGGGTCGTGGATTTGCTACAGCATGATATAAGGTCATCTGAGGAATGCATGTATGAAATATCAAGGCGTTCCATGAAAGGAAATATATGTAGTAAGATATTTACCCCAACGTTAAGTTTATGAATGTGCTAAGTTTGTGACCTTGACCTTGGGTAAGGGATGGGCGGTGGGTCATGCATTTGTTATAGCACGATATAGTATAATCAGATGAATACATGTATGCAATATCATGGCGTTCCATGAAAGGAAACAGATGTTATAAGACATTTACCCCAACGCTAAGATTATGAATGTGCTAAGTTTGTGTCCTTGACCTTGGGGAAAGGGGTAGTGTGTCATGGATTTGCTATAGCACGATAGAGTATCATCAGATGAATGCATGTATGAAATATGAAGGCGTTCCCTGTAAATAAACAGAAGTAACACAACATTTACCCCAACGTTAAGTTTATGAACATGCTAAGTGTGTGACCTTGACATTGGGGCAAGGGTTGGGTGGTGGGTCGTGGATTTACTACAGCATGATAGAGGGTCATCCGAGGAATGTATGTTTGAAATATCAAGGCATTCCATGACAGGAAACAGAAGTTATAAGACATTTACCCCAACGTTAAGTTTATGAATGTGCTAAGTTTCCGACCTCGTCCTTGGGGTAAGGGATGGGCGGTGGGTCATAGATTTGCTATAGCACGATAGAATATCATCAGTTGAATGCATGTATGAAATAGGAAGGCGTTCCATGAAAGAAAAGAGATGTTATAAGACATTTACCCCAACGTTAAGTTTATGAATGTGCTAAGTTTGTGACCTTGACCTTGTGGTAAGGGCTAGGTGGTGTGTCATGGATTTGCTACAGCATGATAGAGGGTCATCGGAGGAATACATGTATGAAATAACAAGGTGTTCCATGAAAGGACACAGAAGTTATAAGACATTTACCCCAACGTTAAGTTTGTGGATGCCGACACCGACGACGCCGGGGGTATGCCATAAGCTCATACATGGACTAACTCTATCGATTGATTTAATGTGGTGTTCAATGGCCTGTCAACAGCTAAGTTCAATATAGGCCGGGTTAACAGGGCGGAATCCCAAACTTCACTGGTTGTGATGGGGGGGGGGGGGGGGGGGGGGGGCGATCCCTGAATCTAATATATTCCATTTTTACGGAGCCCCGGAGGGGATGTAGAATTATAATTCGTTCCCTCAATTTAACAATTCGTTCCCACAAAGTAACAATTTGTTCCCTCGAATTAACAATTCGTTCCTTCAATTTAACAATTCGTTCCCAAACAATTAATTCTCTCGAATTAATTGTTTGGGAACGAATAATTCGAGGGAACAAATTGTTAAATTGAGGAAACAAATTGTCAATTCGAGGGAACAAATTGTCAATTGACGGAACAAATTATTAATTCGTGGGAACGAATTGTTATATCGTGAGAACAAATTGTTAATTCGTTGGAACGAATTGCTATATCGTGGGAACAAATTGTTAATTCAGGGGAACAAGTTGTGAAATTGAGGGAACAAATTGTTATATCGTGTGAACGAATTAATAAAAAAGAAATCCATGTCCCCTGCGGGGCTCCGTACATTTTCGCTTTGCGCTGGGACAATAGAAGCCACTTACATTTTGCGGGTAGAAAGTAACCTACAACACAGAGAAAAGAATCATGTCAATATCATACCCATAATGGAAATTCCCATTCAATGTATTGCATTTATATCATAATGCATTCAGAGATCCAGATAAGATGCGTATTGGCGTATTTTACGCACTGATTTTAGCAGAATACACATTGATTATCTAAAGTGGAATTACTCACAGAAATGTGAAAATACGGATTGATTTTCAAATGGAGTAATGAAAATACTGAAATATAGTTGAAAATTCACTTAGTTGAGCTGCAAAAAGCAAATGCATCTCAACTAAGTAACTTTTCAACTTGATTACAGTACGTATACATAAGTGAATAAGTAATAATACACTCAAATAAGTATATGTTTAAATTTGTTTTTTTTATCATTTGTTCCCTATTTAAGAACGAAGAAAATCAATGATCCATTTGTGAAAATAAAATACACATTTAATTTGAAATCAGGGCGTACACTACTCTTTAGACACAAAGCTTATCTGAAGCTCTGGCATTACATTTGCCCCATGTTTGGTTGATGTCATTGTCACTACTGTCTGTTTCATGAAACCTGCCCAAATTTTACGGCTATATAAACAATGCAAAAACAATATTTTTTCCGATAATATTAAATTTTATCAAAATTATTTTTATTTTACGAAATTTGGTTAAATATTGATTTTTTTGTGAATAAAAGTACTGAAAGTACTGAACTGCGAGCCCAACTGAAATGGGTGGTAAACAGTGTTTTAGTATATTCTCTTTTAAATATTTCAAATAGAGTAATTGTAGTAAATGGTGTTATGTGAAACTGTATAACACTCGACATATTTTATATGTGGAGAGGGGAAGGAGCTGTATAGAAACAAGAAGAATCCAGTAAGGCTTAGCATTTGTTGTTTATGCATTACATACACATCCGCATGAGCTCTGAAAAGTTTATCAATTTTCGACATCATTTAAGGAAAATATGACTGATTTTCGAAATCAATATCGGCGAAATACGGCGATGCGAATAGGGTGGTAATTCCATATCCGGGCTCAATTATTGCAAGTGAAAGTGTACGCTATTACCACTTATTCCAAACATGCCGACGCAACGATTCAAATGAGTTAACCATCTAGACGACACGGTTCAAATGAGTGGTAACAGTATATTTTTATCAATTTTCGACATCATTTAAGGAAAATATGACTGATTTTCGAAATCAATATCGGCGAAATACGGCGATGCGATAAGGGTGGTAATTCCATATCCGGATTCACTCTTCAAACACCTGTGGCTATTGTGTTGTTTTATGCAAATTTGTACACGCCGTAGTTGTGAGTGAAAAAATCTAGACAGGTGCCAGACAGGTGTGATTCGGGTTTACACACCATTAATGCGCGACCAAAATAGGCCGTTATATTTGTGGAAAAGGAACGGCTAAATCTGAGGTTCCATTGGTTTATGTGAAATGTAAAATAGCATAAAACGAGTAGCTAACAATGACCTAGATACAAGATGTATACATACGCGCCACAATAAAAAATAGCGCCGTGATATCTGACTGTATTTTGAGAACCGGCTACATAAGCTGCGAGATGTTCGCAGCTAAAAAGCAATTTCCCCATGTTAAGGACCCGTTCTATACATGATCATCGTTTGATTCAAAGGTAATTGCTTCGTAAATGTGATATAATGTATAACATATATGTGAATACTGCCTCATTACTGTATCCTACACGGCACATGGAATGGCCAAGTCGGCCATCTTTGTGTGTTCCAGCCATCAGCCAGTTTCACCTGTTCTGCCGTTTGACAACAAACTTAAAATGTGACGTAGAACATATGATATAATGTAGCTAATCACAGGTAGAAAAGCCAGGAGAACGGACTCCTATCCATTATATTACACCAAACTGTAAGATATGTCTGTTTTCTGGATTGTGCATCTCATTGAAATGTTTACACATCAAAATTTACTTTGAGATTGATGGGAGAAATGCTCAGATATTTTCGTCTTTTGTATAGTTTGCTGGCATAATATTTATAGCTTGCTATTGTCATTTCTGTCAATTATGTATTGCACCAAATTTTATTTGGTTTACTGTTATATCATTTGCTGTATGTGTCAAATGCACGAAGTGGTGATAACTGTATGATGGCTTGTACATACAAAGATGGCAAAGATGGCAACTTAATGTACAATATAGTATACAAGACAATATTTACATATGTTATATTCATGTATCACATCACTCTTATGAAGCAATTATCATTGCAGCTGAGTGTATCTATATATGACCTACTACCTTAAATTCCCATTTTAACATGGGGAAATAAATCTAATTTCAGAAATAGTGGATTTATTTTCAAATTCCAACTTTTGTTTTCTTAGATCATTTCCAAGCTAATCTACCCAGAACAAATTTCACGAACTAAAAATAAGGCTCATTCTTAAGGAGTCAGAAGATTCCTCGCAATCCTTAAACAGACCAAATGTATTGTTCACCCCAGTAAACGCAACAGCCCATAATTTTATTCCTTATTACAAAACACTTTCAGTTTGTTCTTACCGGCAGTAGTCGCAATTTTTCCATCATTCAACATCTCTAACATCGTATCCAGTTCTATGTCAATTAGACGACTAGCCTTATCACGGACATCATTCACTGGAAATAGAGTATATGGAGGATCTTACACGAGTGATGATTTAAAGGTACATGCCCACTCAGTAGGCACACAATGTTCTTTATATCAGTGACATCATCAGAGACATTTCCTGGCAAAATAAACATTAATTCACCATTTCCCAACGTAATGATTGGTATGGCAAGCCAAATGCACAATAATTCCTTAAACCATGGTTTGGAGCTTAAACCCTAGTTTAGGCTCCTCAAACCCTAGTTTGGGCTTAAACTGCCATTTGAGATCCCAAATGGTAGTTTTCTTAAACACTGGTTTGGGCAATTATTGTGCACTTGGCGGCTTAAACCCCAGTTTAGACTACCCAAACCCTAGTTTAGGCTCGCCAAATGCACAATAATTCACTAAGCCCCAGTTTGACAGTCTAAACCATGGTTTAGGCTCTCAAACCCCAGTTTAAGCAATGATTGTGCATTTGGCCAGAAACTGCCGTTTGATGTCGTAATCCAATAAAAAGCCTAAACCCTAGTTTGGACCCAAACCAGTTTAAGAAAAAAACTGCCAATCGTGATCCCAAACGGTAGTTTTCTTAAACCCTGGTTTGAGCAATTATTATGCACTTGGCGGCAGAAAACATCGTTTAGACTCTCAAACTGGGATTTATGATAGCTTAAACTACGGTTTGAGCTCAAAACCCCAGTTTGGACTGCCCAAAACCCTAGTTTAGGCTCGCCAAATGCACAATAATTCACTAAACCCCAGTTTGAGAGTCTAAACCATGGTTTAGGCTCTCAAACCCCAGTTTAAGCAATTATTGTGCATTTGGCCAGAAACTGCCGTTTGAGGTCGTAATCCAATAAAAAGCCTAAACCCTAGTTTGGACACAAACCACAGTTTAAGAAAAAAAATGCCAATCGTGATCCTAAACGGCAGTTTTCTTAAACCCTGCTTTGAGCAATTATTGTGCACTTGGCGGCAGAAACCATCGTTTAGACTCTCAAACTAGGGTTTCTGATAGCTTAAACCACGGTTTGAGCTTAAACCAGTGTTTAGGCTCAATGTATGGTTTTCATTGGACGCACATTTTCTCAATGTCTAGTTTTAATTGACTGACAGAAATTCCTTCCCGCTGGAAGCGTAGTTATCATTGGTCGGATAATTTGGAAAGTCGGGTTTTCATTAGCTGACACGTTTTCGAGCGTCTGCAACAACAATTGAATGCTGAAATGATGACAAAAATTAACAAAGTATATTTTAATAATTGCAAAAATAATGTTGTCTTATCATAAGACGAATATGAACATGTTTCCTTACACTCTCGCTTGTCATAATCAGCATATTTTCCCAATTTATGAACAGTAGCTGCATACTTTAGGTGCGAAACTGTGACGTCAGTTAAGAAGAGTGACATTAGAACATATGTTTCCAGTGTATACACTACTCATAATAATTATTGTACTTTTACATTCAGCAGATTGTTACTAATAAAGATAGCAAAATAATGCTGTATTGACTCAACGACCAACGGCCATACGCCTGATCAGACAGTCGGGAAGCGCAGTGTGATATTGGGTTATACTGGTGGGCTATATCGTAAGGTACATGCTGCATAATCACCAATTGACAATAAACATCCGGGTATCACACCTTGGTGCAAACAATGGATTAAAATGTCATAAACGCAGTAATTATCAATCCACGCTGATCAGAATATCAACAATCGGTAGATCAGTATAGTCCCTGATCAACTTGCATATATACACAGGCTACTGAGAATATCACCAAATTGTAGATCAGTGTAGTGCCTGATCAGCATGCTCATCACCTTGGGACGACCACACTATCGCTAATACGTACAACAGTGTAGTCCCTGAGCAGCCGGCATATCTAACTAGGTTGACCAGACTATCGGTAATCTGTACACCAGTGTAGTCCCTGAGCAGTCGGCATATCTAGTTTGGTTGACCAGACTATCGGTAATCTGTACACCGGTGTAGTCCCTGATCAGGCGGCATATCGAGCTAAGTTGTTCAGACTGTCGGTAATCTGTATACCAGTGTAGTCCCTGAGCAGCCGGCATATCAAGCTAGGTTGACCAGACTATCGATAATCTGTACACCGGTGTAGTCCCTGATCAGGCGGCATATCGAGCTAATTTGTTCAGCCTGTCGGTAATCTGTACACCAGTGTAGTCCCTGAGCAGCCGGCATATATAGGTAAGTTGATCAGACTATCCGTAATCTGTACACCTGTGTAATCCCTGAGCAGCCGGCATATCTAGCTAGTTTGACCAAACTATCGGCAATCTGTAAACCAGTGTAGTCCCAGAGCAGCCCGCATATCCAGTTGGGTTGATCAGACTATCATTAATATGTACACCGGTGTAATCCCAGAGCAGACGGCATATCCAGTTAGATTGATCAGACTATCAGTAATCTGTACACCGGTGTAGTGCCAGAGCAGCGGGCATATCTACCTCGGTTGATCAGACTATTTGTAGTCCGTACACCGGTGTAGTCCCTGATCAGGCGCCATATATAGCTAGGTTGATCAGGCTACCGACACTATATGAATATTTGTTTGTTGTATATTATGAATTTTTTAAATTTTAGTAAAATAATATCATCAATAATAATAAACAAATGTTTTATTCATCCCGGGAATTAATCACCCTGTAAAAATCATGAAGGGGGTTATATCCGCCCTGTACAAATCATGAAGGGGGTTATATCCACCCTATACAAATAATGAAGGGGGTTTTGTCCATGTTGTCATTTTCACATGAAGGGGGTTATGTCCAAGGGTTTTTTGTCCTACATTCATATAGTAAACGAGCGTATTCCCTGATCAGGCGGCATATCTTAGCCAGGTTGATTAGGCTACCGACACTATGTATATCAGTGTAGTCCCTGATCAGGCGGCACATCTAGTTAAGTTGATCAGGCTATCGACATTATGTACATCAGTGTAGTCCCTGATTACGCGGCATATCTAGCTAGGTTGATCAGACTACCGACACTAAGTATACAACGTAGTCCCTGATCAGCCTCCATATCTAACTAGGTTGACCAGACAACCGTCACCATGTACTGCGTCCCTGATCAGCTTGCATATTTACCAAGGTTGATTAGACTACCGGCAATATGTACATCAGTGTAGTCCCTAATCTGTCTGGATACAGTGGGGATTCTACTTATAAGAGTAAATGAAATTTTGACTGACATAAATAATTAATTTTTATGGCAATATTTTGCAAAAATTATGCTCTGTTTGTAATTAGAGTTTTCAACAAGCTGAATAAGATAATTCAATTATTATACTCTGTCGATATGCTATGATACTTCACAAGTTTTTGGCGGTGAGCAAACATTTTTTTTTTATGTAAATTCAGCAGTAATTGCCAATATAAATTAAATAGATGCTTAATCATGTTAATTACTCTCTGCAACAAACCAGAAGAAGATCATTAAAATTATACTCAGTTTGTAAGATCTGAGACTTACAAATAGAATATTTTGTCCGCTGACATAAATAATTATTTTTTTTTAATACGATATTTTGCAAAAATTATGCTTGGTTTGTAAGATTTGAGACTTCACAAATGAAATAGTTGTTGGCCGGCATAGTAAATAATACATTTTTTTATGAACATTTAGCCAATAGAAATTAAATTGATGCATAACTAGTGTCTTCGACTAATGAAATTCAGTTGTTGCATAATCAATTTAAACTGTTGCTTCATTAGAGTTTTAGACAAGTTGAATAAGTAATGAAGTTGAATAAGATAATTCAATCTTCTGGAAATATAATATTTATTATGCTCGGTCGGTATACTATGATACTTCACAAGTCATATTTTTTTCTGGTCAGAAAAAATAATTCTTTTTCATGTAAATTCAACAGTTTGCCAATATAAATTAAACAAATGCTTAATTACTCTCTGCAACAAACCACTGAGAAGCAGATCATTAATTATTTTGCAATATTAGGCTTGGTTTGTAAGATTTGAGACTTCATGAATTAAATATTTAGTCGGCCGGCATACATAGTTAATTTTTCAGTTATGAATGCGATAATTAAAAAACAAAAAAACTTGAGAGTTCACAAATTAATATTTTGTCGACCGACATAAATCATTAATTTTTATGAAAATTATGGTCGGTTTGTAAGATTTGAGACGACACAAATAAAATATTTTGCCAGCTGGCATGAATAATTAATTTTTATGAACATGATGAATGTGATATTTTGCAAGACTTATGCTCGGTTTTTAAGATTTGAGACTTCACAATGAAATATTTTGTCGGCCGGCATTCGATATTCGGCTAGTCAAAATTAAATGTGTTCTACTTTAATTATGCTCGGTCGGTATAATATCAGATTTTGCAACTGAGTTAAAAATTTTGGCGGAAAGCAAAAATAACAAATTTTGGGAATGCTAACTTGAAATTCAAGTTATTTGAATTAATTATTCAGCTATATTCAAATTTAATTATGCTCGGTTGGTATGTACGGTAATGAGATTTTGTGAGTTCCATTTTTTGGCGGTCAGCAAAATTAAGTAATTTTTGCTGACTGCTAACTTGAGTTTCAAGTTAATTCAATTAATTATGCTACGAATTTAAATTCAGCTGTATTCCAATTTAATTATGCTCGGTTGGTATGATATGAGATTCCGCAAGCTTGAGTTAAATTTTATTTTTTGGATGTCAACCAAAATAGGAGTAATAGTTATGAATGCTAACTTGAAATTCAATTAATTATGCTATAATTTCCGCTGTATTCAATTTAATTATGCTCGGCGGTATGATATGAGATTTCGCAAGTTATATATTTTTGGAAGTTAGCAAAAATAAGTAATTTTTAGCAATGCTAACTTGAAATTCAAGTTAATTCAATTAATTATGCTATAAATTCAGCTGTATTCAAATTTAATTATGCTCGGTCGGTATGATATGAGATATCACAAGTTAAATTGTTTTGCGGTCAGCAAAAATGTGTCATTTTTAGGAATGCTAACTTGAACTTCAAGTTACTTCAATTAATTATGCTATAAATTTAGGTGTATTCAAATTTATTTATGATCAGTCGGTATTATATGAGATTTCGCAAGTTCAAGTTAAATTCTTTGGCGGTCAGCAAAAATAAGAAATTTTTGGGAATGCTAACTTGAAATTCAAGTTGATTAAATTAATTAATCAGCTGTATTCAAATGTATATGCTCGTTTGGTATGTAATGATCGAGATTTTGCGAGTTACATTTTGTCGGTCAGCCAAATTAAGTAATTTTTGGGACTGCTAACTTGAAATTCAAGTTAATTCATTAATTATGCTATCAATTCAGGTGTATTCCAATTTAATTATGATCGGTGGGTATGATATGAGATTTCGCAAGTTAAATATTTTGACGGTAAGGAAAAATAAGTAATTTTTAGGAATGCTAACTTGAAATTCAAGTAAATTTAATTAATCATTCAGCGGTATTCCGATTTAATTATGCTCGGTCGGTATGATATGAGATATCGCAAGTTAAATATTTTCGCGGTCAGCAAAAATAAGTAATTTTTATGAATGCTAACTTGAACTTCAAGTTAATTCAATGAATTATGCTATAAATTCAGGTGTATTCCAATTTAATTATGCTCGGTCGGTATGATATGAGATATCGCAAGTTAAATATTTTGGCGGTCAGCAAAAATAACAATATTTAGGAATGCCAACTTGAAATTCAAGTTAATTCAATTATTATTCAGCTGTATTCCAATTTAATTATTCTCCATTAGCTAGTTATGCTCTGTCGGTATTATCTGCCATATCGCAAGTTAATTTTTTTGTTGGTCAGCAAAAATAAGTAATTTTTATCAATGGTAACTTGAATTTGACGTTATTTCAATTAATTATGCTATAAATTCAGGAGTCTTTCAAATTTATTTATGATCGGTCGGTATGATATGAGATTTCGCAAGTTAAATTAAGCAAAAGTAAGTAATTTTTAGGAGTGCTAACATGAAATTGAAGTTAATTCAGCTCTATTCCAATTTACTTTTGTCGGTCAGCAAAAATAAGTAATTTTTAGGAAAGCTAATTTGAAATTCAAGTCAATGAATTATTTGGATTAGAATGTTATATGTCACATCAGAGACATAAGCAATATGTGTTTCTGGTCACATT
The DNA here is from genome assembly GCA_029237695.1 of Conchocele bisecta. Lineage (NCBI taxonomy): Eukaryota > Metazoa > Mollusca > Bivalvia > Lucinida > Thyasiridae > Conchocele > Conchocele bisecta. The sequence continues at coordinate 25,381,263 of CM055275.1, read as the reverse complement.
AATAATAAGAGCCACATACCACATTACACATATCCAGTGTACTATACGCAATTGGTCTTGGGTCAATCTTTTAAATCAATAAAGAAAAGAAAAGATGGATGGATGGATGTGCATTCACCTCTCTCCGATAATTACACCGATTTTCCACCATTACCCCGCATTTTCACCTTTATCCAAATAATCGACCATTACGCCATTTAGTGACGCCATGCATTTCCATGCCTCCGATAACCGTAGGCTAAATCGATCAGCCAATGGTAACTAGGCTTTGAGATCGATGAACCAATTGTAACTCGGGTTGTGACGAATGCCCAAAACATATTTTAAGCGATCAGCCAATGATAACCAGGCTTTGTGATCACTTAACCAATCGTAACTCGGGTTGTGACGGGTAGCAGAAACCACCGTTTAGGCCGATTTTGTAAATTAACTACCGATTACGACCTCAAACGGCAGTTTCTGGCCAAATGCACAATAATTGCTTAAACTGGGGTTTGGGCGCCTAAAGCATGGTTTAGGCTCTCAAAACTGGGGTTTAGTGAATTATTGTGCATTTGGCGAGCCTAAACTAGGGTTTTGGCAGTCTAAACTGGGGTTTGAGCTCAAACCGTGGTCTAAGCTATCAGAAACCCTAGTTTGAGAGTATAAAAGGTGGTTTCTGCCACCAAGTGCACACTAATTGCTCAAACCAGGGCTTAACAAAACTACCATTTGGGATCACGATTGGCATTTTCTGAAACTGTGGTTTGGGTCCAAACTAGGGTTTAGGCTTTTTATTGGATTACGACATCAAACGGCAGTTTCTGGCCAAATGCACAATAATTGCTCAAGCTGCGGTTTGAGAGCCTAAACCATGGTTTATACTCTCAAACTGGGGCTTATTGAATTATTGTGCATTTGGCGAGCGCAAACTAGGGTTTGAGGAGCCTAAACTACGGTTTAAGCTCCAAACCATGGTTTAAGGAATTATTTTGCATTTGGCTTGCCATAGATTGGCATTATTATACATTTATATCAGAGGTAAATATCCACACTGATATCAAGGGTGATAACCGTGTTTCCTTAAAATGTTAACGGAAATAACAAATTATTCTCTGTATTTATATTTTGATGTGCAATGATCATACTTTATAATCTGTCAACAATACTATTTTTTTCAGGTGAGGCATTTAATTTGTATAAATAATTAAACAAAAGTGCCACAAGTCACAAAATACGCCCGTCGAATATGGGCCAGACAGCGAAGATGCAGAAATGTGAAGCTGTCACCAAGGCAAGAAAAATTAATCAGAAATTTAAAGTCTATAGCATTATTTCTTCATCTCGTTGTGCTAAACATGTATACTAATTTAGGCAGAGATAGAAAAGTAGAGTGTAAAGTAGAAATGATAGGGAATTGGATACAATCATGTAGAAAAAATGGCTAAGTTAAATAGGTGATATTTTTTTTAAGAAATATGTTTTCGGCATAAAAACACCAAGGGGCACCTCTTCAATATGTGTAGAAGACGTGTGTATAGTTTCAGAACGATCGACTGAACGGTTTCGGAGGAGTTGTGTACACAAACTCTGTACCGTATATATAATTGTATAGACAAATGTAGAAAAAATGGCTAAGTTAAAAAGGTGATATATTTGTTAAAAAATATTCTTTTGGCATAAAAACACCAAGGTACACATCTTCCATATGTGTAGAAGACGTGTGTATAGTTTCAGAACGATCGACTGAACGGTTTCGTAGGAGTTGTGTACACCAACTCTGTAACGTATATATAATTGTATAGAAAGATGTAGAAAAAATGGCTAAGTTAAAAAGGTAATATTTTTGTTAAACAATATGTTTTCCACATAAAAATACGAATGTGCACATCTTCAATATGTGTGGAAGACGTGTGTATAGTTTCAGATTGATCGACTGAACGGTTTCGGAGGTGTTGTGTAAACAAACTCTGTACCGTATATTGAATTGTATGGAAAAATGTATTAAACATGACTAGCTATTCGGCTTAAAAACACAAAGGTGCACATCTTCAATATGTGTAGAAGACGTGTGCATAGTTTCAGAACGATAAACTGAACGGTTTCGGAGGAGTTGTGTACACAAACTCTGTACCGTATATAGAATTGTATATCAAAATGTAGAACAAATGGCTAAGCTAAAAAGGTGATATATTTGTTAAAAAATATTTGTTCGGCATAAAAACACCAAGGTGCACATCTTCAATATGTGTCGAAGACGTGTGCATAGTTTCAGCTCGATCGACTGAACGGTTTCGAAGGAGTTGTGTACACAAATTATGTACCGTATATAGAACTGTATAGAAAAATGTAGAAACAATGGCTAAGTTTAAAAGGTGATATTTTGTTTAAAAGGTGATCGATCGACTGAACGGTGTCGGAGGAGTTGTGTACACGAACTATGCATTTTTCTTCAGCCGCCCGCCCGCCATGCGGTAAAAAATAATACGTACCGTTTTTTAAAAACGGTCGTATACAAATATCATGCCTTATTTGCATATGAAAAAGACCTGATAACACCGCGCGTCACTATCATTAAAATAAATATTACTAAATGATATAATTTTTAAAACTGGTGGAATAGTGAAACAAATATACACTCATTTAATTCCTATAGAGAACAGTTTGTGCCCTCTGAGTGGACATGTACCTTTAATATGATATTTATTAAACCAGTTTACTGATTTCATAAGAAACGAGGCTATGCCGAATCAGTACAAATGCTAAATTATATTTATTGCATAAGCACACCATCATAATTTGAAGCTGTACTGATTACCTAACATGTTTTCTGTAGCTGGCTCATTTGCATATTTATGATAGAGTGCAAGTATGATGGTTGTAGGCCTAATACAGTGAAATCAAGTCCCGAATTCTCCGCTATATAAACATTGTTTTCTACCCCTCTAATCCGGAACTCCTCTATTCCGTAATCCGAACGACATTTCAAGTCCCAAAAAGTTATTTTAGCGTTAAAAAAACCCTGAAAACCAAATAACTCAAACTGCATATTACTATCAAAGAAATAAGGTGCTGCCAATGTCAATTGGGTGTCAAAGTCAATTATTAAAGGTACATGCCCACTCTGTAGGCACAAACTGTTCTTTATAGGAATTAAATAAGTGTATAATTGTGACACTATTCCACCAGTTCTAACAATTACGAGTGCCCGCTATATAGATATAATCATTTAATAATGTTTATTTTACTGATAGTGACGTGCGGTGGTATAAGGTTATTTTCATATGCAAATGAGGCATGATATTTTTTAATTATTTATACTATTTAAATGAGTCACATGAACACGAATATTTTCGACATATTATAAAGTATGATCATTGCCCATCAAAAAAATAGATACAGAGAATAAATAGTAATGCCCGTTAACATTATAAGAAAACACGGTTATCGCCCCTGATATCAATGTGGACGTTTACGTCTGATATACAATGTATTATAATGCCAATAAATATGTGGGGTAATGGTGAATGAATGTTTATTTTCAAGTTGCCAGAAAATGTCTCAGATTATGTGTTTGATATAAAGAACAGTTTGTGTCTACCAAGTGGACATGTACCTTTAAGAATAAACGTGACAAACTAAACTGGGTGGGCTATTACCCAGTGTAGAAACATCGCACCCTGTAATGTCTGTAATGTGGTATACATGTACTACATAATCAGGGTCTACACATTTTGTAGTTTTATGGGACACATTGCATTTAATAACAGGACATACATGGACATATTGTAATTTGGATATTGGTATGTGTACATGTACGGTCACTGCTTAAGACTACACTGGTACAGGGCTCCAGATAAGGAATTAGTAATTGAGTATCGTCACTCCATCATTTCTGAAGCAATTGGGTATTTCAAAATTTTAATTGGGTAAAATAAAATCACACTACTGTTTACACATCAACAGACATCAATTATTGAATTGTTTGCTTCGAAATTAAAACATGTCTTGGCATTTCATAAGAAATACCAAGATGTGTTTTCATGGAAAATAAGAAAAATATGCTATATTTTTGGCAACGGAATATGCTCCCCTTGCATAGGGGGCATACAAATTGCGGTAAACGTACTTGATGGAACGGAACAGACAATGGCGTCTAGTTCAAGCCATGTGATATCACCGTACCACAGTCCCACCTTCTCATTGAGCTCAACAGTTGCTTTAAACTTCTCATTCACCACCGGCAAGTCTGCAATACATCATGTTATTGATGAAAACAACCACATCGAACATAATATTAGACCATGGCAAGTTCTTTCTCTGTTAAGCGTCCGTGTGCGGGTAGGTTTTGAGAGTGGTTCTGTGAAAAAATATACAAACTATATACATGTATGCTATTTTACGCTATTTACTGGTGAAGTAATAAGAAAACTGATTGGGAACTTGGCGCGTTTTATATCCGTTCATGAATTTACACATAATATGTTTAATTGGAGTATTTTTCTCTAATTTTTTTCTTATTTTTATAAAGTTTGCTGGCGGAAATTTAAATTTATGCTAATAAGCAGTCTGCAAAGGGTTGCGGAAATTTTTAACATAAATTTATCTTCGTTTTTTTCGAGCCCTTGTTTAGTTTTACCGGATACGTATGTAGGTTTCGGTCAACTGGGTGGACGCTTAACATAGAAAAGATATGGTATGGCCTTATTATATTTATCAGGTAACAAGCTTTGCATTGGCCGACTACGTTTGTTTGTTTGTTTGTTTGTTGGGGTTTAACGGCCTATCAACAGCTAAGGTCATTTAAGACCGGGTCAATGGGTTTAGTATTAAATCCCATATATTACCTGTACAAGTACATGATTGTACATGTGGGGGGGGGGGGGGAATCACAAAATCAGAACTGAATATTTACAATAAACCAGATGGCCGCGGCCCGCATGTCGAGCCCGCCGAGGCATTTGATGGTCTCAGAGTGTATTTATTTGAAGTTTGAATTAAGGGCTGTGGAGATATCAGGTATGTAAAAGGTTAGAATGAAAATATGGATGATAATACATCGGAGTAAGTGTTGTGGAGATATAAGGAATGTAAAAACATTAACACAAATTTCAAAGTCATTTGACCTTTTTTTTGTCATTCAATATGGTTTAATCATGTCAGATGTAGTATGCTGGAGAAATTTGACCTTGACCTTGGGCATGTGGACCACATGGGCAGGCTATAGAATGAAAATATGGATGATGAAAAGGATGTATTGGAAGTTTGAAGTAAATTGGAGTAACAATTGTGGAGATATAAGGTATGTAAAAACTTTAACGCAGATTGTATAATATACAAACTTCTATGTCATTTGACCTTGACCTTGGGGCAAAGGGGCCGCATGAGTGGGATATAGCATGAATATATGGATGATGACTTATAAGCATATGAAGTTTCAAGTCAATGTGACTTAGGACTGCAGAGATATAAGGTATTTAAAAACTTTAACGCATATTTTGGACGGATGGACGGACGGACGGACGGACGGACAACCGGACGTCATTGTGATCACTATGTCTCGCTTTCCGCAAGCAGGCTCGACAAAAAACTATATATTCAGCCCTGAAATTAGAATAATCCTGATCTGATGCCAGGTCCTCGCCACACCAGAATCACTTGGCCCCCTCCCAAAAGCAGTAGGATCAGTAATAATATTTCTACTTTTATAATGGGCAATAACCCAATTCAACTCCCAGGTAGCAAAAGAACCAAAGATAAAAACGTACCTGAGGGCCAAACCAGGCCAATCGTGATCCCCAAGGAGGAACCCATACCGCTAATTTACGCCGTCACGTTCGTCCGACCATCCACCCACTGGCCGACTACGTACTTACTAATATCATATTGCTGTATCAGGCATTGATCTCATACAAATATCCGGGTTACAACAATTGAAAAACGACGTTACATTGGTCGTACGGCGTCACATGATGTTACCGAATTACGTCAGTGTAATAACTGCTCAGTTTGTAGCCTACAACGTTACCTGATAAATAGAATACCAAGCTAGTGTCTTTTTATATCAAGTTTATCAGGCTCGGCTCGGAAACTGTAGGAATTTTTCAGCAAGCCTCGGAATTCCTACGCGTTTCCCAGCCTTGGCTGACAAACTTGATAGCAAAAGACACTGACTGGTATTCTCCATATATTCATGTAGCTAAGAATGTAAAGTTGGTTGATATCACGTTTATCAGGCTCGGCTCGGAAACGGTAGGAATTCCTACGCGTTTCCTAGCCTTGCCTGATAAACTTGATAGCAAAATACACTATCCTGGTATTCTCTATATATTCATGTAGCTAAGAATGTAAAGTTGGTTGATATTTCCTAGCCTTGCCTGATAAACTTTGTATCAAAAGACACTAGACTGGTATCTCTATGTACATCCCCGAGCCAATTTTAGCATGTTACCGAATGCCCGATTTTGGGGCACTATGCTGGCCAATTGTAAAAAATATTTGTTTTGTACTTTATTCCATTATTTTTTCTTTACTGGCATTCACATTTTTATGATGATGCAATTTTCAAGTAATATTAAAAATATTGTTTCATATTAAAAATGAATGTGCACCTTTTTCAAAGTTTCATGAGCGAAATGTGCCATTTTTCTGACCTGACCATGATAAAATATGTTACAAAACTTACGATATTTTCCGTAAATGGAGTCAAGAGATGACAAAATGTCCTTTTTTTCAACTTTCGACGTCATTTACAGAACGTATCATAGTATCTGCAAATATATTTCATGAACAATAGACGAGGCAAATCCACCAAAGCCGGGTTTTCTTCAAGGCATAGACAATTGGATAAGCAATAAGAGTTGTCAGAAGACAACGAAGCTCGACTGTTGGCAGCCTTCACTCAAACTTGGCACAGTTGTAGAAAAAAACATGAATATTATATAACTTGACCTTGGTTTAAGGGGTGTGCGGTGGACATTGACATTGACGTCAGTGGTGGAAGGTGGGTCGTGGACTTGCTATAGCATGATACAGCATATTAAGATGAATGCATGTATGAAATATCAATGCGCTCCCTGAAAACAGAAGTGAAACAAAATTTAACACAACGTTAAGTTTATGAACGCACTACGTTGGTGATTTTCTACAGCATGATAGCTATTCACATGAGGAATGCAGGTATGAATTTGCGGAGTTTGTAACCTTGACCTTGGGGAAAGGGGTGGGTGGGGGAGGGTGGGTCATGGATTTGCTGTAGCACAATAGAGGATTACCAGATGAATGCATGTATGAAGTATCAAGACGTTCCCTGTAAAGAAACGAAAGTTATAAAAAGACATTTACTCTCAGGAATGCATGTATGAAATATCAAAGCGTTCCCTGTAAACAAACAGAATTTACACAAATTTTACCCCAACGTAAAGTTTATGAACATGCTTAAGAATGTGAGCTTGACCTTGGGTAAGGATTGGATGGTGGGTTGTGGATTTGCTACAGCATGATAGAGGGTTATCTGAGGAGGAATGCATGTATGAAATATCAAGGCGTTCCATCAAATGAAACAGATGCTAAGTTTGTGACCTTGACCTTGGGGTAAGGGGTGGGCGGTGGGTCATGGATTTGCGATAGCACGATAGGGTATCATCAGATGAATGCATGTATGAAACATCAAGGCGTTCCATGAAAGGAAACAGATATTATAAGACATTTACCCCAAAATTAAGTTTATGAATGTGCTAAGTTTGTGTCCTTGACCTTGGGGAAAGGGGTGGGGGTGGGCTATAGATTTGCTATAGCACGATAGAGTATCATCAGACGAATGCATGAATGAAATATCAAGGCGTTCCCTGTAAAGAAACAGAAGTTATAAAAATACATTTACTTCAACGTTAAGTTTATGATGTTGATCTTGTAGCACAATAGAGGATCATCAGATGAATGCATGTATGAAATATCAAAGCGTTCCCTGTAAAGAAACAGAAGTTACACAACGTTTACCCCAACGTTAAGTTTATAAACATGCTAAGTTTGTGACCTTGACCATGGGGTAAGGGATGGGCGATGGGTCGTTGATTTACTATAGCACGATAGAGTATCATCAGATGAATGCATGTAAGAAATATCAAGCCGTTCCATGAAAGGAAAGAAATGTTATAATAAATTTACCTTGACGTTGGGGTAACGGTTGGGTGTTGGGTTGTGGATATGATACTGCATGATAGAGGGTCATCTGAGGAATGCATGTATGAACTATCAAGGCGTTCCATGAAAGAAAACAGATGTTACAAGACATTTACCCCCAACGTTAAGTTTATGAATGTGCTAAGTCTGTGACCTTGACCTTGGGGTAAGGGTTGGGTGGTGAGTCGTAGATTTGCTACCGCATGATAGAGGGACATTTGAGGAATGCATGTATGAAATATCAAGGCGTTCCATGAAAGAAAACAGATGTTACAAGACATTTACCCCCAACGTTAAGTTTATGAATGTGCTAAGTCTGTGACCTTGACCTTGGGGTAAGTGATGGGCGGTGGGTCATGGATTTTCTACAGCATGATAGAGGGTCATCAGATGAATGCATGTATGAAATATCAAAGCGTTCCCTGTCAAGAAACAGAAGTTACACAACATTTACCCCAACGGTAAGTTTATGAACATGCTAAGTTTGTGACCTTGACCTTGGGGTAATGGTTGGGTGGTGGGTCTTGGATTTGCTATAACATGATAGAGGGTCATCAGATGAATGCCTGTATGAAATATGAAGGCATTCCCTGTAAATAAACAGAAGTTACACAATATTTGCCCCAACGTTAAGTTTATGAACATGCTTAGTTTGTGACCTTGACCTTGGGGTAAGGGTTGGGTGTTGGATAGTGGATTTGCTACAGCATGCATGATAGAGGGTCATCAGATGAATGTATGTATGAAATATGAAGGTGTTCCCTGTAAATAAACAGAAGTTACACAACATTTACCCCAACGTTAAGTGTGTGAACATGCTAAGTTTGTGACCTTTACAATGGGGTAAGGGATGGGCGATGGGTCGTTGATTTGCTATAGCACGATAGAGTATCATCAGATGAATGCATGTAAGAAATATCAAGCCGTTCCATGAAAGGAAAGAAATGTTATAATAAATTTACCCCAACGTTAAGTTTGTGAATGTGCTAAGTTTGTGACCTTGACCTTTGGGTAAGGGGTGAGCGCTGGGTCATGGATTTGCTACAGCATGTTAGAGGGTCATCTGAGGAATGCATGTATGAAATATCAAGGCGTTCCATGAAGAAAACAGATGTTATAAGACATTTACCCCAACGTTAAGTTTATGAATGTGCAAAGTCTGTGACCTTGACCTTGGAGTAAGGGTTGGGTGCTCAGTCGTAGATTTGCTACAACATGATAGAGGGTCATCTGAGGAATGCATGTTTGAAATATCAAGGCGTTCCATGAAAGAAAATAGATTTTATAAGACATTTACCCCAACGTTAAGTTTATGAATGTGCTTAAGTCTGTGACCTTGACCTTGGGGTAAGGGATGGGCTGTGGGTCATGGATTTGCTACAGCATGATAGAGGGTCATCAGATGAATGCATGTATGAAATATCAAAGCGTTCCCTGTCAAGAAACAGAAGTTACACAACATTTACCCCAACGGTAAGTTTATGAACATGCTAAGTTTGTGACCTTGACCTTGGGGTAATGGTTGGGTGGTGAGTATTAGATTTGCTATAGCATGATAGAAGGTCATCAGATGAATGCATGTATGAAATATGAAGGCATTCCCTGTAAATAAACAGAAGTTACACAATATTTTCCCCAACGTTAAGTTTATGAACATGATTAGATTGTGACATTGACCTTGGGGTAAGGGTTGGGTGGTGGATCGTGGATTTGCTACAGCATGATAGAGGGTCATCGGGTGAATGTATGTATGAAATATGAAGGTGTTCCCTGTAAATAAACAGAAGTTACACAGCATTTACCCTAACGTCGTTAAGTTTGTGAACATGCGAAGTTTGTGACATTGATCATGGGGTAAGGGATGGGCGATGGGTCATGGATTTGCTATAGCACGATAGAGTATCATCAGATGAATGCATGTATGAAATAACAAGGTGTTCCATGAAAGGAAACATAAGTTATAAGACATTTACCCCAACGTTAAGTTTATGAATGTGCTAAGTTTGTGACCTTGACCTTGGGGTAAGGGTCATGGATTTGCTACAGCATGATAGAGGGTCATCTGCGGAATACATGTATGAAATAACAAGTTGTTCCATGAAAGGAAACAGATGTTATAAGAGATTTACCCAACGCTAAGTTTGTGGAGGACGCCGACGACGCCGACGCCGACGACGCCGGGGGTATGCCATAAGCTCTTCTGCACTTCATGCACGCGAGCTAAAAACTTACCGTTGAAAATGGCTTTTGAAGTTAATTACGGGAAAACAAAAATATATAAATGTAAAAAAATGGACCTAAACACGAAAACTTAACATTGTGGATGCCCTCCGCCCGCTCACCACCGCCCGGCTTTTGCCAATCATAAGCAATTATTTTTAATAAAAAACCTGTCTAAAAACCGCACATGTTCTTGGGTACAAAACTAGAAAATGTGGTCTGTCGACGCACTTAGGGCCCCTATTTGAGAAACTATTACAAAAACATTCAACAGACGGATGGACAGACAGGGCGAAACCTATAAGAAGAGAGCCATGATGGCCCTATATCGCTCACCTGTGCAATGTCACAAATATCAAGCAAATACTGGTATGTAAAGTTATCACTACATATACATCAAAATAAGCCCATGACAGGCACAAAATGTAAATGCGACAAAGTTGAGAAGTCACCAGGGTAGTAGTTGTCTCGCGATATGTACAGATATATCTTACACAACTTTGAGAGGTTTGGAGACCACAACAGGATGCTTCCAGCCTATCTTTTATTGCAATCCTTAGATTTTATGTATTATATAACCATATTCCATAAAAACGTTGACCCCTATTTAACCCCCCGGGCCATGCCCATTTATGACCCAGATGTCACGTTCACCATTTTAACAGCTTTGAAAAAGCATCGATCATTCCTGTCAAGTTTCGTCTTAATCGGTCTGGTGGTTCGTGAGAAGATTCTTTTAAGAATTTATGCTATTTTTAGACGGCGGTCATCTTGTATTAACGACGACCGCCATTTTAACAAAACTGAAAATGCTTTACCAATGAACCATAGCTGTGAAGTTTGGCCACAAATGGCCAAGCGGTTTGTATGAAGAAGACATGTGAAATATCTAATAAAATAACGACCTTTTGACCTTTCGGCGGCCATCTTGGATGATGTAATCATCCGATTCGATAAAGGCAGCACCACAGCGATCGCCTCAACAATACCTTTGACTTGATGGACCATATTCCGTCAAAAATGAAATTTTACCCCTTGATCCCTTTTTTGACCCAGGGGTCACCATTTTAACAAATTTGAAAAAGCATTGTACATCGATCAATTCTGCCAAATTTCGTAGAAATCGGTCTGGTGGTTCATGAGAAGAAGATTTTTTAAAACGTTGTGCTATTTTTAGATGGCCGCCATCTTGGATTAACGATGACCGCCATTTTAACAAAACTGAAAATGCTTTACCAATGTACTCGGAACATAACTACGAAGTTTGCTACCAATGGCCAAGCGGTTTGTATGAAGAAGACGTTTTTAAATCTCTAATAAAATAACGACCTTTTGACCTTTCGGTGGCCATCTTGGATGATGTAATCATCTTATTTCGACAAAAAATGGTCCTAAGTGATCGTTTCTTCGAATTGATATATGACATGACCATATTCGGTCAAATGTGAAATTTGACCCCTACTTGACCCCTCCTGCCCCGCCCATTTTTGAGCCGGGGGCCACCATTTGAAGGAATCTGAAACATCGCTAACTATCGATTCATATCAAGCTTCGTCGAAATCGGACTGGCGGTTCGTGAGAAGAAGATCTTGGATTTCGCGATGACCATCATTTCAACAATATTGACAAATTGGTTCACGAGAAGAAGACGTTTGTAATCTATATTGAAAGAACGACCTTTTGAACTTCGGCGGCCATCTCGGATGACGTAATTACCTGATTTCGACAAAAAGAAATTCCAGAGTGACAGTCTCGTCGATACCTTCGATTTGATATACGACATGAGCATATTCGGTCAAATGTGACATTTGAATCGTACTGGACACCTCCTGCCCCGCCCATTTCTGACCCGGGTTCCACCATTTGAAGGAATCTGAACCAGCGTTAACTATCGATCATTCATTCCAAGTTTCGTAAAAATCGGCCTGGCAGTTCGCGAGAAGATTTTTTAAGAATTTGACCTACCTTTCAACAGCGGCCATCTTTGATTTCGGCTTGACCCAATAACCATTACCGTGAAGTTTGGTCAATATCAGCCAAGCGGTTCACGAGAACAAGACGTTTGAATCTTTATTAAAAGAACGACATTTTGACCTTTCGGCGGCCATCTTGGATGACATGACCATTCAATTTCGACAAAAAATGTACCAGAGCGATCGCCTCTTTCATACCTTCGATTTGATATAGACATGACCATATTCGGTCAAAAATAAAATTTGACCCCAATTTGACCTCACAGGCCACGCCCATTTTTGACCCCAGGGTCATCATTTTAACAAGTTTGAAAGAGCATTGTACATCGATCATCTCTACCAAGTTTCGTCGAAATCCGGCTAGCGGTTCATGAGAAGAAGATTTTTTAAGAATATATGCCATTTTTAGACGGCGGCTATCTTGGTTTAGCGATGACTTCCATTTTAACAAATCTGAAAAGGCTTCACCCATGGACCATAACTTTTAAGTTTGGCTACCATGGGCCAAGCGGTTCATGTGAAGAAACATTTTTAAATCTCTAATAAAAGAACGACCTTTTGACATTTCGGCGACCATCTTGGATGACATAACCATCCGATTTAGACAAAAAAAATGCACCATAGTGATCGCCTGGTTGATGATACCTTCGATTTGATATATGACATGACCATATTTGGTCAAAAATAAAATTTGACCCCAATTTGACCCCACGGGCCACGCCCATTTTTGACCCCGGGGTCACCATTTTAACAACTTTGAAAGAGCAATGTACATCGATCATTCCTACCAAACTTTGTCGATATTTGAAGAATTTGTGCTATTTTTAGACGGCGGCCATTTTGGATTACATAATGACGTCATTTTAACAATTTTGTAATCCCCCTACCTAAGGACCATGACCATGAAGTTTGGTGACTACAGAGTGGCCTGCGGTTCTCTTACCAGGCGAATTGCAAGTTACAAGTTACAACTAGACATTATGTTTGTCGCATACTGGACACTTACAAACTTTTTGACATAAATGTACACAAGACGGATGGACATTCGGACGGACGTACGGAACCTCAAGAGCAATGCAATATGCCCCCCTTGCTATCGCATATGTTGCATAAAGAGATGTTGTCACATGACAGTCGTTCTTTGACACCACTCACAGCTACGTGTTCAAACGTACTACGGGTGCTGTTTGACCATGGCTGAAGACAATACTCATTCCGGGGCCAAGCCAACACCTACGTAATGCATGTGTCTCATGACGTTACTGGAACATGCCATTACATCACCAGACCAGTTCACAACGGTTTCACTGAAATTTTGAAATTGATGCAGCTGCATCTGGTGCACCGGAATATGTATGTTGAATTGAGCAGATTATCCGAAAAGTACTTCGTATATATGCTCAAATTACATGATTCCGACTGAAATTAACAATAACGCTCGACCATGTCCAGTCGTGGGTAAACGTTTGCCGTGGTACTCGGGAACTGTTTGAACCCGCGGCCTACGGCCTTGGGATTCAAACAGTTCCACTGTGTCACGGCAAACGTTTACCCAACGGCTGGACATTGTCAAACATTATATTTACCAGCTGTCTGTCCGGTGTCTTGCCATGAAGGCACCTGCTGGCTGATGAGGAATTTATCTCCACACTCGTAATATTGTCTTTTATCTAGTGTCGACATGGAGATAAATGTCGCTGAAATAAGAACATTCTAACATATTACGCTCCAGGTATTTACGCAGTAATATGGTGTGTTGTTGTATAATGCTTACCCCTTTCAACACTATAGACTTCTTCAGCAATGTTTGCAGTGTAGATCCTGATGGACTCATATTCTAATGAAATTCCATATTCATATTTACAGGGAGAAATAAAAGAAAATATAATTAATTTTTGTCTGCTATTGAACTATTTATAGCCCACAAGTTTGCCAGCATGCAAAGAGTTAAGGATTTGATCTACTCAGTTCCGGTAATAAGACGGACTCACTAATAAAACAACTTTTCTTCAGACCCACAAGCGGTCTTAACCCTTAAAATGCTGAATTCATTTTTGTCGTCTGCTGTTTTTTTTTATATTCCATTTTTCTTCTAAAAAACATATTTTGACAACACTTTAGAACCATTTCCAATGGATATGATTCTAAAGTGCTGCTAAACCATGTTTTATTGTGAACAAAGACAAAATATTAAACAACAGCAGACGACACTTTTCGTTTCCACTGCTCTAAAGATTAATAGCAGAACATTAATGTATCCACTTACATCTTAATTGTGTGATCTCGTCATTTGTCAAACTACAATCTGTTTCACGACAGCTGCCCAAGTTTTACGGCTATATAAACAACGCAAAAACATTATGGTTTTCGATAATATTAAATTAAAGGAAAATTTAAGAATAAGCCTTCTTTTCATTTCTTGAAATTTGCTCCAATATTGATTTTATTACGAAAATACAATTTCACAATGTGAAGATGTCTACGGGAATTTAACATGGGGAATTTTTCTAATTTCAGGAATTGTGGACCGAGTTTCAAAATTTAACTTTTGTTTTCTTAGTTAAATCATTTCCAAGCTATCTAGCCAGGTTTCGGAAGCAATTTCCATTTTTTCTTCACTGCTCCGTCAGCTACTCCACCTCCTTTTTCCCCATGTTAAATTCCCATAGAGAAATAATTTTTTCTTAATAAAATCAATATTTGAACAAATTTCACGAAATAAAAAGAAGGCTCATTCTTTAAATTTCAAACTTACTTCTTATCTGGTGGCTCTCGTCATTTGTCAAACTAATCTCGGTTGTCTCGCTTTTCTCCAGCAGTTCTAAAACAGAGTGCAGAAACGTGCATACCGTATTGATCCTAATATAATCACCAGGGCGCGATAAAAAACGTAAAACGGATGCGCAAATTAGGTATTACATATTAAAGTTAAATCTTCTAAGATTTAAAGGTATCCGAACGGTGTGCTAAAATCTGTTACACTATGGCAAAATAGCAACTGAGGCACCAAGTATGTGACGACCCTTAGAAGGGGCTTAGAAGGGGCGGGACGATCATGGATTTTTCACAGGGCGCTAGAGGACCATTAGAGCAATGCATGTGAGAAATATCAAGCAGACTGATGCAAGGAAACATTTACCTGAGCATTAAGGTTTCAAATGCATCAAGTATGTGAACTTGACCCTGGGCGGGGGCGGGATGATTGTGGATTTGGCACAGAGTGGTAGAGGACCATTAGAGCAATGCGTGAGTGAAATGTGAAGCAGATCCGAACAAGGAAACAGAAATTATAAGCCATTTTCCCGAGCATTAAGGTTTCGGGGACGCCGGTAACACTATATGCCCCCCTCACCATTCCGTGGCCGGGGCACAAAAATATCATGCCTCATTTGCATATGAAACTAGAAATGTGGCCTGTCGGCACACGAATGCCGCCGCTGGCAGCCAAAGAAAACGAGGCATATTTGATTATAAGCCATTTACCCGAGCGTTAAGGTTTCGAACGCACCAAGTCTGTGAGCTGAACCCTGGACTTAGCTGGGGCGGGACGAATGTGGATTTGTCACAGAGCAGTAGAGGACCATTGAAGCAATGTGTGAAATGTGAAGCAGATCTTAGCAAGGCAACAGAAAGTATAAGCCATTTACCCGAGCGTTAAGGTTTCGAACGCACCAAGTCTGTGACCTTGACCTTGGGCTTAGCGGGGGCTAGACGAATGTGGATTTATCACAGGACGGTAGAGGACCATTGGAGCACTGTGTGTGTGAAATGTGAAGCCGATCCGAGAAGGAAACATAAATTATAAGCCATTTACCCGAGCGTTAATGTTTCAAACGCACAAGTCTGTGACATTGACCCTGAACTTAGCGGGGGCGGGACGAATGTTGATTTGTTACCGGGCGGTAGAGGACCATTGGGGCAATGCGTGTGTGAAATGTGAAGCAGATCAGAGCAAGGAAACAGAAATGATAAGCCATTTACCCGAGCGTTAAGGTTTCAAACGCACCAAGTCTGTGACCTTGATCCTGTGCTTAGCGGGGGCTAGACGAATGTGGATTTGTCACAGGACGGTAGAGGACCATTGGAGCACTGTGTGTGTGAAATTTCAAGCAGATCCGAGCAAGGAAACATAAATTATAAGCCATTTACCCGAGCGTTAAGGTTTCAAACGCACCAAGTATGTGACCTTGACGCTGGGCTTAGCGTGGGGCGGGACGAATGTGAGTTAGTCACAGGGCGGCAGAGGACCATTAGAGCAATGCGTGTGTGAAATGTGAAGCAGATCCGAGCAAGGAAACAGAAATGACAAGCCATTTACCCGAGCATTAAGGTTTCAAACGCACCAAGTCTGTGACCTTGATCCTGGGCTTAGCGGGGGCTAGACGAATGTGGATTTGTCACAGGACGGTAGAGGACCATTGGAGCACTGTGTGTGTGAAATTTCAAGCAGATCCGAGCAAGGAAACATAAATTATAAGCCATTTACCCGAGCGTTAAGGTTTCAAACGCACCAAGTATGTGACCTTGACGCTGGGCTTAGCGTGGGGCGGGACGAATGTGAGTTAGTCACAGGGCGGCAGAGGACCATTAGAGCAATGCGTGTGTGAAATGTGAAGCAGATCCGAGCAAGGAAACAGAAATGACAAGCCATTTACCCGAGCATTAAGGTTTCAAACGCACCAAGTCTGTGACCTTGATCCTGGGCTTAGCGGGGGCTAGACGAATGTGGATTTGTCACAGGACGGTAGAGGACCATTGGAGCACTGTGTGTGTGAATTGCAAGCAGATCCGAGCAAGGAAACACAAATTATAAGCCATTTACCCGAGCGTTAATGTTTCGAACGCACCAAGTCTGTGACCTTGACCTGGGGCTTAGTGGGAGCGGGACGAATGTAGAATTGTCACAGGGCGGTAGAGGACCATTGGAGCAATGTGTGTGTGAAATGTGAAGCAGATCCGAGATGGAAACATAAATGATAAGCCATTTACCCGAGCGTTAATGTTTCAAACGCACCAAGTCTGTGACCTTGACCCTGAACTTAGCGGGGGCGGGACGAATGTTGATTTGTTACAGGGCGGTAGAGGACCATTGGGGCAATGCGTGTGCGAAATGTGAAGCAGATCCGAGCAAGGAAACAGAAATTATAAGCCATTTACCCGAGCATTAAGGTTTCGAACGAACCAAGTCTGTGACATTGACCCTGGCCTTTGTTTGTATTTTGACAAATATGACACTCAACACCAGAAATATGTGTGTCACATGTTAGACAGTCCATGCTAGATCAGGGATCTGCCATTGTTGTTGTACTACATGAATAAATTTGAAAGCACATGGGCGTGTACATGGCCTCACACACCCGAAACTCTTCCGATCTAACTTATACTTAGAATCTAACAATTAAATTGATGTTCAGCATCAATCAATTATATGTTCAAATAATAAAAACATATTAACTAAATATTTATGAAGACACCCACAATTGTGATGTCTGGCACCCAGCTACATTAACAGACTATTCAAACGATTGTTTCACCGCGTATGAAAATTAATATTGTTGACCAAACACCCACACCATCGCACCGACGACAATAAACCAACATTACAATCCATCTCTTTGTGCCTTGGAGAGAATGAGCCGAAAAAGTAGCGGCTGGATCTAATCAACAGCACAGGAAATAATAATCCGTCAATACACCGTTATAGCATCGGTGTGTCAGGTATGCTGCGTGGTTTCGAGCGGCTCTGAATAGACGAATAGCGATGACCGCACGATTTGTGACGCAAATGGGGGCAACTAACAACTTCAACGCGTAACAAAATAATCCGATGTATTTTTGTACGTAGAACATCCGTTGTTGATATTGTTCAGTGCAAGTAGTTTTTCATAATATTATTTTCAATTAGCTGTTGCGTATGACAGTTAAACGTTGAGTAACACAATGTATTTTGTTGTTATGGTTATTACAAGATATCACTACGGGTCTAGCCCATCGAGGGGGGTCTGGGGCCTGGCTAACAGTCCGACGCGATTCCAATACATAGGCTACCCTATGTAAACATCATAATGTATATGCACTAGTGTAAAAACTGGCGATCCTTCTCTCATTTCGAATTATCGTCCCATCTCCCTGCTTAACACTGTTAGTAAAGTTCTTGAGAGGGCGGTTTTCAAGTATTTGTACAATCATTTTAATGACAATAATATATTAACACCATTACAGTCCGGGTTTGTACCTGGCGACTCAACTGTGAACCAACTGACATTCCTTTACAATACATTTTGTCGTGCATTAGACGATGAAAAAGAGGTGAGGGTGATATTCTGCGACATAAGCAAAAGCATTTGATCGAGTTTGGCATACAGGTCTTCTTCTGAAGCTGAGAGCCGCAGGTGTTACGAATAATATTCAAAACTGGTTTAAAAGTTATCTTAATAATCGCAAGCAAAGGGTTGTATTACCAGGTGTTTATTCTAACTGGAACCAAATTAAGGCTGGCGTCCCGCAAGGATCTATTCTCGGCCCTTTGTTATTTATATTATATATAAACTATATTGTTACGGACATAAACTCTAACATTCGACTTTTCGCAGACGACACCAGCTTATATCTTATTGTTGATTCGCCCGCAACAGCATCCAGGTCTATAAACAATGATCTTGATATAATTACTAACTGGTCTAATACCTGGCTTGTATTATTTAATCCAAGGAAAGCTGAATCACTAATTATAACACGTAAACGTAATTGAGAAATACATCCCCCAATCCTCATGAATAATGTTAATGTGTCAAAAGTTGATAGTCACAAGTATCTAGGTTTGTATTTTAATAACGAGGGAACAGGGCACCAACACATAGACTACATAACCGGAAAGGCATGGCGTAGGATCAATGTTATAAGAAAATTAAAATACATACTAGATAGAAAATGCCTTGAAATAATTTATCTTACTTTTATTAGACCGGTATTAGAATATGCGGATGTCGTTTTGGATAATTGTACACAGTATGAGAAGGATGCCGTCGAAAAAAATCAGATTGAAGAAGCACGTATCGCTACAGGTGCCACTCGGCTTGTTTCAATTGAGTCCTTATATATAGAAACCTGCTGGGAAAAATTAGGAAATAGACGTCACTCCCATAAATTGTCCCTATTTTACAAAATGAAAAATGGCATCTCACCCAGTTACTTGGTCGATGTGCTTCCACCGGAAACAGATACGTCCCGTTACAATTTACGAAACCCTGAGAATATACAGATTTTACGGTCCAGAACCACCCTTTATTATAACTCGTTTCTACCATTCACAATCCGGGAGTGGAACTCTCTTCCAGATGACACACGGAACGCCCCATCACTTAATTGTTTTAAAACCAAAATAAAAACAAATACCGGAGAGGTCCCATCATACTACTACAGTGGTACTAGGTATGTCCAGGTATTGCACACACGACTTCGAACGAGATGCAGTTCTCTCAATCATAATTTATATCGTAAGAACATTACTGACTCGCCCAACTGTAACTGTGGACAAGTTGAAGATGCCACCCATTTTTTTCCCACTGCACTCAATATGGAGCACATAGAGCCCAACTAATAGACGACATACACACTTTTTGCCAACCCACCCTCCACACTATACTCAATGGTAACAGACAACTTGACAATAACTCCAATGAAGCCATTTTCTCATCAGTTAGACTATTCATACAAAACACCGGTCGTTTTTAATGCACCATATAATGATGCCTGGGTGTGCACATACTTATCACTAACTGACTTGGAGTGGCGATAACTGGGCATGGCTTGGTGTGGGAACAAGACTCCAGCTCCTATTGTGGCTTGTTTCTTTCCTTATTCATCTTTTCCATTTCATATATCACGTAATTGATTATATAGAACCTATTGCCTATACATTTGTGTCAATACTATATTTTTCCGAAATTTTAAATTGATTTGCTTTAATGTAATTGCCGTGTATCAGAGGATGCTGAAACCAGAACAACTTATAACCCAGAAAATATCAATTATCACAGAATATAAACTGTTCCAAAACTGATGGCAGGAATGTTTTGGTTTCGGCATCCTATGATATCTAGTCACATGTAAGGGAGAGGATTTAAATAAGCTTGCTTTCAATCCAATCCCATTTGCATAGTACTGTATATAGTAACATTGACATTGACAATGAACTTGTAAACACTACGCAAATAAAATACAAATGTATGTTTAAACTGAACTAGTGTAAAAACGGCTGATTATCACTAAGCTAAACCCCTCGTTGCAGCCTAGATCATACATGTACTATGAACATAAGTACTCAGGGACCTTGGGTGTTCAGACGCGAGGTGTACGCAAAACAAAGCACATCAGTCGCAAACACTTATCGTATTAACCCTAAATATTTGGACAGCATTTGCTTTGGGAAACCCCTCTTTCCCAAAACAAATTATATCCAAATACATTTGTTATTGTGATTAGACCACTACTGCCATACTAACCCTAAATAATGCCACGCTCATTGTTGTTTGGAAACCATATACTTTTAAACGTTTCCCCAAATAAATGGTTGTCCAAATACTTAAGGGAAATACAGTATATCAGAGCTCTAGGTAAGGCGCGTATTGGTGTATTTTACGCACTTATTTTAGCAGAATACGCATTGATTATCCAAAGTGGGATAACAAAATACTCACTGCAATGCGAAAATACGCATTGATTTTCAAATTTAGTAGTGAAAATACTGTAATAAAGTTGAAAATTTACTTAGTTGAGCTGCAAAACACTGTTTTCTTTTTGCAACTCAAATAAGTAAATTTTTAAATTAATTTAATTTATTTTATGACCATCCATGAATTACCGTGTTTTACCCGTGAAATCGAAATCCATCTTACACCCCTGAAATACCAGATGTGCCCGTGATATATCGATTTCGAAAACTCACAGTTTTGCCGAACTACCTTCTTAGGCTCCGTCCATTGTACTTATATGCAATAAACTATGTTTAAACTAAATTAGGCTCCGCCCAACTGGGGAATGTTAGTAGTTGCATGATTATGTCCCTTGCATACCTGCGATTAGCTCCCTTGCTGGATGCGCGCCCGAGCAACATTTGTTATCTGCTACCGAAGGAGGAAGGAGGAAATCGCGGAACTGGACAATTTGCTTTCGCAAATAGATACGAATTAAACATGAGGACCCTCAAATGACACCATTGCCCAACATTTAGCATGTTTAGTAAAAAAATATTAATGGTAATCACAATAACAAATAAAACATGATGAATTGAATATCTTTAAATATGCAGCAATCTTCATTCTTGATCTTGGAATTCTCTGTGATGAATCAGGTGCTTGTATCTATGTTTGTAAGATAACTGTTCTACTTTATATTCAAAAGAACAGTCGCCCCAAGAACAGACATGTGCAACCTGTACGACAATGTTGACATTTTCTGTGTAATCCATGGAATTCCATTATAATTGTTAATCTTCATTCTTGATCTTGAAATTCTCCGTGATGAATCAGGTGCTTGTATCTATGCTTACGACACAACTGTTGTTCTCTAAATTCAAAAGAACAGTCGCCCCAAGAACGGACATTTGCAACCTGTACGACAACCTTGACATTTTCTGTGTAATCCACCAGAGCGACACTGAAATTAACCTCCAAATATATCGTGAACTTTCATTATTTTCAGAGAGCAATAAGTAAACAAACATCTTCAATCTTCAATTTAACTAGTTGCGAACCGTAACTTGCAATCTACTCCCGTACCGTCCGTAGCCACAGTTATCATTTCACTCATATGCCTTCTCTGCAGAATAGCGAATCAGGTCCGATTCGCACTTTAGCAGTTAATTGTGAAAGATTTTATATACCTTTGAACTGAAATGAGTGTTAATATTATGAAAATAACATATTCAAATACATATGACATAAATTTACATATGTAGTTGACCTGATAAAGTAAATTTAAGCTATTATCAACAAGTGATCCAGTCAGCGGCAGCCAAATTCCAAGACGTAAAAGTTAAGATGGGGTCAATTTTTTGTAAAGGCCAACAATAATTGTCTAAACCTGCTACAATAGTAAAATGCGTTTCAGAATTATTAGTATGTATTACTTTTATAATACTAATAATTTTTTCAGATGTAAATTCCGAAAATAATATGTCACAATTAACTGCTAAAGTGCGAATCAGATCCGATTCGCTATTCTGCAGAGAAGGAATATGAGTGGAATTGAAACTCAGCCTACGGATGGTACAGGAGTAGAATGCAAGTTACCGTTCGCAACTACATTTTGACAGTATGTCTCAAAAAGAAAGATAAAACACCGAGAGTTGTCCACATACCAGTAATTTCAGTTTGAAAAATCGAAACAGAGTGCTACACAAAGAGCAAAAATAATGAAAATTATCTTTAGAATTAACAATTAATTAATTTGATTATTGTTCCTTTCAGTGCCAGAATAAAAACTGATAGTCGAGTAGGCACTCCTATGTGTTGTATAGTGAACCTAGACATTATGTTTCCTATAAACTTTTATTGTTGTTTCATCTTTATATGGTTCCCTAGAACAAATTTAGCTTTGTTGCCCAAATGGCAACTTTGGGCAACTCTTGCAATTTGCATAAATCCAAGATGGCCGCCAGTCGCCCTTTTAAAATTTTTACGACAAAACTAATTGTCATATAATGATGTATCATACCATTTGTTATTTGTTTTGGAGTGTCTAGAATCGTTTTACGATGCTATATTTACGTTTTAAGGCTAATGGAATGTTTGTTCTCACTTTTCTACATCCAAGATGGCGCCCAAAATCCTATTGTTATCGTTATTTTAACAACAAAACTGAATTAAATACTTGAAATAAGCGAGAATTCATAGTCGCACAACATTGTTGACTCTTAAGATATGATTTGAGAATAATTCTTCTAAATTCACGACACTGCTGTTCTGACGCTCATAATAGGGGTACGTGTAATGAAAGTATGCATGCCAGTTGCTGAAATTTAGGTACCGTGCCTGGCTAAGTTGAATTTGTTATTTGTGAGTTGTCAAGAGATCAAGAGATCCATGATAATCGATAAACACAATCACCAACCACTACAAGTGCGGTTTCAATGAACCTGTATATTGGTTTCAACGACTGCGCCAGTACTATCTCGGTCCACGATACAACCAAATTCCAGAAACATCCAGCAGGCATCATTGACGCTGACAGCAGTCAGTCTTGTATCGGTCGTGTTATGATCCCTTGTCTTATATCCAAGCAGACTAAACCTGCGAGGAATACTCTATTAATTCCTCTTTTACACTATACTGATCCTTAAAAGAGCATCCACTGCTGTGGCCATTGTCAAAACTAGCGGGAATAGCTACAATGAGGTAGCTGCCCGCCAGGCCAGTCTAACAGCTGTCACCGAAAAAGATGTCACGTGGCTTAGCTGTCTCAGTCTGGGTGCAGACTAACAAACTAGCCAGAGGTAGCGGTGTACTCAAAGGGGCGAGCGTTTGGGTATATGATTGATACCACACCCTCTCACCCAGCTACTATTATCACAACACTTGTGTACATGCAACAGTCACTGGTGGATATGGGGATGAAACACGTTCACCTGAGCATGGACATGGAGCTATTTTCTGCGACCAAACAAATATGCTGGTACCAGCCAATGCAGTTCCAGAATGTAGTCCTTCATCCCGGAGGAATGCATATTATACAGTCATTCAACAGCTGTATTGCAAAGGTAATGAAGGGCTCAGCTTTTGAAACGTACATTGCTGCTGCATACCGTGGCCTGACAACTATATATAACGGTAAGTCCTGGGTGAAACCCATGAGGGCCTTCCGGAACCCAACAGCGGCTCTATTGAGGCGGTTTCTATATACAGGCCCAAAGCCATTGGAGCAGATAGATCAGTATCTGGAAACTGCTCGCCTCCACCTGACTGGTCCTCACTGGGTAGATATAGCTTCCATTTCCCGACACTCATTGTCCACCAATTTGATCATGCAATGATTTCATGGAACGCATGCTGACATACATTTTCCTCGCTGGACAAGCACAATATGCACGATATCTTACCCAATACCTTCTGGAGATGCGTTCACTTATACTGAAACGGACTCTCAGCTGACCAATTTGGAGAACAGACCGCTATCAAGATAGGAAAGGGTCTCACAATGGCATGGCTTTATCTCCTGAACTTGTTAGTGAGTGGATTGACGATTTCCCCCATTACCCTACTTGTGTCTGACAATATTGACTGTACATAGTGATACAAGTTCCCACAGACACAGCACAAGGAGGAGATGAAGAATCGCCGATATATTGGATGCAGATGAAGCGGCTTTTGTTGAAGCACAGGTGGAAAAATATCCTCATCCACTGAAAGTCCACCGACATATTTTGTACAATCCTGTCACAGGCCAAATTGCCATTGCTGAAGTGAATGTGGCTGATTTTGTCAATATTGGACAAGCATTGGACAGCAATAAATCGGCGCTAACAAAGCGTCTCGGTGTTGTTGAGATCTCACCCACAGCTGCTGAGATAATCATCGTGTACGTTCAGCAGCTATTATATCGCATAGTGTGGCCTCATGGCGGTAGACCTTCAGATCTGATTCCATAAGGTGTCGTTGACAAGTATCAAGAAATATCTGCCAACAATCATTAGAGAATGCGGCGAGCTGATGAACAACTACGATCTCTCTATCACCAGTCCTCTGCCCAAACGAGATTTAATTTTGAGGAACAAGAATAACAAGAAGGGACTGGTGAGTATTGTGTCCATGTTCTCCATAGAAGAGTAGATAACCATGGAGAATCTGGACGACGGTGTGTTTAGCCATGATGTGGCAGACATCACTATGATATATTATGTCCCTGAAGATGCAAACTATGGCAAGAACGTTATCCGCATACTTAGCGATGACACAGGTGTGTTTGTCCTACTGATTTATTAGGTTTATAGATAGAAGCTACAATGCATGGTGCAGATGGAAAGATGGGACAGGAGATGGGACAGGACAGTGTTATATATTAACGCCACTTGTACTGAGCTAGGTCTCAAATGTTTGGAATTACTGGGCATGCACGCCATCAGTGAGTGCGACACTCCATCATACCCATATGGCAAAGGCAAGGCTAAAGCATTGAATACGTTGCTTAGTGCAGACTTCCTAGACTTGGTTGATGTGTTAGGCGAGCGAAGTTGGTGCCACCACCGACGATCTTATGGAGACGGCAACGGGTTTCTTCATAGCTCTGTTTGGTTTTCAACCGGGAACTTCAATAGAAGCTGCCCGCACCAAAGTTTTTGCCAGAAAGAAGAAAAGTCCTAAAATGAAGGTGCTGCCTCCAAACATCCGACAATCTGCTCATGCACACGCGATGTGCCCGTCTTCAGGTAATGTTGTGGAAGGCGGCAAACCAACAAAACCCATCAAACGAGTCGAATGACATCACCCATTTGGGAGATGCGTGGCGGGATTCAAGTTCATGTCACTCATCAAGGTGAACCCACTCCACCACAGTTGAATCATGTCCATAATTGTCAGTGGAAAGCACATGGAAAGATGGGCATGGCTTGTGGGTCTTATAAAAAAGATATTTCATGCACATCATACTGTAACTGTTCTGGCGAGGATGGTTGCTGCCATCCGCATACTAAGAGGGAAGCTGAAATTGGAGGCATGTGATATGGCAGGGGATGTTGAGGAAGTTGTTGAGGCAGATGATGTTGAAGATGATTTTGAGGACTGTATTCGGGAGGATGGAGATATTTGTAATGGCGCGCTCTTTGGTGTACCCGACATTGAGTATCCGATTCATGAATGGGAGTAAATAAAAAAGTTTTCTAAGAATATGTGTACGTATATACATGTACATGCATTAAGCGTAATGGCATACATTAATATGTATTATGCATATTAATGTATACCATTGCGCTGACGTTTTCTTTATCTTATCGGATTAATATTGCCAAAATAATCTAAGTATTATCATATGAGTAAGGATGTGTTTATTGGTTGGAACCGTTGACAAAAATCATATCATTCCAGAATAATTTATAAAGTGTCATATATACATACAGAACCGGTCCATGTTCTGTCAAATATAATGGTATTCTCAGGTTGCTTGTATTACTCATTGCATTAGTCTTTACAGAATTACTTCATAGAGTAATTGTAGTTGCAAATAAATATGATTTTCATGGTTCATAACAATGTTTGCAATAAACAGTTGTCATTGAAATTACTTTTTTACTAGAAATTCTCATCATTTTGCATAAAAATGCAAAATTTGACCCTACAATTACCTCTAGACCCTTATGATGACATCAAATTACCCATATTATTGCAGAAAACGGCTCTACGTACACGAAAACCTATATAAAGACATATTATACATCATTGTATGACAAGTAGGTAAAAAGTTAGATTTTCAAAATGTCGACTGGCGGCCATCTTGGATTTATGCAAATTGCGAGATTTGCCCAAGGTTGCCGCTTGGGCAACAAAGCTAAATTTGCTGTATATGTCTGTTGGAGTATGAATCAAGAACAAAAAGTTTATAGGAAACACAATGTCTAGGTTTACAAAATGACTACTCGACTATGATCCAAAAGTGGACCGATGATGGCGTGCCACAAAATCAAAAAATACAAACAAATTCTAACAATTTATTTAAACAACTGCAGCCATTTTAACACTTATGCAAACAAGAAACATCTCCGACATACTTTGTAACCAACAAAAAACAGAATCTAAAATACAACATCTGGGAAAACATACCACACCCACCTACTTTACACATGTCGCACGAATGAATATTATTATTAATCAAGGCGCCAACCAGTCTCTCATCTCTCCAGGATTTTGTGTTCATCCAACATTCAACGGAAACGTTAGCATCACGTTTTCGAACCAGTCGCTATCCAAAAAAAATACCACGAATCCTGACCGTTGTTTCTACAAATTATGGTGACATCAGGTTTCGTAACACGATATGATTATCCACTTCATTCCTCGCCTGTGATCCTTGTCAAAGACTAACGCACTACAGCGACAGTGAATAGGGAATGTGTGCAGGCATCAAATTATGTTCAAAACACTGTTAGACAACTTGTTGTGACACTATTCTCGTTAGTTGGAATGAACATAACATACAAGATGGCGGCACTTTCCGTTTTCTCGCCACATTATATATTCAAGATTATATATTAATGTAAAATATTATTCAGAACTTTGCTGTTGCCATGGTGGTTTTTTTGCGTACAAAATCCATAAAGTATACACATCGAATTGTTAATTTATGTTAAAGCGTATTCAGTTTGTCATATTAATATGACTTAGTATCTTCTATAGACACGGGATAGTTCTGTTAGTCACAAATCTCCTCCACAAAAATGTAACTACTTTGTAATGCGGCGTGTCAAAGAGAAAATTGGAATTTGAGGCACCCCACGGGTTACGACTGAAACTGGAGGTATCTAGCGGGAACATAAAATAATTAAATAATGCAAAAATCGGTAAAAGGGGCGTTATATAGTCATAAAAGAAATAGAATATTTGTTTTCTTCAGTGTAAGATCGATTTTATTTCATCTTGTGGACGAAATATGTCGGATTTTCACGAAAATCCGACATTTTTCGTCCACGAGATGAAATAAAATTCGATCTCTTACACTGAATAAAACAAATATCCTCTATTCCTTATCATTTGTTCCCTATTTAATAATGAAGAAAATCAATAATACATTTGTAAAAGTAAAATACGCATTGAATTTCAAATATGGGGGTATAATACTCTTCTTCAGATACAAAACTTATCTGGAGCTCTGTATATACCTGCTGGCATGTCACGAGCCTCAGAGAGCGGATTTAGTTTTTCTTTCGCCTTGAGAAATAACTTGGTAATTGGCTTATATCTGTGCATCTCCTCCTCCCTTGGCAATTTACTATGTAACGCATTACCCAAAAATTTCCAACATGCAAATACTTTGGTCTCTACTCAGTTCCGGTAATAAGACCGACTCACTAATAAGACAACTTTTCTTCAGACCCACAAGCGGTCTTAACCCCTACAATGCTGAATTATTTTTTGTTGTCTGCTGTTTATCTTTTATATTCCATTTTTCTTACAAAAAAACATATTTTGACAACGTTTTAGAATCATTTCCAATGAATAGAAATATAAAGTGCTGCCAAACCATGTTTTATTGTGAATAAATACAAAACATTAAACAACAGCAGATAACACTTTTCGTTTCCCGCGCTCTAATGATTAATAGCAGAACTTTAATGTTTTCACAAATTTCAGGCTTACATCTTAATTGTGTGATCTCGTCATTTGTAAAACTACTGTCTGTTTCACGACAGCTGTCCAAATTTTATGGCTACATAAACAATGCACAAACATTATTGTTAAGAATGAACCTTTTTATTTCGTGAAATTTGGTCCAATATTGATTTTATTATGAAAATACAATTTCCGCATGTGTAATCCCCATAGACATCTTCCCAGAGTGAAGTTGTCAATAGGGATTTAACATGGGGAATTATTTCTAATTTCAGAAATAGTGGACCGAGTTTCAAAATTTAACTTTTTTTTTCTTAGTTAAATCATTTCCAAGCTATCTAGCCAGGTTTCTGAAGCAATTTCCAAAATGTTTTGTTTATTGACTCCACCTCCTTTTTCCCCATGTTAAATTCCCATAGAGAAATAATTTTTTTCGTAATAAAATCAATATTTGAACAAATTTCACGAAATAAAAAGAACGGTCATTCTTAAATTTCAGACTTACCTCTCAATTGTTTGATCTTGCCTTTTCCCCTACTATGCTCGCTTGTCTCCTTCTTCAGTCCTTCCACGTTTCCTTAAAATGTTAATGGACATTACTATTCATTCTCTGTATTTATCTTTTGATGTGCAATGATCTTACTTTAAAATCTGTCGAAAACATTATTTTTTTTCTGATGACGCATTTAATTAGTATAAATAATTAAAAAATATCATGCCTCATTTTGCATATGAAAATAGCTTGATTCCACCCGAGTCACTATCAGGAAAATATATATTACTAAATGATTATATCTATATAGCGGGCACTTGTAATTTTTTTATTCTGAAGTGCTGCCAAACCATGTTTTATTGTGAATAAAGACAACATATTAAACAACAGCAGACGACACTTCTCGTTTCCCGCACTCTAAGAACTAATAGCAGAACTTTACTGTATCCACAAATCTTTGTGGCTGCTGAGTGGGAATGTACCTTTAACACAGTGTATTAAAAATCATAGTGTAAAAACCGCTGATTATCACGAAGTTAAACCCCCATTGCAGCCTTGATCATACATTACGCAAACACGTCTTATTTGGAATTAATAAATCAGTGAACTATTTTCGGCAAGGGAGATAATCAATATCACGCGAACTATTTTCATACGAGCCAAGCGGATTGTTCTGTGTATTAGTATATACAGTTTTAATCTATCTCCTGTGATATATAATGATACATTACTTTGTTATGTTATGGGTACTAATACATGTTGTTTCAATAGCGTATCTCTGTAACGGTATCGTTGTAGATGGAGTTACAAATAATTTAATAATTATTACGTTCAAATGGTTGCGTAATACTGATAGCACTTCTGTATAATTGTAATAATCGTATATTGCGTAATAGTCGTGAGGTTGCCGACTTCTATGATTTAATTACCGATTCCCGAAAGGGTCGGGGGTTCAAACCTCAACTTGGTATTTATTTATTTTTTCTCCATATATATTATTTTTGTGATTTTAATATTTTCACAATTTTATGATTTTAATAAAAATAGCTATTAAATATGTTTGTTTAAGTTTCAGGTACTGTCTATACCATATAATTTTTTAATGTCCCAAAATCTATTTTTTTGGCTGTCACAATTAATTAATTTTCGGACAGCAAACATTTGTTTATGAATTTGAAATAATTATTGTCCTCCATATGATCACAACACTGTTCGAACTGCGCCTGTGGCTACCACGACCAGATTTCACTGGCCGCAAAGACAGTAGCCTTCGGCGTCTATTTATTAAATTATTATTTTTTATTTTATTTGAATTCAGCGTGAGCGCTGAATTTTGTGTCAACACCATTTACAGAAAATATTGGTGATTTTCTAAACGAATATCGGATAAATGCGGCTATATATTTTGTGTCAATTTTCAACACCATTTACGGAAAGAAATTAATGATTTTTTAAAACAATGTCGGCACAACTAAATACGGTGATATAATTTTTGTCAACTTTTCAACACCATTTACGGAAAATATTACTGATTTTCTAAAAACAATATCGGTGAAGGTGTACTGAAATACTTCTTTTTTAAATAACCAGCCGTCTAATAGATCTGTGTATAATCGAGAGTATATCGTTAATTGTCATGTTGTCTCCGACAGTGAGGTGTTGCGACACGTCAATTTCAAAACATTGCCTAAGGGTCAACATTTACAGCTGTGTGGTGTCATCAGATCAACACCTCGTCACACACGACTGCGCATTATCGATTTTTTTCCACACAAAGCGACGTGTATTTACAACTAGATCTGTGTAATGTGTCGGGTGTAGCCAAAGACCATACATAAATTCGTAATTAGTCACAGATGTAGCCTTAAAATATAATCGATTTCCTTAAATTAAGTCCGCAAGTTGACAGATATTTCAGAGCAGACGTCATCATAATTTGCCGTTATTTATTTCCAGAAATAGCCATATATTCTGTAAATGGCGTTGAAAGTAGACAATAAATTAAGATAGCGATTTAACGTACTGATCTGTACGTTAAATCGCTATCGACGACAACTGACGATCCGATGAGAGAGTAATACCGTTTACGCGTATCCAATGTTAAATATACATCGTTATTTTTGAAAGACTTTCGTCGTTTTTACCGATAAATTCAAACCGTTTCCAATTATTGTTGAACATAATATCAAGATTAGCACACCGTTTCACTAAGCGAGGGCTACTCGGGGAATGGGATCACACGGTCTATTGTTTACACTGGATTAATGACGGCCCCCATGAGGTCTCAGGTAAATCTTCTTTTTCAATAATACGACTGTGGTTTCTTCCTTTTAGTGATGTCCATGTTCCAGCCGTTAACACTTATTTAGCAGCATTACTTATGTAGTTAGTCTGAACATTCTGCAGAGAAATTTGAATTGGACGGAATCGAGCGTTGTTTAAACTTAGTCCGGTTCATATGCACAGGTCAAAATATGAACTGAAAATGGCGCTTTGTGTGACAGAAATCCGTACGCGGACGAATACAAACAATATTTTGTTATAAATATCACATATAGCGAAACATCGGTAGCATCTACTGTCTCAATAATATGTATACATATCATGCATATTGTAATTCATGTTTAATAGTGATATACTTATGAATAATATACGATACTATGGTTCATACTCCAGCACTATGTTTTAAGGCTGTGTGATTTGCCTCAATATAAGCTGGATTAATTAATACTTATATTCATGCGCTTCATGAGAACATCAATACATTTAAAATATACAAATATTACTTAAAGGGGTACCGATATAATACATTTTAATAATATAAATATTGAAAATACACATTACAATCGCTTACAACATAAGTTATTGATCGAAAATAGTCACTGCATCGTGACCTATTTGACCGCATTACCTATTGCGCGGGTACCTCACCAAAGCCCCTGTTTACATAGGTAACTGGGTGTATAGTGAGGTACGCTCGCTAATACAATGCTTGCGTAATGATACATGTAATATGAACATAGGTCCTCAGTGACCTTGACCTTGGGTGTTCAGACGCGAGGTGTACGCAAAACAAAGCACCATAGTCGCAAACACTTATCGTATTAACCCTAAATATTTGGACAAAAGTTTGCTTTGAGAAACCCCTGTTAATACGGGTTTCCCAAAACAAATTATGTCCAAAATTAATACATTTGTTATTGTGATTAGAACACTACTGCCATACTAACCCTAAATAATGGCACGCTCACTGTTGTTTGGAAACCATATACTTTTATATGTTTCCCCAAATAAATGGTTTTCCAAATACTTAAAGGAAATACAGTATATATACAATCAGAGCTCTAGATAAGGCGCGTATTGGCGTATTTACGCACTTATTTTAGCAGAATACGCATTGATTATCCAAAGTGGGAGAACAAAATACTCACTGCAATGCGAAAAAAAACATTGATTTTCAAATTGAGTAGTGAAAATACTGTAATAAAGTTGAAAATTTACTTAGTTGAGCTGCAAAACACTGTTTGCTTTTTGCAGCTCAAATAAGTGAATTTTTTAATTTATTTAATTTCTTATCATTTAATTGTTCCCTATTTAATAATGAAGAAAATCAATAATACATTTGTAAAAGTAAAATACGCATTGAATTTTAAATAGGGGGGGGGGTGGGTTTATAATACTCTTTAGATACAACACTTATCTGGAGCTCTGTACCGGTATATACTGGCATGTCAGTAGCCTCAAAGAGTGGCTTTAGTTTTTATTTCGCCTTGAGAAATGACTTGGAAATTGGCTTATATCTGTGCATCTCCTCCTCCCTTGGCAATTTACTATGTAGCACAGAGCCCACAAGTTTCCAAGCATGCAAAGACTTTCGAATTTGGTCTCTACTCAGTTCCGGTAATAAGACTGACTCACTAATAAGACAAATGTTCATCCGACCCACAAGGGGGCTTGACACTTACAATGCTGAATTCACCTTTGTCGTCTGCTGTTTATTTTTTATATTCCATTTTTCTTTTTAAAAACATGTTTTGACAACACTTTAGAATCATTTCCAATGGTTATGATTCTGAAGTGCTGCCAAACCATGTTTTATTGTTTAAACAACAGCAGACGACACTTTTCGTTTCCCGCGCTCTAAATATTAATAGCAGAACGTTAATGTATCCACAAATTTCAGGCTTACGTCTTAATTATGTGATCTCGTCATTTGTCAAACTACTGTCTGTTTCACGACAGCTACCCAAATTTTACGGCTATATAAACAATTCAAAACAATTATTGTTAAGAATGAGCCTTCTTTTTATTTCATGAAATTTGGTCCAATATTGATTTTATTACGAAAATACAATTTCCCCAAGTCTACGGGATTTAAAACTGGGACTTTTTTTCTAATTTCAGAAATAGTGGACCAATTTTCAAAAAAATTACTTTTGTTTTCTTAGTTATAATTTCCAAGCTATCAAGCCAGGTTTCAGAAGCAATTTCCAAAATTGTTCGTCTTTTGACTGCTCCGTCAGCTACTACACCTCCTTTTTCCCCATTTTAAATTCCCATAGAGAAATCAATTTTTCGTAATAAAATCAATATTTAAACAAATTTCACAATATAAAAAGAAGGCTCATTCTTAAATTTCAGACTTACTTCTCATGTCCTTGATAAAGTCATTTGTTACACTAAGCTTGTCTGTGTCCTTTTTCTTCAGCAGTTCTAAAACAGAGTGCAGAAACCTGCATACCGTATTGATCCTAATATAATCACCAGGGCGCGATAAAAAACGTATAACGGATGTGCAAATTAGGTATTACATACGAGCGGTGTGCTAAAAACTTTCGCACTATGGCAAAATAGCAACTTGCCAATCCACTCATATTTGGTATTGAATATCCGGTGTAAAGTTCCAGATTATGTTAAGGAAAGATAACCAGAGAGGCTAGGAAACGCGTAGGAATTCCGAGGCTAGCCGAGGAATTCCTACCGTTTGCGAGCGGAGCCTGGTGAACTTGATATAAAAAGACACTAGCATGATTATTCTATTTATCAGGTAACGTTTTTGGCTACATAATGAGCAATTATGACATTGTTTTCGTTGAAAAGAACGTGGACTTGTTTCCGTGACGTCATTTCACTGACGTTATTCGGTAACGTCATGTGACGCCGTTCGGCCAATGAAACGTTAGTTTTCAATTCGTTGTAACCCGGATATTGGTATCAGGTGAATGCCTGATACAGCAATATCTTATCAATCAGTTTGTATTGTTATCAATCACTACATTATGTATCGTTATAAATCAGTTTGTATTGTTATCAATCAGTATGTATTGTTATCAATCACTACATTATGTATCGTTATAAATCATTTGTATTGTTATCAATCAGTATGTATTGTTATCAATCACTACATTATGTATCGTTATCAATCAGTTTGTATTGTTATCAATCAGTATGTATTGTTATCAATCAGTATATACCAATGAAACGTTAGTTTTCAATTCGTTACAACATGGATATTGGTATCAGGTGAATGCCTGATACAGCAATATGCAATTATGAACATACTATTGATTGTAAGCAAGGAGTGTAACCTATACATGCATGTTGTTAAACTGCTTGTAACTAATGTATTGTTTGTATATGACTATGTATGGAAATAAAAACATAAAACTGAACAAAAAATAAAAATGGGCCAAACCAGGTAAATCGTGATTCCTATAAGGAGGAATCAATACCGTTAATTTATGCCGTCTCGTTCGCCCGACCACCACCCACGTTTGTGACCTTGACCTTGGGATAAAGCTTGGATGTTGGGTCATGGATTTGCTACAGCATGATAGAGGGTCATCTGAGGAATGCATGTATGAAATAACAAGGTGTTCCATGAAAGTAAACAGAAGTTATAAGACGTTTACCCCAACGTTAAGTTTGTGGACGCTGACGCCGACGCTGACGCCGACGACGCCGGGGTTATACCATAAGCTCTGCAGAAGAGCTAAAAAACTATATACCCTCGAAATATTTTGTATGCCGTGGGTATAAAAATTAATGGAAACACCAAAATATGCTAAAACAATAATATATAATCCAAGGCGCAGCTTTTAACCATAAATGGAAAAAATAAATGCCATTTTTTTCCCATTTTTGTTTAATACATGTAGTTGTTCCTTGGATAGTGTATTATTGTTTTAGCACATTTTGATGGCTTTTCATTATTTATTTGATGCAACGTGTCGTTCATACGGAGCCCCGCAGGGAACGTACTATTCTTTTTTTTAAATTAATTCGTTTCCACTAAATAACATTTCGTTCCCTCAATTTAACAAGTAGTTCCCACGAATTAACAATTTGTTCCCTCGATTTAACAATTCGTTCCCACGAATTAACAATTCGTTCCCACGAATTAATAATTTGTTCCCGTGGAATTGTTATATCGTGGGAACGAATTGTTAATTCGAGGGAACGAATTGTTAAATTGAGGGAACAAATTGACAATTTGTCATTTCGTGGTAACGAATTGTTAATCTGAGTGAACGAATTGCTAAATTGAGTGAATGAATTGTTATTTCGTTGGAACGAATTAATAAAAAAAAAACCCATGTCCCCTTCGGGGCTCCGTACGTTCACCTCTATCTGCTGCTGACGGTGGGTCGTCAAGTGGATCGTCATCAGTGGATGGCCTTTGTTTCTTTTCAGGTTTTTTCTGTCCCTTGATTAACTTCTTCAAAAAAGCCATCCTAGAAAAGGAACAACGTTAAAATGTTTAAGGTGGGTCGTCAAGTGGGTCGTCGTCATGTTTATTTTCTGGCTTTTTCTTTCCCTTGATAATATTCGTTAACCAATCAATCCTAGAAAAGGAACAAAGTTAAAATGTTGAAGGTACATTTATGCACCACCGCCTGTGCTAATCTTGCTAATATTTGTGAATTTCATTATTACAAAATACTTGAATATTGTGCTTGAAAGCAATCAGCTTGATTGGCTGAGCCTGAGCTGTCCTACAGCACAGGCACCGCAAATCAAATTGTTTTGATTGCAAGTTGATATTGCCAATAGATGTTCAGAAACGTTGGTATCTGGGCAAGATTAACGCAGGCGGCGGTGAATATATGGTGTATACAGTATATAGTAACTGTATATATGATGTATACTATTTATGGTATATATATTCTTGACTAGGGTACTAAATGGTATATTAGATGGCCGCGGCCTGCATGTCGCGCCCGCCGAGGATTTGATAGTACATGTATACTGAAAAACTTTAACCAAAAACATCAACCTGGGTACGGAAAACAATGTGTTGACTATATCGCGCTGTCCGCAAGCGGGCGCGACAAAAATGGTGTCAGATAATTCTGCGCACCTAAGGCTTTTAGCACAAATTTAAATGTTATTACCAATACCATGCCCATATTTGAAATCTCAAATAAAACCACGACCTTTTGACATT
The DNA here is from genome assembly GCA_029237695.1 of Conchocele bisecta. Lineage (NCBI taxonomy): Eukaryota > Metazoa > Mollusca > Bivalvia > Lucinida > Thyasiridae > Conchocele > Conchocele bisecta. Next base: position 25,344,654 of record CM055275.1, on the reverse strand, counting down.
TCGGCGGCCATCTTCGATGAAGTAATCATCCGATTCGATGAAAGCAGCACCACAGCGATCGTCTCATCTTGATTTGATATATTATAAGACTATATTCTGTCAAAAATGAAATTTTATCCCTTTTTGACCCCATTTTTGACCCAGGGGTCACCATTTTAACAAATTTGAAAAAGCATTGTACATCGATCATTCCTGCCAAGTTTCGTAGAAATCGGTCTGTTTTGTGTTCGTGAGAAGAAGATGTTTTAAAATTATGTGTTTTTTTTAGATGGCCGCCATCGTGGATTAACGATGACAGCCATTTTAACAAAACTGAAAAGGCTTTACCAATGGACCATATCTGCGAAGTTTGCTACTAATGGCTAAGCGGTTTGTATGAAGATGACGTTTCAAAACTCTAATAAAATAACGACATTTTGACCTTTCGGCGGCCATCTTGGATGATGTAGTCATCTGATTTCGACAAAAAATTATCCTAAGTGATCGTTTCGTCCATACCTTCGAATTGATATATGACATGACCATATTCGGTCAAATGTGAAATTTAACCCCTACTTGACCCATCCTGCCCCACCCAATTTTGACCCGAGGGCCACCATTTGAAGGAATCTGAAACATTGTTAACTATCGATCGTTCATCAAGCTTCGTCGAAATCGGCCTTGCGGTTCGTGAGAAGAAGACCTTTTGAGAATTTTACCTACTTTTCAACGATGGCCATCTTGGATTTCGCGATGACCATCATTTTAGCAAAAATGAAAAGGCTTGACCCACTGACCACTACTGTGAAGTTTGGCCAATATTGGCCAAGTGGTTCACGAGAAGAAGACGTTTGTAATCTATTTTGGAAGAACGACCTTTTGACCTTTCGGCAGTCATCTCGGATGACGTATTTACCTGATTTCGAAAATAAAAAGCTCCAGAGTGACCGTCTCGTCGATACCTTCGATTTGATATATGACATGACCATATTCGGTAAAATGTGACATTTGACACCTACTTGACGCCTCCTACCCAGCCCATTTTTGACCCGGGGTCCACCATTTGAAGGAATCTGAACCTGGCTGAGCGTTAACTATCGATCATTCATACCAAGTTTCGTAAAAATCGGCCTGGCAGTTAGCGAGAAGAAGATTTTTTAAGAATTTTACATACTTTTCAACAGCGGCCATCTGATTTCGCGATGACCTCCATTTAAACAAAATAACCATTTCCGTGAAGTTTGGCCAATATCGACCAAGCGGTTCACGAAAACAAGACGCTTAACATCTTTATTAAAAGAACGACCTTTTGACCTTTCAGGGCTATCTTGGATGACATGACCATCCAATTTCGACGAAAAATGTACCAGAGCGATCGCTCTTTGATACCTTCGATTTGATATAGACAGGACCATATTCGGTCAAAAAATAAAATTTGACCCCAATTTGACCCCACGGGGTCACCATTTTAACAACTTTCACCCATGGACCATAAGTTTTAAGTTTGGCTACCATGGAAAGAAGAATTTTCAAATCTCTAATAAAACAACGACCTTTTGACCTTTCGGCGGCCATCTTGGATGACATAACCATCCGATTTCGACAACAAATGCACCAGAGTGATCGCCTCGTTGATACCTTCGATTTGATATATGACATGACCATATTCGGTCAAAAATAAAATTTGACCCCACGGGCCACGCCCATTTTTGAACACGGGGTCACCATTTTAACAACGTTGAAAGAGCATTGTACATCGATCATTCCTACCAAGTTTTATCGAAATCCGGTTGATGGTTCTTGAGAAGATTTTTGAAGAATATGTGCTATTTTTAGACGGTGGCCATCTTGGATTACGTAATTACGTCATTTTAACAATTTTGTAATCCCCCTATCTAAGCACCATGACCATGAAGTTTGGTGACTATAAGCCCAATGATTACCGAGGAGAAGACGTTTGAAAATGTTCATGGACGACGGACGACAGACGACGGACACATTGCAGTAACAATAGCTCACATGAGCTTCGCTAAAGAATATATGGGCCGCGCGCTCTGGGAAAACTAGCCTTAATGATAATTTTTTTTGATTTTCACCTTTTTACATTCTCTGACACCTTTAAAAAACAATATTCTGAAAAGAAAATGCAATTACGTTTAACTGTTTGTTTTATCTCCCTTTTTGTAGGACCATGTGAATCACGTACGGAAAAAAATGTAACGTCATCGAGAAAATTACGTTATTGAAACGGCGACGTTTGTACAATGCAACTCAACAAACCTACAGTAGAAAGTTAATTTTAAATCTATTATTAGCCGACCTGTGGCTTCGTAATTTGCCACCATCGCCATAATAGATTCATATACATGTGTCGTCAGAAAGATACACAGATATATCAGAATTTAGGTCCGAATATAATTGACATCATTTACAGTTAATTGTGACGTCATTTATTGATTTGATTACGTCACCAAAGACCAAAAAAAAGAAAACGGCATTCCTGGTGTTGTAAATTATATGCACATCGTATCGGTGATTGAAACAAATGCATTTTTTTCTGTAGAAATGAATGACCACAATTTGGATAGGCCTATGGCTGCAAATATCAATAACTTCAGTGCCCAATGGGGTCTAGAGGGTAGTCGGACACCCCCGGGCATTTTTAAACAAAATGAAAATCGACTGTCCATTCCCGACTCTCGGAATTAAATTTACATATCAGAAAGCGGGAAGAACATTTTCCTGTGCAACCAATATGACTGGCGGACGGGCTAATGTACATGTACCCCGTACTAGCATGTAGCAGGTCTATGGGAAAATGCTGCGCTGACCCCCACTCCCTCGACTGGCCACCACCGCCACTGCCGGGAAAATGTGGAGATGTAACATACATGGTTGTATAATTGTTAGATGTCCCGATCAAAATATGTGCAATTTAGTTTTGTTTTGTTTCAGAAAAAGTACATTCAGCGCCTTGTAAACAAAGAAACAGCCATGCTAAAAACAAGGGCGGATTCACATAGGGGAAACCCCGGCGCCTCCCCCCCCCCCCCCCCCCCCCCCCCCCCCCCCTAACATTTGGCGAGTAAAGATATTTTTGCTCTAAAATGAGCCATAACGCAGCAAAATGTGGTGTAAATATCAAACATATTCCGGAGGGCATACCGCCGGATCCAAATAGCAGTCTCCCCAGCTCCGCTTGGTCGACGAACAAACGATGCTAGTTCGAAAGTATAGAAAAACTATTTAAATTTAGAAGTCCCGCCCCACCCTCACCCTAACCTGAAATCCTGGATCCGACCCTGAAAAGCACCGTGGCGTACGTACATGTATTTTGCATAACTGCACACTATAACACAGTCAGTGATTTACACACTAAATTTGTCCCGATCACAACATTGATTTTGTTGAAATGACGCTACACACCCTGCGACTATTGTTCGAAGCGGCTCATTTGAATTTAAACTCGTTTAATGTGTGCATGTGCGTTTGCTTTATATTATTAGCACGCCTCCGACTAGAACGGCCCTTTGATAACAAACAAAGCACGCAGACATGCATTATTTAGTACAATGTAGTACAATGTAAGAAAATTAACAACAATCTGGCAAAGCCGGACTTCTTAAATGTGTAAATGTTGGAGACCTGTGCATCTGTGCAGTCTCATCAGTGTCCGCAATGATTGCAAACATACTAGTAAAATTACTATACATTCATATAACCATATTTACAAGTGGTCATTTTAAAGAATATTTACATTGTTATCAAACGGCAATCGTACCTCCCCGGATACACAAGTAGTTTGAAAAAAGGGTGTTCGAGTTATGCTCCGGAGACAAAATCAGTGCGCGGAAAAACAAAGGGAGATAACTAAAAAATTAGCGATGCAAGAGTTGTCATTCTTGCGTGACACACCTTTAGTGTCGTGATCTATGCATGTGTGAAGTTTCATGAAAATATTCCAAAGGGTATTCGAGTTATGCTCCGGACACGAAATCAGTGCACGAAACAACAAAGGGAGATAACTAAGAAATTAACGATGCAAGAGTTGTCATTCTTGCGCGCGACACACCTTTGGGTCGTCTTCTATGCATGTGTGTAGCTTAATAAACAATATTCCAAAGGGTGTTCGAGTTATGCTCCGGACACGAAATCAGTGCATGAAACAACAAAGGGAGATAATTAAAAAAAAATAACGATGCAAGAGTCTTGCGCGCGACTCACCTTTGGGTCGTGGTCTATGCATGTGTGAGGTTTAATGAAAATATTCCAAAGGGTGTTCGAGTTATGCTCCGGACACGAAATCAGTGCATGAAACAACAAAGGGAGATAAGTAAACAAGAATTCCGCGGAATCAAATGCCTCGGCTTGTCCCGCCTTGACCTCGCGCCTGGGCCCGAAAGCAATTTTCACTGGCCCGAACATATTATACAATTATTGACTAGTGAGCCATAGAATATCAGATTATATTCTATGGCTCACTAGTCAATAATTGTTTTATTATATGATAATAGTCTGTATATATAGCACTTACGACCTTATGCTACTAGACAAAAATTGAAAAAGAATTTGAAAAAAAATGGAGAAAAAAATAGTCCTATATTTATATCATATCTGCACAGGTCCACATATTGCCACAATATAATATTGTCAACGCAGTTTATGGAAATGTAATATAATAATTTACCTGTATAAATTACCTGTAATAATTTACCTGCTCAGTTAGTGGTCAGTCTGGACATTTGCACATGCTTGCACATACACAAGTGAAGGGCTCTCACAGTCACTATTGTTCATCCGGAGAAGGCTATTGTTCTCTCAACAGGTAAGGTGTACAGAGCACACGAGAAAACGGGTCATCGTGCATTAATGTTGAGTTTGTAGCATAGAAATAAATAGAGCTTGAACTTGACCCTGGAGCCCGGATTTTTTTAATAGTCCTATCTTCATCTACATATCATAGTAAAGGTATGTATGAAGTTTGGTGACTGTAGCTGATACGGTGTTGAAGCAATGACCGTAACACGAACACTTAACATTGAACAATGACCGTAACACGAAAACTTAACATTGAATGATGACGCCGTCGGCGGCGTCGCCTCCGGAAAAGCAAAACCTATGTCTCGCTTTCCGCTTCGCGGGCGAGACAACAACCAGTATGCAAATGAGTTAGCTCATTACATGCTCCTGGGGCCCGTTTCACTAAACTTCTTACGACTAAAATGTTCGTAAGTGCAAATTTGAGATCGTCTGTAAATTTCAATTTATGGATTTACATGATTTACAAGATTTTGAAAAACAAATACCACTACCAATGGGTCTAGGTTACTCAAATGTGTCCCAGGGCTATCAATGTGTGGTAGCTACTAATGAACTTTAACGAACATCCGACTAACGTATCAAGAGATATGCACAATTTGGATGTACAATGTATGTCCAAGTTTTGGCGGACGTGACATATATTTGAAGAAAAGTAGGTCATGGTCACCTGAATGGCCCAGGATAGTTAGGTATCAATGTACGCAGACTACTGATGCAGTTTGGCGAAGATCCGACCAGGCTATGAGGAGATTGAAATCCAGTCTGGACGAGTGGAAAATTAAGAATTTGTCGATGCCTGATTACAGTACGTCAACATTATATTATTGCCCTAAAAATCCTGGGTTAACCCTTAGACCGCTACACACAACAAGTATCGCCTGCTGTTGGTTTTATATCTTGCCTTATTTCTCAATAAAACATGGTTTGAAAGCACTTCAGAATAATGCATGTTGTAAATTATTCTGAAGTGCTGTCAAAGCATGTTTTTGATGATAAAAATAGAAAATAGAAAATAAACAGCAGACGACAAGAAATTAAGATATCGGTGTAAGGGTTAATACATGAATATGGGAATGGTATCATGTATGGTAGGCTGGTTGATATCATGTTCCAATGCCAGATCCGTTGTATAAAATAAGTCACAACTATTGTCCTATTGTGGTACATGTGGATAGATACAATATAAATGTGAAAGGAAAACACACGCTAAATTACGCGTCCCAATTGGGCAAATATGCGGATATACAAATGTACAGGATGTAACTGGAGAAATGGGGCTTATGGGTTTTGCGATCAGTGTAGACCCAGATCAGACTGTGCATCCACAGTCTGATCTGGATCTGCACTGTTTGCCATTCCATCAATGAATCACCCGTCATGCTTCTAACAAGAAATATAGATCTTTATCAGACTACAGGGGCTTGCTATTTGATCAGGAGCTATACTGGTCACAAATGCCATAAGCTCCATTACTCCAGTCACAGCCACATATAAGGAGCTAGGTCAACGACGTTGTTTATATAGATACAATGATATAAGTGTTGGGAATAACTGCATATACACTCAATAAATGTCGGCCTCCGTGACAATATGGGGCTTATCGTCGACTTTCCGACTAGTGTAGCTTCTGATTAGGCACACACTGATCTAAATTATTTATAAGACTAATACCCAGATATATCATTGAATAAATGACGAATTGTGAAGGTCCAGATTAAACTGAGAAGATGAGCAGCTGCTCCGAGTCTACATTTGTTGTAAAAGCAATACGCCTTGCTTTTTCATGGAGTTTCAAGTTTGTTTCAAGTACATGTCTGGTAACATGTTATAACATGTCTATAACATATAGAAATCAAAATGATAAAATATAGAAACATTCGCCATATTCGGCTTAATTAATAGGATCTTACATGAGTGAACGTGAATCGGTTTGACGTCGCAGCAACAGCTAAGGTCAGACCTCGGTTTCAAGTCTCATCCGAAACACTAGTGGAATGGAAATACTATGAAAGTATTTTTTCCTACATAGTGTGGGGATGGAACCCACAACCTAAGGTATTGAAGTCCAATGTAGTAACCACTAGACCACAACCCATCCCCTTGCATGAGGGAAGATGTGATATAATATTTGCCAAAAAGAGTTTTCTCTCAACGAGTTTAATAAATATATTACCGGTAAATCAACACAAATTCCAGATTATATTTATTGCATAAACAGATCACCACATACTGAAGCTGTACTGATGACATATTTTCTGTAGCTGTCTCATGTACACATAACACAGGTGTGCTATGAGTGTTAACCCATTCCTTTATTACCTTTACGGGTATGAAATTTATTAAATATTTTATTTTTGTTATTTCTCAATAAAACTATATGTTGTGACCATTCATTTGAACCATCTCGATGAGACGGTTCAAATGGTGGTCGCGACACATTATTCTGAACGCACAGAATGAAAATATTTTCGCAAACATAATGGTGCATCCTCAGCATGAAAATGGTTAACCCTTAGACCGTTACGCACAACAATTGTCGTCTGCTGTTGCTTTTATATTTTGCCTTATTTCCCAATAACTTGATGGCCGCAGCCCGCATGTCGCGCCCACCAAGGTATTTGATAGTTTTGAGGTTTGATAGTATGCTGAAAAACTTTAACCAAATACTGTAACCAATGTGCCAACTATATCGCGCTGTCCGCAAGCAGGTGCGACCAAAAATATATAACAGGTTTAACACAAAATTTTCAAAAACATTAACGCAAACTTCTTGAAGCGGTGGAGGAGATGTAACGTACGTAAACAGTTTAATGCAATGTTTACAAAAACGTTAACGCAAACTTCTAAGACATTTGACCTTGACATTTGACATGTGGGCAGCATGGATAGTGTGCACAATGAATATTTGGAGGATGGTAAACATGCATATGAAGTTTCAAGTCAATGAGTGGAGAGGTTGAGGAGATATAATATACGTAAACACTTTAATGCAAAGTTTACAAAAACTTTAACACAAACTTGTAAGATATTTGACCTTGACCTTGGGCATTTGGGCAGCATGGGTATTGCACACAATTAATATTTGGAGGATGGTAAACATGCATATGAAGTTTCAAGTCAATGAGTGAAGCGGTTGACGAGATATATCGTACGTAAAATGTTTAACGCAAAGTTTACAAAAAAATAATTGTTTAAGTAAAACATATTTCTACAAATGAAATTCCATATTACGTTATGCCATATAGATCTACTGGTCTTAAAACCGCAGCAAAAGAGAGATAACTAGCGCCTTACAACTTACTCCCGGGAGTTACTTCCCTTAGGCCACCGCCAGGTGGCACCCCTAGCTACCTAGTCAGACATGCGCAGACCGTCCGATAGCCATCTTGAACAAGCTGTGTGTCAAAGCCCATTCAAGCGGGGTGGGAGATGGGCCTCCCTAATGTAATATGGAATTTCATTCGTAGGAATATATTTTACTTATGCCATCAGAATGTGTCAGACTGGTGGGAGGTTAAAAGAAACCTCTTCAGAACTTGTTGGGTGTCAAACTCACCAGTACGGTAGTTCCGAGATGCTTCCGATTCTCATCAACAGTACATCTCAGCATTCCGAGGCACGGACTAAGCGTCCTATACAAACTAATCAGGGGGACAGTTTAGAATACAGCCTGTTAGACGCTTGGTAGATGGTGTACACAAATAGTAAGATATTACCTAAATGAGTGTATTACAATAAGACTACCGCGACCATAGGATACTTTCCGTAGTCACGAGTAAGACTGCCGACAACCGTCGAACAGATAGCAGAAAACAAAACAAGTTCTCTGTTCCTACTGAGCGAAAACCTTCTACCTGACCACGTTCTGGGCTGCTACCAGTGGTCTCAGAGCTAATACCTCGTCAATCTGTCTAGACAGTGATCGAAGGTAAAAGTTACAAAAGGTTGTGTGAGAATGCCAATAGGCAGCTCTCATGATATCCGGTAGAGGAACATTCCGAGAGAATGCGAGAGAAGACGAGATCGCTCTAACCTCATGAGCTCTAATCTTCATGAATGATATATCTCTTATATATCTCAGGTTAGCTCCTGATACGATCTAGCAATACCTAGCTTGATCCATCCGAAAGGCCAGAAGGACAATGATAAGTTCCATCTTGGTGTGAGTGAGTTCGTTATCGGTTTTCGTAACTGAAAACTGCGAATTAACTCAGACAAGACATGGTTAGTGCCTATGTCGCAGTTCTGTCTAAAGCGTAAGGTATTAGACAACATTGTCCTATAACCTTTAATGGTCATTGGACAAAGATCCCGGGATTCATACAGAAAGGTGAACAATTCCGCTATGAGAGGAATAGAGGGATTGAGCGGATCGTACGATCGAGCACCACACAAATCCGTGAAAATGTTGAGTTAACAACCTTGGTATTGACGGAATAGATCTGGGATAGTCTACCAGCAGATCGAGATGGTCGTTGAACCACGACATCTGTGTCCAATTGGTGGTTATCAGAATGACCCGAGCACTCGATGCCCTGACCTTCCGGAGAACCTGTTGTAACAGCTTCGGTGGTGGGAAGGCGTACATGAACAGGTTCTCCCATTCCGTCGAGAAGGCATCCACTGCTAGTGCTCTGTGATCTGGCACAGGAGACACGAAGCGTGGGAGTTTTTTGTACCTTGTGGAGAACGGATCCATATATGGAGTGCCTCACAGGTTGAACAAGCACTGCGCTATCAGCGGATTGATTTTCCACTCTGTGGGAATTGGTGTCCCTCGGGATAGTCTATCCGCTATTTGCCAGGAATGTGGCGAACTCTGAGAGAGATGTCTTTTTCCTGGCAAAATGTCAGCAGATCCCATGTCTCTCTGAACATGGACAGAGAGTGGGTACCCCCCTGCTTGCGCATGTATGAGACGACGGTCGAGTTGTCCGTCGCCACCAATACACATTTGCCCTTTATCAGGGGAAGCAGGTTTGCCAGACCCAACGAAACTGCCTTCATCTCCAACAGATTGATATGAGATTGAGACTGGTTGTGAGACCAAATCCCATGGCAGGTCTTTCCAAATGGTTCCAGATGAGCCCCCCCCCCCCCCGACCACCACCCCCCCCCCCCCCCCCCCCCCCATCCGTGTAGACTGGAGTCTGTATATAAGTTGAACTGGGGTTCGGGGTCGTGAATAGGCACGCCTCGGGTGAACCGCTTGGGTATCAGCCACCAACGAATGTGGTGGTGAAAGACGTGGTCCAAGCTGATCTGGGTATACAGAGCTCGTGTTTGCGATCTCCACTGGGAGAGAAGAATTAACTGCTTCCGCTTCCGCGTTGAGGCACCCCAGGAGTGAAAGCAAATTTCTCGCGGTGGTGCGAGTTTTTCTTGTAAACTCGGACAGGAGTGCAACACGATGCCAAGATCTTCCATTTTGAAGTGTTCCAGCTGAATCCCTTTGTTCAGCGGAGACAGGTCTATCACCGGTCTGTACTTGCCATTCCTTTTGTAAACAAGAAAAAGACGGCTGTAAGACCCCGGTGAAGAGTGGTCTCTCACCTCCTCTACTGCCATCTTTTCCAATAATTCTTCTACTATCTGTAACTGTCCAGTTTCTGGTCTGGATTGCAACACAGCGTCTCCAGAGGAGGTACATGTGTTACCTAGATACACCGATGCCCAGTGCATACCCCAGCAGCGTCACGCGGTGAGGCGTGGTACCTGCCGTGTACGTGTGCGGACCCGTAAAACGGCCAAGTCCGCACACACGAACAAATTGGGCGTGGGTGGTCCTCTAGTAGTGAACATCTTGGTCGGCTCTGGGTGAATACCAACAAGTTGGGATACCTCCCACAGATTCGAGGGGCATAACACGTCGGACCCTAGTGGTGCGATGAGTATAGCTCGCGAATCGTGTTCACTCGATGCAGCTACCGACCCTTCTGTCCCCTCGGCTCAGGAGGGCGCCCCACCACGTCTTCGGGTGGAAGGCCCCTCCCATAAGTGCTCTCAACTGGCAGCGCCGAGTCATCCTTGTGAGATGAAAGGTTAGGGGCAGGACCAGCCGGGTCTCGAGTGACGTCCCTAGTTCCTGAATCAGAACGTGCCGTGATCTTACTATCTACACTAAGTGTAGAGTAAGATCGTGATACGGGGTCCGTCACGGGCGAAGGGGTTGAACCTAACCCCTGACGTGGGGCAATGAGGGCTCCAAGTGTAGGCCCCTTGCTCCTTATGTCTCATGATAAATGGTACTGTTAGTGCACCGGAGCACAGGGAACTCACCGGTATCCTCTCCGGACCTCACAATCATTGGTAACAACTCACAACTGTACACATTATAGGCCCCTTGCTCCTTATGTGAGTCATCGACCTTAGGGGGGAATTTCACATGAGAATTAACAGATACAACCTGCTGTTTCTTCTTCGAACCACGCGTGGATGAAGTGGATCGAGGCCGTTTCGTTGTAGTACTCGTAGACGAGTAGGAACTGGCACGACGAGCTGAATCCCAGGTATGCAGTGAAATTCTAAATTAGGAGAGACAACCGCATTATATGCAATATAACAATGTGGAAGTCGACATAACACATTAATATAAGGCACTTGAAAAAATACACTAATAGTTCGTCAACATAGACGGGAAAAAGGCCGATAATTAGGGCACATGCAAACCCTGACAAAATGGCGCTTAGTGTATCACCCGATATTTTCACATTAGTAACAGTTAGGAACCAAACAACAATATATATATCGTCGTATATGTAGTATGAACTGTGTGATGCTTCTCAATCGCAGATACGGTCCGAATGGCGAAACATTCGTCGGAGCTCCGAAGAATACGTCCGGCTTTGACACGCAGCAAATCAAGATGGCTATCGGACGGTCTGAGCATGTCTGACTAGGTAACTAGGGGTGCCACCTGGCGGTGGCCTAAGGGAAGTAACTCCCGGGAGTAGATTATAAGGCACTAGTTATCTCTATTTTGCTGCGGTTTTAAGACCAGCAGATCTATATGGCATAATGTAATATGGAATGAATGAAGTAGAAATGTTAACGCAAACGTTTGACATTTGACCTTAACCTTGAGGATGTGGGCAGCATGGGTTTTGCGCACAATGAATATTTAGAGGATGCTAAACATGCATATGAAGTTTCAAGTCAATCGGTGAAGTAGAGGCAGAGATAAAACATATGTAAAAACTTTAACGCAAATCCGGACGCACGTGCGTACGGACGTCAAAGTGCAGACTATATAGCGCTATCCACAAGCGGGCGCGACAACAATTGAGGATATGATGATTCTGGTAAGGATGAAATCCATACTTAAATTTACACATTGCATGCTCCCAACCAACCGCTATCCCTGAATGACTAAAGTCGGGTGATTTATTACGACATGTAATTCGCCGGCATATATGTGCTATATCACATCAATATTGCTCCAGTAGTTAGACTAAATTGGAAAATGCTCTTTACTAATCAAGCTGAAAATATCACTTATATGAGCTGAAGAAAAATGCAAACTTTTCTTAGCTTTTTTCAGATCAAATAAATGATGTTTCAACTTAATTCCCTATGTTATATCAGAATACTGGGTGAAAAGTTCACATATTGAATTTTTAATAAATTAATTTCGAGCGAGCTCAGCGAGTGAAGAAATTAGTTTATTAACAATTCAATCAATATGTGAACTATAACTATCTTATTGGTGGCCCAGCCTCTTCGCATGCACATGTCTTTTGGAATGAAGCATCGCTCATAAACATGCTTTCGAATGGCAATACTACTACGCGATTGACAATTTGACACTGAATCGATCAAGCCCGCGCAATAAAATGGTTAGCGTCACAGGAAATTGTGTCAACAAGGTCTTGTTTTAAATATAGCTCTCCATGTATTGAAACATGTAATGATTAATTTAATAGATATCAGAATATTTCAATGCAAAATTAGTTTCTGTTATATGTTGCTATATAGCTTCTATTGGGGCTACCCATTCCAAATACAATTTATTGACCCGCATCTAGTCCCCACTTAAATGTACATGTACACCTGTCCCATCGCAAATCGACCGCGCAGGCGCGCACAGGATACTTCCTCTTTGCGATAGAACAAATCTCTCCACCTTGCTGGTGGGAGGCGGGAGTTAAATACATACATGTATAACAGGTAAGTACTCACAGAAACTAAATGTACATTGAACAATTCTGATTTCCGTATCATACTTCCCTGTTATATGTTGCTAGAATTTGTCTCCAAGGCTGGAAGGTATTAAGGTGATACAGAAACCAGAAAAATAAATTAATTCGCTCTGTGAATACTTAACCTAGGATCAATAAATTGACTCACCAAACAACTTGTAGACGAGACCCGGGCACCGTCTGAGCAGCAGCGCCCCTCCCCTCCCCTCCCCCCCCCTCCTCCCCCTCCCCCCCCCCTTGTTCGCTCCCAGAAGATAACTGAGCCACTTTAGTACCGCCAGCGTAGTCTTCTGGTCTGATTGAGTGCTGTCTCCAGTTGCAGTTTCACACGCACTTAATGTTACTAAATCATAGCTTGTTAGCGTCATATCATTCACAATGTTGTGCCTCACATCTAAGACTCACAGTATCTACACTGACCCTTGACCATGTCTTCAAGTCTCTCAAAGTTCTAACCCTCATCAGTCACAAATAGTAATGCTAACATCAATTACCCATATTCATATTGACAACCACATACTATCAATAATTACAAAACATAGTATTCATGACCCTGGATGAATGATTATATCTGTTTTCGAGTGTCATGATAAATGGTACTGTTAGTGCACCGGAGCACATGGAACTCACCGGTATCCTCTCCGGACCTCACAATCATTGGTAACAACTCACAACTGTACACATTATAGTATAATATGTATCCAGACTGGCATTAACTAGTCATGTGCAATCAAGAAAACAATTTAGAAAACTTTCCAGAAACAGAACTCGTACATATAGCTGATAACTAGATAGTTTTGTACTGCCAATGTGAATATACTACCACTTTGTTATCCTGGACTGCATCCACTGGCCCAGTATAACAACAGGCTCAACAGTGAGCCTTTTACACATAATGTTTTCGACCCGCGACAACCTTGCCAGCCGCGACTAGGAGACCTAATGTGTAAATATCTGCGCTTTGCGCCGTCAGTGTACGTATGTAAAACTTGGAAAAAGTGGAAGGAGACTTCCATGATGCCGCTTCCATTATCTTATCCAGGGGCACTCTATTGAGGAAAACCGAGGAGGTAGATACTGCTCTGACCTCATGGGTTTTGACATATAACTTTTGACATATTGTTGAGCGCCTTAACCGAAGTGGATCGATATGCTCTGTGTATTGCGAGAGGTATCCATCTGGAAACTGACGCTTTGGGATAGATTCTGATTACCCACGCATGGAATAAAAAGTCTGTAGCGCCTACCTCTCATTGGTTTAGTCAATGAGATGTAGTGCCTAATTACCCTGCCTTGGCATACATGTAGCGTGTTTTCCGTCGCGGATAACTGACCCGATTTGGACAGGGCTGTGATCACGAACGTCGGGGATGCTAACATGGGACCTGAGTTTTAGCAAGGAAACCAGCTTCACGACAAGAGTAACGGAATCATTACCAAAACGAGATTCTGGTCGTCCATGGACAGGCCGTGTAATTCCCGCCACCTTTTGGCCGAAGCGAAAGCGAGGAGTAACATGGTCTTGACTGATCAGTTAAAGAGGAAAGATGTGACATGGGCTCATACTGATTATTTGGTTAAAGCCCATAGAACCACTGTTATATTCCATTTAGGGTTAACTATTCTAGCTACTGGTCTTTCCCTAGTAAATAATGAAATCATCGCCGATAAACTGGTGTCTGAACCTATGTTACATGTCGGCACGGAACTGAACTTCAAACAGCTGGCCAATGCCGGCATGTATCCCTTAATAGTCGACGCTGACGCACTGACTCGATTAATTTGCCTTAGCTTACACCAATTAACACAGACCCTCCATTTGCGTCGTATCATGCTGTAGTAGAAGGACTTTGCCTGTGCAATGATTGCTGCTGCTTGCTGCGAAAATTTGTCCTTTCTGATTCCCTTCCTGATAGCCTCCATGCGTGAAGATTCAGAATGAGCGGATTCGCATGAAGTGTTTCCCATGCATGCTGTGACAGAAGCTTGGGAGACACTGGAATGACCACCGGATGGTCCACTAGACGTTCCAGTATGCTGGATAACCAGCTTGTCGTTGGCCAGCACGGCGCCACTAGTGTGACCCGAATTTTCTGCTACACCTGTGTCAGTAGGACGGATTGTGGAAATGCGTACCCGTCCACTCATTTCCAATACACGGACATACGCCCACCGCCCATGCCCCTGAGTCCAGTACTGGAGACACATACATTGGGAGCTGATTGTTCATCTTGGTCGCGAACAGATCCAACCAGGGGTGGCGCCACCTGTTGATTACCACGTTGGCCACCGTCTTCAACAGGTAGTCCGCAGTACATTAGGACTTCCCCGCGATGTGCCTCCCCTACGGTACTATGCCGTTATTGTGACACCAGATCAGTAATTTCCTGGTCTCCAAACAGAGGCTCACAGACCGAGTTCCACCTGGTCTGTTCAGGCATATGGAAGGTAATATCCGCCATAATTCTATGTGACTTGATGCTTGCGTGCTGATCACATTACAACTTATAGTCATGTTATTTCATTCGTCATTTGTATTTATTACATTTGAAATCTGCTTGTTGTAATTGTATTTGTCTTTCTTACATGTCTATTTTTCTGATTGCTTTGTTCATTCGTCTTATTTACATTACAATTATTGATACGTCCTTATTCGTGTCCCTGTTTTCTTGCACTAAGTATTTACAATAGAAAGTAAGAACAAAGCACTTAGCACTTTGAATAAGGCTGAAAGCAGTAAGGACAAAGCCGCAGGAAGTAAGCATCAAGCCGAAAGCGGAAAGCCGCAAGCAGAAAGCATCAAGCCACAAGCAGAATGATGCAAGCAATATATGGGTTAGTAGTGCGTCACTATGACGTCAGATGGCACTGCTGTCCTCTCAAGTAATTCTCCCTCTAATGAATTATAGTCCGACATCTGATTGGCTGTTCAAGTTACACCTCCAATGCCGGTGTTCATGTAAGATTTCACCCACACATTATCACAGTATAGGTTAGAAGACACCACATATGTTTTACTATATACTGTAACCGAATCCCATCCAATAAGGCCAGTCTCTCCTACTTTCACTATTCGTATGGATGTTGTGGGACCTACTTGTACATGACCTGCAACCGGTATGTACTAGTTCTACATGAATTAAACAAAAAGTTCACTTACTCCTAAGAAAGAAAAATGCAACCTCGTCATGTCCCCAATATTGTTTACATTTTGTATTGGCCACGGAAACTCTGTTGACCAACATCACATGACCAATACCACGACATGTACCTCAAGTGAAACTGGGTAGTAATGGATCAAGATTTGCAAGCAAACTGAGTCAGTGACCTCAAAACACCCGCACGACTATGTTCATACTGGACTACAACATGTATTACCCCCTTGACGATTTCGAACCATTTATTATTCTCTAACCTATATTAACTAAATTGCATACGTATGTATGGTGTTTGACTTACTAATGTGTTGTTATACATACATGTATCATCATAATTAAATTTATATATGTACGTAATTGAAAACAATCACATTTTTATAGTAAGTTACACAATAACCAATAACCGTCAGGGATCAGACAAAGGTGGCCCACCACCATTGATTTTCCCTAAAACACTAACCCGTTACCACATATGTTGCTATTCTCTGCTACTTTCATTTTTCTTATGGATGTTGTGAGACATATTTTCCAATAACCAGCACCCATTCTGCTCTGGATCTTGACTAATTAAAATATAGATTTAATTATTGTTGAAGCTGCATGGGTTCATCCAGTAGGTACAATATTTTCTTATGGAAATTAAATAAGTGTATAATTGCAACTAGACCACTTTTAAAAAGTACGAATGCCAGCTACACAGATGTACTCATAGAGTGGAGTGGTATCAAGCTAGTTCCATATGCAAATAATGCAGTATTTTTAAATTATTTATATCAACTAAATGCTGAATAAATATATTTATCGACATATCATAAAGTATAATATTGCACATCAAAAAATAAATAAATGGAATAAATAGTTGCTTCCGTTATCATTTTAAGGAAACACGGTTATCGCCCCTGATATCAACCTGGCAATTCGCGTTTGATATAAAAAGTATAATACAAAATTTTTAGTACGTCTGGTAATGGTAAATCAACGATCATTTTTCCAGAAAAATGTCAGTTGAAAGAATAAAGAAAAACATGTCTCCCGATATTATAACCTGGCATGTAGCACTCTAGGTTTAAGGTTAGATAAATTGAGTATGCAAAAGTAGTCCGGCATAAAAAATAGTCCGGGTGTTTTAAGCTCACAGACACAGTTTGCTTGCAAATCTTAATCCATTACTACCCAGTTTCACTTGAGGAACATGTTGTGGGTGTTTTTAACACTTGTTTTCAGCATATTTGAAGCATTTAAAAGAAAACTCTGAACCTGTTGGTCACGAGATGTAAATCAGAACTTTTCAGTGTAAAATTAGTTTCTGTGAGTACTTACCTGCTATTTGTTGTTTATACAGCTTATGTTGGAGCTACCCATTCCAAATACAATTTATTGACCCGCATCTAGTCCGCACTTACACCTGCCCCATCACATATCGACCGCGCATGCGCGCACGGGAGACTTCCTCTTTGCGATAGAACACATCTCTCCACCTTGCAGGGTGGGAGGCGGGATTTAAATACATATAACAGGTAAGTTCTCACAGAAACTAATTTTACGTTGACAAATTCTGATTTCTGTATCATATTTCCCTGTTATATGTCGCTAGAATTTGTCTCCAAGGCGGGAAGGTAAGGTGATACAGAAATCAGAAAATAAAATTAATTCGCTCTGTGAATACTTAACCTAGAATAAATAAATTAACTCATCAAACCCTTGTAGATGACTGCTGGGCACCGTCTTAAACAGACCCCCACCCCCTCCCCCCCCCCCTTGTTCGCTCCCAGAAGATGCATGAGCCACTCTTGTAACGCCAGTAACGTCTTCTGGTCTGCTTGAGTATCATCCCCAGTCATAGTCCCACACGTACTGAATGTGAGTAACTCACAGCATGTTAGCGTAATGTCATCCACAATGTTATGTCTCACATATAAGACTCACAGTCTCTACACTGAATCTTAATAATAATGTCCACAAGTCTCTTAATTTCTCACTCACTCCACTCAAAATATTTAATACCATATCAATGACCCATATGTATAATGACAACCACATACTAGCAATAATTACAATACATAGTATCAGTAACCCTAGATGACTGATCATTTCTGTCCTCGAGTATCATGATAAATGATACGGTTAGTGCACCGGAGCACAGGGAACTCCTCGGTACCCTCTCCGGACCTCACAATCATTGGTAACAATTCACAACTGTACACATTATAGTAAATCCGTATCCAGACTGGCATTAACTAGTCATGTGCAATCAAGAAAAACAATTTAGAAAACATTCCGAAAACATAACTCGAACTAGCTGATACCTAGCTCTGTTCTTACGGCCAATTTGAATATACTACCAACTTTGTTATCCTGAACTGGATCCAATGGCCCAGAATAACAACAGGCTCCAAAGCGATCCTTTTTACACATTATGTTCCACACCTGCAACAAACCTGCTAGCCGCGACTAAGGGACCTAATGTGTAAATATCTGCACTCTGCGACGTCAGTGTGCGTAAGTAAAACTGAGAAAAAGGTGGAATGAGATTTCCAGTATGCCGCTTCCATTATCTTATCCATGGGCACTCTATTGAGGAAAGCCCAGGAGGTAGATACTGCTCTGGCCTCATTGGTTTTGACTTTTAACTTTCTGAGTTTCTTACCTCAAGTGGAGCGATATGCTCTGCGTATCGCTAGAGATATCCATCTTGAAACAGACGCTTTGGATAGATCCTGATTACCCATGCATGGAATAAAGTCTCTTGCGTCTACCTCTCAATAGTTTAGTCATTGAGATGTAGTGCCGAATTGCCCTGACTGGGCATAGTGTGGTTTCCGTCACGGATAACTGACCTGAATTGGACAGGGTCGGGATAACGAACGGTATGGGATGCTTATCTTGAACATTAGTTTTAGCAAGGAAACCAACTTCGCAACATAGAGTAACGGAATCCTTACCAAAAACCAGATTCTGATCTTCCATAGATAGGGCGTGCAATTCCCCCCTCTTTTTAGCCGAAGCGAAAGCGAGGAGGAACACTGTCTTGACTGACCAGTCGAGGAGGGAAGCCTGTGACATGGCCTCATACGGAGCCTTCGTTAAGGCCCATAGAACCACTGTTAGATATTCCATTTAGGGATAATTGTTCTAGCTACTGGCCTTTCCCTAGTCAAACAGCTGGCCAACGCCGACTGTATCCCTCGACTGAATAGTCGATGCTGACGACTTCCTGTCATCGAATAAATACCTAAGGAATTTCCCCACTTCTCTTATAGCTGGACTGACTGGATTAATTTGCCTTTGCTTACACCAATTAACCCAGACCCTCGATTTTGCGTCGTAGCATGCTGTAGTAGAGGGACGCTTTGCCTGCCAATGAATGCTGCAGCTTGTTGAGAAAATGTATCCTTTCGGATTCCCTTCCTGATAGCCTCCAGGCGTGAAAGTTCAGAATGCGAGGGTTTGCATGTATTGTCTTCCCCGCATGCTGAGACAGGAGCTTGGGAGACACTGGAAGAACCACCGGATGGTCCATTATGAGCTCCAGTATGCTGGATAACCAACGTCTCGTTGGCCAAGACGGAGCCACTAGTGTGTCCTGGCAGTCTGATATACAAATGTCCTGCAACACCTGAGTCAGTAGGATAAATGAAGGAAATGCGTACCCGTCCACTTGGTTCCACGACAAGGAAATTGCATCCACCCCCCATGCTCGGGAGTCCGGTACTGGAGACACATACATTGGGAGCTGATTGTTCATCCTGGTTGCAAACAGATCCAGCCAGGGGTGGCCCCACCTGTTGATTACCTCGTTGGTCACCATCTTTAACAGTGACCACTCGGTAAGAACTGGTGAACACCCCCTCGATAGATATAGTCCGCCAGAACATTGGAATTCCCCGAAATGACTCTCGCCTCCAGTACTATCCTGTTCAGGTTACACCAGTTAAGTAATTTCCAGGCCTCCAGACAGAGGCTCACAGACCGAGTTCCACCTTCTCTGTTCAGGTATACCACTACCGTGGTGTTGTCCGTGGCTATCTGAACCGCTTGTCCCCTTACCTGGGAAAGTGCTTCTGCTAGAGACAACGTTACCGCCCTCAACTCCAGCATACTGATGTGGCACCCGGCCCACTCCTCCGACCATATCCCCGATAATACCAGTCCAATGAGTTCCAGGAGAGCTCCCCACCCCGAGTTGGAGGCGTCTGTGGTCAACACCAACTCTGGATCTGGAATTGGCATGGGGACCCCCTAGAGAGACCATGTCCTCTGAGCCCAGCATCTGAGATGACTCTTGAAGTCTTTGGACAGCGGTATCAATCTGTACAGAGGGTGATAGTGCGTTCTCCAGTGGAATAGCAAATATATCTGCAGAGGTCGCAAATGTAGACGACATAGACACAGCATATCTGCTACTGAGTTCAAGACCCCCAGTAGCGATAATAGCTCCCTGGCTGGTAGTTGAACTGTATCTAGGACTCTGAAGACCAACTTCAACGTCCTGTCCACTCTGTCCAAGGGTACCCTGACTATCTCCAGCTTGGTAAGGAAATTCATTCCTACATAGCAGAAGTCCTGAGTCGGTACCAGTTCAGACTTCTCTATGTTCGGTATGAGTCAATACCCCGTGATCAGGTCCCAGAACACACGTAGATTGAGTAGCAGTGTGTCTCTGGACTGATCGTGCAGTAGCCAGTCGTACAGGTATTGTAGTATTGAAATACCTCTCTGCCTGGCTTCTGCCGCAATTACCTCCATTAGTTTTGTGAACACCATTGGAGCCGTGGTTATCCCCCAAACGCAAAGCGCCCCGCGTACCCCTAACAGGAAGCCACTCGAAGCTTCCCCCTGGAGAAACTACCCCTACCTATGCCCCTGCCGCGTACAGCGCCACCCCTGGACGCACCACCCTGTTTGAAGCTACCTGCTCCTTTACTCGCTGGAATAGGAGACGGGGAGGCCGAAGCTGCCTGCTTATGTCCCATTCTCTTTCCCGAGCTCTGCTTCCTAGCGGTGAACTGCTTAGCCGAAGAAGTCACTGACAGTTTCACTAACTGCGGACTCTGTCTTTCAGCAGATCTCTTCCATGTCCGGGAAGAATGGACGACGTCGCTAACGTGGCGTCGCTCTTAGACAGCACTATGTCTGCTGACATCGTCAGAGTTGTAGCTATGACATGCTTAGTAGCTCTGGCTGACGACTGAAGGAGAGACTCCACTGCTCTGGCGTCACCCGCCTCAATGGCCGCTCTGGCCGCGCCAAAGAACAAGTCCGTGTGAGAGGCCATGGATATAAGCGACCTAACTCTCGCATCCAATGACTCCAACAGGCGTCCGGTGCCTTGGGGAACCAAACTTGGTCACTCGAGCCCCTGATGCCCTGTTCAAATCCTATAACAGAGCACCCACTGTGTGGGACTGAGGCAATCTAGGAATCTCCTTGGGAGCAGAGACGGAATCTGCCTCCCACAGAGACTTAGCCCTCGGCACCGGTGCAGGCTGAGCGGGACACATATCCTCAGGCAGATACTGGTATACCGCAGCTACTGCCTCAATATAAGAAGGGGCATTGTCCTCCTCAGCTACGCTAGCTGCTGTGTCTAATTCCGAGTAATGGCCCCCATCTTCCACACCTGATATCTCCTGAGGATCGGTAACCTCCACACGTACTGGTGAAGTTTTCCTTTCCTCAGCCCTGCCTGGTGCATTGTGCCTGGTAAAATTCTCCATCATCTTAGAGATGGAGGATAGCAAGATCATAGTCTGGCCCCTCTAAGATGAACTATCACCTGATCGTGACCGAGACCTGTTTCTGCTATGTCCATGACGACGTCTATGCCCGTGACTTTGACGAGACCTAGAACGTCGTCTATGCTTCCTGGATCGATAAGCCCGCGGAATGGTAGACGAGCTACTGGAAGACCAACTAGAATTAGACCTAGCTCTCTTCCTAGTCGCCCCATATATACCCGTCCTGATCGGTGAGTCTGCGCGCCCCTGTATGACGTCATCAGACTCCCCGCTGGACGAATACAGAGTGTTGGTAGGCCTATGCCCCGTACCTCCGCCCCGTTGCATCTCCGTATCCAGGTACTGATAGCTCGCTGAAACGGCGTGGTCAAAACCAGTGGCTATGTCTGGTGGAACACGCTTGCATTCCAGCGAGGAGCGTTCAATTGGATTGGCGTGTATTATACCCACATCGCCTATACCCTTGACACTACCTGCTTGGTCTGGTGTCCGGTGGCCGTTGTTCGGTGTTGCTCCGTGGGTAGCGACCACCCAGAGCAGAACTAGCGACGTTGGATGCCTCAGTCATAAAAGACACCCTGCCACTATTCGGACTCGGACTTGGCGAAGATTCAGAAACAGTCTTAAGTTTCTGAATTTTGCCTTGCGCTGACTGTTTCGTATCCTGATGAGACCTAATAGCAAGCGCCTGACTCCACGTAGTGCAGAGACATAACACGGTTTCTCCCGCGAGCAACCGTTCTGTCTCTGACAACAGCGGAAACAAATGATCTCATGGGAATCCGAAGTTCCAGCTCTGTGACCACAACCCACAACCCAAACGTTTCTGACCCGAACTGGCTTAGGAGTCCCTTTGCCCATCGTGAAAACGGTACAGAAAACTTGTTCAAAATACCGAATGAAACAAAATCGAAAAAAAAAACAACGAAAACAAACATTTTCTTTGTTGAAAATCGGAACGTCCGATAATAGGAAAATCGCGAAGTGGCCACACTAAGAAAAACCCGAAATAATTTCAAAATGAAATATTTTCGACTAGAAATGAATAGCCCACACTATATTACAGAAGTTATTGCCTACTTACGGACAATAATCAATAATAGAGCTTATAAAACAGACAAACGAATTGGTGCACCAAAAAGGATACTTCCACGTAAGCCGTTCGAAGCAAAGAGGAAGTCTCCCGTGCGCGCATGCGCGGTCGATATGTGATGGGACAGGTGTAAGTGCGGACTAGATGCGGGTTAATACATTGTATTCGGAATGGGTAGCCCCAATAGAAGCTATATAGCAACATATAACAGGGAAGTATGATACAGAAACAGAGTTTCCGTGGCCAAATAATGTAAACAATATTGGGGGACATGACGAGGTTGGTCCCACAATATCCATACGAATAGTGAAAGTAGGAAAGACTGGCTGGGATTCGTTTAAATTATACAGTAACACTATTTGGTGTCTTTTAACCTAAACATGGCGCAACAGAAAAGGCGGCATCAATCTACATCAACACCGTTAGGGACATGGAACCAATTTAGAGAGCAACGCATTGTAGGACAGGTACCAGCATATTAAATAATTTTAGGGAGAACTATTTTCAGTTTTAGCAGCGCACCTGGCGTCATAATGGTTGTTCCCAAATTACTGTTGCAATTATTGTTGTCAAAGGGCGTGGCCTAGCGAGCTGACAAGCGTATCGCAAAACAGCGATGCAATTATCAATAATGAAACTCCGGATGTCACTAAGAATGTAGCATCAAGCCACATGTAGCATGTAATTAAAACGAACGCATTGGATCAATCGTAACTGTACGAATGAATGACACATCAAGCCAAATGCGCATGCGATAAAGACAACTATATATTACAACCAAGACGATTTCAAATGTCCTCAATACAAATGACGAATAGAATAGCATGGATATAAGTTGTAATTCAATCAGCAGGCAAGCACCAGGCCACATATAATTGTCATAAATAAAAACGATGAATGCAATAACACGCATAGAACGTGTAATGTAATCAGCAAGCAAGCATCAATCCACATATAATTATGGCGTATCTTACCTTCCATACAGGCATGTTACTACAGTGGTGTTGTCCGTGGCTATCTGAAGATATTTCCCCCTGACCTGGGGGGAATGCTTTTGCTAGAGAAAAAGTCACCGCCCTCAGCTCGAGCATATTGATGTGGCACCAGACCACTCCTC
The DNA here is from genome assembly GCA_029237695.1 of Conchocele bisecta. Lineage (NCBI taxonomy): Eukaryota > Metazoa > Mollusca > Bivalvia > Lucinida > Thyasiridae > Conchocele > Conchocele bisecta. The sequence goes on along the minus strand of CM055275.1, from coordinate 25,320,550 downwards.
CGACTATATCTCCGAGAACACCAGTCACAGGGCTCCCGAGTTGGAGGCGTCTGTGGTCAACATCTACTCCGGATCGAGAATTGACATCGGTACCCCTGAAGATACCATGTCCTCTGAGCCCAGCGTCTGGGATGACGCTTGAAGTCTCTCGACAGCGATATCAACCTACCCAGTGGGCGATAGTGCGGTTTCCAGTGGAAGAGAAATATAACTGCAGAGGTCGTAAATGTAGACGACCTACACACCGCATATCTGCCGCTGAGTTCAACACCCCTAGCATCTAAAATAGCTACCTGGCTGGAAGTTGACGTGGATCCATGGCTTTGAAGACCACTTTCAACATCCTGTCCACTCTGTCCAAGGGTACCCTGACTATCCCCAGCTTAGTAAGGAAAAACTCATCCCTACGTAGCAGATGTCCTGAGTCGGTACACGTTCCGACTTCTCTATGTTCGGCATGAGTCCCAACCACGTGATCAGATCCCAGAACACATGCAGATTGAGTAGCAGTGTGTCTCTGGACTGATCGTGCAGGAGCCAGTCGGCCAGGTATTGAAGCATGCAATACCTCTTGGCCAGGCCTCTGCCGTAATTACCTCTATTAGTGTTGTCAAAACCCTTGGAGTCGTGTCTATTCGGAAGGGTAGGACACAAAAGTGAAAGCGTAGAAACTTTCTGGATGCAGAGCACATCGGTATATGAAGATAACCGTCCTGTGGGTCGATGGAGACGGCCCAATCGTTGACTCTTATAGTCCGTCGTATTGATCGAGCAGTCTCCATCCTGAAACGATCTGTTTGGATGAATATATTCAACATAGACAGACCTAATAATGGGCGCAGCTTGCCGTTTCGTCTTGGTACAACAAATATCCTGCTGTAGAAGCCCGGAGATTGCCAATCTCTGATGCGTGTAGCGCCACCTCTGAGAGCCCCACCCTGTTGGGGCGGTATAGGTGTTATGGGTTGCTTAAACCTACCCGTTACCTTACTCGCTGGATTATGAGAAGGGGAGGCTGAAGCTGCCTGCTTATGTCCCCCTTTCCTGCCCGAGTTGTGCTTCTAGAAGCGAACTGCTTGGCTAAAGAGGCCACGGATAGTCTAGCTAACTGCTGACTCTGTCTTACTGCAGCGTCAGCAGCAGCCACATGAGAACATCTGATGCCAAACAGATTCATGGCCGGAAGGGGTGCTTCCCGAAGGAGATCCCTTCCATATCTCGGAAGAATGGACGACGTCGCTAACGTGGCGTCCCGCCTCAACAGAACGATGTCTGCCGACATAGTCAGAGCAGTGACTCCAATGCTCTGTCGTCACCCACCTCAATGGCCGCTCTGGCCTTGCCCAAAACAAGTCCGTGTGAGAAGACCTGAATATAAGAGACCTCGCTCGAGTATCCAAGCACTCCAACAGTGCGTCTGGTGCCTTAGGAACGAAGCCATGGATACTCCCATCTTCTGAACATCCTTGTCCAATGCCGAATACTTCAGGAGCCCAGTTTCTGTATGCAGAACATAATACTTGAGCCCTTGATGTGCCAGAAAAGTATTGGGCGTAACAAATCCAACCTTTTTTGGGTCAAATCCCTGTGCCCTGTTCAAGTCCTCTAACAGAGCTCCTACTGTGGGGGACTGAGGCAGTCTAATCATCCCCTTGGGAGCAGTAACCTATTCTGCTTCCTACAGAGACTTATCCCTCGGCACCGGCGCAGGTTGAACAGGACAAATATCCTGAGGCAGCTACTGCCTCCGGATAAGAAGGGGGCACTGTCCTCCACAGCTACACTAGCTGCTGAGTCTAGTACTGAGTCCTCTATCACTAGATGACTCAAAGTGTGCATGCCGTCTTCCCCACCTGATGTTATCGGAGGATCGTTAACATTCACCCGTACCGGTGAAGTGCCCCGTTCCTCTGACATGCCTGGTGCATTTTGTCTTTTGAAATTCTCCATAATGTTAGAGATGGAAGATAACAAGACCATACTCTGGTCCCTCGTTGATGACTTATCATCTGATCGTGACCGTGATCTATGTCTGCCATGCCTATGACGACGTCTATGATCGTGCTTTAGACACAACCTAGAATGTTGTCTGTGTTTCATGGATCTATAAGCCCGCGGCTGGTAGACGAGCTACTGGAAGACGAACTAGACCTAGCTCTCTTCCTACTAGACCCGGATCTACCCGTCCTGATCGGTGAGTCTGCGCGCCCCAGTCTGACGTCATCAGACTCACCGCTGGACGAATACAGTGTGTCGGTAGGCCTATGTCCTGTACCTCTACCCTGTTGTATATCGATATCCTGGAACTGATAGTCGGCTGAAACGGCGTGGTTAAGAACAGCATCGCCGATATCAGTGGCTATATTTGACACGTCCGGTGTCCGGTGGAATACGCGCTCAAATGTAATTGTGTGCACTATTACCACATCGTCTATCCCCTTGATGCTACCCTGCCTTGTCCGGTGTTCTTGCTCAGTGGTTAGCAAATAACACTGAGCAGAACTAGTGTCCGGTGTCCGATGTTCTTTCTCAGTGGTTAGCGAATAACCCAGAGCAGAACTAGTGTCCGGTGTCCGGTGTTCTTGCTCAGTGGTTAGCTAATAACCCAGAGCAGAACTAGTGTCCGTTGTCCGGTGTCCTTGCTCAGTGCGTAGCGGACCACCCAGAGCAGATGTTGGATCAGAAACAGTCTTTAGTTTCTGAATCTTGCCGAGCACTGACTGATACTTATCCTGATAGGACCTAATGGTCAGCGCCTGCCTCCACGTTTCGGGGCCCCATATGGCTGAGACAAGCACGGTTTCTTCTTAGAGCAACCATTTTGTCTCTGATAACAACGGACACAAATTATCTCGTGAGAATCACAAGTTCCTGCTTTGTGACCACAACCAAATGTTTCTGACCCGAACTGGGCTTAGGTGTCCCCTTGCCCATAGTGAATGCAAGACAGAAAACCGGTTCAAAATGCCGAACGAAACAAAATTGAAACAAAATATAAAAATATATTTTGTCGAAAATCGGAACGTCCGATAATAGGAACACCGCGAAGTGTTCACACTAAGAAAAAACTCGAAATAATTTCAAAATGAAATATTTTCGACTAAAAACTTATAGAAATGAATAGCCCACACTCTATTACAGAAGTTATTGACTACTTACAGACACTAATCAGTAATAGAGAGTATACAACAGGCACACAAATTGGTGCAACACAAAAGTTACCTCCACGTAAGCCGTCCGAAGCAAAGAGGAAGTCTCCCGTGTGCGCATGCGCGGTCGATATGTGATGGAACAGGTTTAAGTGGGGACTAGATGCGGGTCAATAAATTGTATTCGGAATGGGTAGCCCCAATAGAAGCTGTATAGCAACATATAACAGGGAAGTATGATATAGAAACATGTATTGGCGAAAGCAGCGCAATATGCGATTAATTGAGATGAAATGCTGTGCTTTCAGTGGTCCAGAAACTAGGGCAAACAATAAATTCTTTAATTCATTTTCAAAATGTAATATGCATCAAACTTGAAATCAGTGGGTATATACATGTAGACACACAGCTTATCTGGATCACTGAAGATATACACCAACCAAGTGCACAATGAAGTAAATTCAAAGAAAATAACACCAGCATTGTTTTAATATATGGTTTCCCACTACAAAGAGTGTCCCACTGTTTAGCCTGTAGTTCATTAATCATATGAGGAGGGAGATCAGGGCAAAAAAAAACATGCACATGACTTTGAACGGAATCACTCATATGGTAAAGTTATTTTTTACCTTGACACATTGAAATCATGTAGAAAGTGGATACATGGCGTGCATGACATGTAAAGTGTCTGGTCACAAGCTGCGCTCCCACTATTTTGGGAAGACTAAATTCCAAGACTTTTTCATGACTTTCAAGGGCCTGTTTTTGAAATTCAAGGACCCATATTTTACGTGAATGATGCTGATGAAACGGTCTTTTACGGCTTATCGACTCATATCTTGAGTAATTTCGAGCCTTGAATACACCTGTGTTGGGGAGAGTAGTTATTAAGTTCTGAATTTACAAAATCCTGATCTGGTGCCAGGTGCCCTTACCACACCAAATCGTTTGGCTCAAAATCACGAAATTGCACTGAACTTTTCTCAACAACACCAATAATTGAACTGAAATCCAAATTCCATGACTTTCAATGACCTTTTCAGAAAAAGATGCAAATTCCATGACTTTCCAGGCCTGGAATCCATTTTTCCAAATTCCATGACTTTCCAGGAATTTAAGGACCAGTGGGAACCCTGCATAAGAGTAACAAAGAACTTAAAAAAAGGTATTACTGTTTACTGAACATTACTACCATTATAATATGCTTTGCAAAATACAAATCAACAACTTTTTTAGCGCGCTACAATAGTGCAATAGCCGATTCAGATTCACATTGAAATCGCGTGAAAAGTGGATAAAATTTAATAGCATGAAATATAAAGTCTCTGGATAGCAGAGCAACAGAGAATTCCAAATGGCAATACTGTTTACTGCACAATACTACCATTATATTAATATGCTTTGCCAAAAAAATCAACAACTTTAATAAAATGAAACAAAAGCTTTGCACACTACAGTATTGCAATAGCCGATTCAGATTCATATTGAAATCGCGTGAAAAGTGGATAAATAGCATGAAATATAAAGTCTCTGGACATAAGGGTAACAGAGAATTACAATGGCAATACTGTTTACAGGACAAACTATGCTTTGCCAAAAAAAGTTCAATAAAATGAAACAAAAGTTTTGCGCACTACAATATTACAATGGGCTATTCCAGTTTATATAAGTACCCCCCTATGGAAGAGAAACACAAATTGAGGGGGGGGGGGGTGGTGTAGCCGGGAAGAAAAAATTGGCCAAGGGCTTGAATTTAAAACTCAAAATTGACTTCGTACATCTACAAGACATAACAAAGCTACATAACAAGTAATGTTATATGGCAGAATTGGACTTCAAAACAAACACCTACATGTTTACATTTCATCCACATTTTATCCACATTTTCTCATAAATCATTTACCATTTCATAAATGGTAAATACTCATTTCCCCTGTTACAGATTATAGAATTATTTTGGACTATTAAATGGTAGTTTAACTGTTGAAAACTGGAATAATGTGTAGATGACAATCAGGCAATTATACACTACAATCAGTCCTTAAACAGCATTAGTTTTGTGAAAGATAATGACTAAGCTGTTCTTTATTCTATATTTAATTTCTATTTTGCTTAACCCATAAATCGCTATTGACAACAATTGTAGTCTGCTGTTGCTTTTATAACTTGTATTATATCTCAATAAAAACATGGTTTGACAGTACTTCAGAATCATTTCCAATGGAAAGTGCTGTCAAAGCATATTTTTGATGATAAAAATGGAAAATAGAAAATAAATAGCAGACGACAAAAAAAAATAGATAGCGGTCTAAGGACTAACATATTTATTTCTGAAACTGGAGTACCGTACATGTAATTTGTTTTGGAAAATCATACAATTAAGGAGTACACTCATTCCTTAAGACAGAGGTGTCAAAAGTATCAGCAACTGATGGGATTCAAACTCGGGGTGTGGGTGGTTGGTTGGGAGCAAGCGATTGGTAATTTAACGATCGGGGTTCATCCTTACCGGAATGCCGGCTTATATGGTTTGGTCCTCATTTACATTTTCGGGCCCCTGATACTTGAGAGCTATGTCCTGTTATGCCCCATTAAAAAGTAATAATATTAGTGCTGATCATATTACTTTTGGGGCTGGAGCTAAATGACTCTGGTGTGGCATTGACTTGGCATCAGGTTGGGATATTCTACATTACGCAAACACGTCTTATTTGGAATTAATAAATCACTGAACTACTTTCGGCAAGGGAGATAATCAATATCACGCGAACTATTTTCATACGAGCCAAGCGGATTGTTCTGTTTATGATTAGAATATATAGTTTTAAGCTATCTCCTGTGATATATAATGATACATTACTTTGTTATGTTATGGGTACTAATACATGTTGTTTCAATAGCGTATCTCTGTAACGGTATTGTTGTAGATGGAGTTGCAAATAATTTAATAATTATTACGTTCAAATGGTGGCGTAATACTGATAGCACTTCTGTATAACTGTGATTGTCATAAATGGCGCAACAGTCGTGAGGTTAAGGTCGCCGTCTTCAATGATTTAATTACAGATTCCCGAAAGGGTCGGGGGTTCTAACCTCGACGTGGTATAAAAAAAAATTCTCCATATATATTATTTTTGTGATTTTAATATTTTTTAATATTTTCACAATTTTATGATTTTAATAAAAATACCTATAAATTGATAGAAACTTACCAACAATTAAAGTGTCTGTCTTTAAGTAATATATACACAGACAGTTTGTTACTGATGTTTTAAGTTTAAGTAATATACACAGACAGTTTGTTACTGTTTTTTTAAGTTTGAGGTACTGTCTATACTGTCTATACCATATAATGTTTTACTGTCCCAAAATCTTTTTTTTTTGGCTGTCACAATTAATTAATTTTCGGACAGCAAACAATTTTTTATGAATTTGAAATAATTATTGTCCTCCATCTGCTCACAACACTGTTCGAACTGCGCCTGTGGCTACCACGACCAGAATTCACTGGCCGCAAACACAGTAGCCATCGGCGTCTATTTATTAAATTATTATTTTGTATTTTATTTGAATTCCGCGTGAACGCTGCATTTTGTGTCAACACCATTTACAGAAAATATTGGTGATTTTCTAAACGAATATCGGAGAAATGCGGCTATATATTTTGTCAATTTTCAACACCATTTACGGAAAAAAATTACTGATTTTTTAAAACAATATCGGCACAACTAAATACGATGATAGAATTTTTGTCAACTTTTCAACACCATTTACGGAAAATATTACTGATTTTCTCTAAAAACAATATCGGCGAAGGTGTACTGAACTAATCATTATTTTAAATAACCAGCCGTCTAATAGATCTGTGTATAATCGAGAGTATATCGTTAATTGTCATGTTGTCTCCGACAGTGAGGTGTTGCGGCACACATCAAAACGACGCGTCAATTTCAAAACATTGCCTAAGGGTCACAGCTGTGTGGTGTCATCAGATCAACACCTCGTCACACACAACTACGCATTATCGATTTTTTCCCCACACAGAGCGACGTGTATTTACAACTAGATCTGTGTAATGTGTCGGGTGTAGCCAAAGACCATACATAAATTCGTAATTAGTCACAGATGTAGCCTTAAAATATAATCGATTTCCTTAAATTACGTCCGCATGTTGACAGATATTTCAGAGCAGACGTCATCGTAATTTGCCGTTATTTATTTCCAAAATTAACCATATATTCTGTAAATGGCGTTGAAAGTTGACAATAAATTAAGACCAGATCAGTACGTTAAATCGCTATCGACGAAAACTGACGATCCGATGAGAGAGTAATACCGTTTAAGCGTATCCAATGTTAAATATACATCGTTATTTTTTTATGACTTTCGTAGTTTTTACCGAGAAATTCAAACCGTTTCCAATTATTGGGGAACATAATATCATGATTAGCACATCGTTTCACTAAGCGGGGGTTACTCAGGAAATGGGATCACACGGTCTATTGTTTACACTGGATTAATGGCGGCCTCCATGAGGTCTCAGGTAAATCTTATTTTTCAATAATACGACTGTGGTTTCTTCCTTTTAGTGATAACCATGTTCCAGCCGTTAACACTTATTTAGCAACATTACTTAATATGTAGTTAGTCTGAACATTCTGCAGACAAATCTGAATTGGACGGAATCGAGCGTTGTTTAAACTTAGTCCGGTTCATATGCACAGGTCAAAATATGAACTGAAAATGGCGCTTTGTGTGACAGAAATCCGTACGCGGACGAATAAAAAAAATATTTTGTTATAAATATCACATACAGCGAAACAGCGGTAGCATCTACTGTTTTAATAATATGCATACATATTGTAATTAATGTTTAATAGTGATATACTTATGAATAATATACGATACTATGGTTTATACTCCAGCACTATGTTTTTAGGCTGTGTGATTTGCCTCAATATAAACTGGATTAATTAATACTTATATTCATGCGCTTCATGACAACATCATTACATTTAAAATATACAAATATTACTTAAAGGGGTACCGATATGATACATTTTAATAATATAAATATTGAAAGTACACATTACAATCGCTTACAACATAAGTTATTGATTGAAAATAGTCACTGCATCGTGACCTATTTGACCGCATTACCTATTGCGCGGCAACCTCACCAAACCCGCTGTTTACATAGGTAACCACGGGTTTGGTGAGGTAGGCTCGCTAATACAATGTTTGCGTAATGTAATTTAAGGGCTGAATATATATTTTTTTGTAAATATTCAGTTCTGATTTTGGGAATTTCCCTCATTATGGACAGGTTGAATACGGGATAGTCCAACCTGTTGGCCCGGCCTTAAATGACCCTGGCAGTTGATAGGCCGTTAAACACCAATAATCAATCAATAAAACTTGGGTTTTCCAGATCCGCAGTCCTACGCTCTACCCATACCGAACTATTCCGGCTAATATATATTTGTGATGAAAATGTTTTGTCAGGCTTGCGGTTTTGAAATATTAAAGAATAATGTTTAAAACTTGTGAAATAGTGTAAGATAATATACCAAAATATGTGTTGTAGTCTGTATCAGGACAGTGTATAGTGACAGTGACTGGTGCAAAATCTTTATACTATTTTACTTGACACAGAGCTTTTCATCATGTGATGTGCCATTCACAAAAACTATTTTTCTTACAAGTTTATTATATTCTCATAAGATCAACATAAATCTTTTTTTTGGTCAATGTATTAATAAATTACATTTATAAATATTCATCAATTTTAAAATATCAGTCAATTACTGTATTTGATTCTGGCATTATCTTGTGCTGATTATGCTCTCATTCGTGCTGATTATCACTACTATACAGATATTTTATTTAAAAAAAATACCTACACTGGTTACACATCTTAAATGTACACTATTCTCCTGTACCAGCGTTTTTCAACATGACTATGGGTCCCTCCATTTAAATTTATTGAGGGGACACGGTGGACAGCTAATTCTATACAACAGCAGGGGGTAGGTAGATGTTGCTGTGGTAAGTTTATTTATGCTGGCCACAAGTTCGAAAACAATACGGGCCACCATTCCAAAAATAGTTACATGTAAGGTAAAAGCATAAGATAATTACAACATGTAAAAGATAATTACAGGCAATGCATGCATATGAGAATTAAAATAACGGAGTTGGAGTATGTTAAAACAATATAGTTGCATGGCTTACACAGTTTAAAAATAGCTAGAACGATATAAATGCGTCATGTAAAAATAGGAAACGTATTCCCCGCCAGACCTCAGCGAGGCCCTAGCAATGGAATAACAACTACTTTAATCTAAAACGCGAGCACGGAGACCAAAATGTGCAAAAAATATTTAAAAATCGCAAAGAAAACTAGTTAAAATATCCCTCTTAAAATGGTGAAGGCCAGCTTCAAAGTAAATAAACCCGCTTTCCCAAATATGTTAGGATTTACTATTACTATAACATTTGTTTAAACAAAACATCCAAAATTTGCATATGTTAATATGATTTACACATAGATACAATTGTGGCGTAATGTATGTACAAGTTGCCACAGGGCTGATAATAATTGTTAGCTTGATAACATTTTTAATGATATGTCTCTTAGCTAACGTTGTTCGTCTGCATATCAGGATCGGCGGGCAACCTGATGAAATTTAGTTGGAATGGTGGGTGCGGTGGCCCAACCAATGTGTAGTTGTGATGTCGTGGTGCCAGGCGGCGGGCGAGGAAACAAGATGCAAGCGCCGACGACAGCCGGGCCTGCGGGATTTCGAAACCCGGACCTCAAGCCGCCACAGCATTGCCAGTGACCCTCGCCAGAATATCGGACGGACTAAGTATAGCCCTATGGCGGCTAGTCACCCCGAGCGTAGCTGCCGGGTCCGACCGGCGTAAGCGCAGGCACCCCCACGCCCCGCCACCCGACTCCCAGGACACACAAAAATATTGATTTAAAAGGTATTCTTAGTATAATGGACCCCACGCTCTCAATACCCAATTCCAGATCCAGATCAGGGCGTGTAGGTTTTTAGATATTGTCTCCCATTCTGCAGTCCACCAGATACGCGGCGAGCGCCCGATATACGGAGCGTCGTACCGCTACCCTGGTGCACAGGATGGAGGACAATATCATTGGAGTCTGCAGTTCGACAAGCTCGCGCCTAAGTTTATCCCGCTGCATATCGAACTCCGGACAGAGGAGAAGAAGGTGGGCGGATGTAATCGGGGTTTTACATGTTTTACAGTCAGCTGGAATGTTTTTCATAATTGCACCAAAGGAGCTAGGAAGTAACGTAATATTAAATTTCAGTCGAGTGTTACTTTTGTCCAATCTATTGTTTTCATGGTATATTTCTGGAGGTTTTTATCTGACAGAGGGTGCCAAAAATGTTTTCTATATCTTATAATTGGAGTCTACTTCTTTCTGCCATTTCTGAATAATGTTTTGCCGAATAATAGAGTAAACCTCTGTCGGGGATAATCCAACCCTGGTGTCAATGCCCGGATGAGAGAGGGCCGCCTTTGCCAGACTGTCTGCCGCTTCGTTTCCATAAATTCCTACGTGAGCTGGGATCCATTCAAGTTTAATGTCCAGGCCTTGTTTACGTGCAATGTTATACGCATGCCAAATCTCGAATACTAAATCTGGCCTGGAATGGGAGTTGTAATTTTTGATAGCTTGCAAACCACTGAGAGAGTCGGTGAATATAACAGAAAACAGTGGTTCAGGTTCAATCACCCAGTTCATTACTCTAATAATTCCAAAGAGTTCAGCTGACAAGATTGATGTTTGGTCCGTTATTCTAAACGGTTTGTTAATTTTGAGCAACAGAATCGACGCAGCTGATACTCTATTTGAGATTGGGTCTTGGGTAGGTAGATGGTGACATACCACTCTGTTTGATCTCAAACAATTTGACCCCTGCATCCAAACAAGTGCGGTGAAAGACACACCTCATGTCTCTTCTGACCAATCAAATTATGTTTGGTAATTGAATAGATTATTATTTTAGCTTGATTTACCATTCACTTCATCCAAGTTAAGAAGCTAGTGAAGTTGGCAGAAAAGTTACTTATTATTTGCATTTTGATACAGGTAAGTTGAACTATATTTATAAAATATAAATTGTTTATCTAGGTACCATTATATAATTATTTATTTCAGTTAATGTAACACAATTGAAAATTTCCAGATAATAATTATTTACTTATTCAATTTTTATGAAAACATCAATTCAGTGGAAACTCGGGATAAAATATTAAAATCATTTTATTAAGTGGAAACTTGGTATCTGAGTTGCTATGCACTGCGCAGTATTCCATTTACTGGGCATTACACACATAGTTTCAAATTGGTTCATTTATTAAATAAAAAATAAATAGAATAATGTATTCAGTGGAAACTTGGTATCTGAGTTGCTGTGCACTGCGCAGTATTCCATTTACTGGGGATTACACACATAGTTTCACATAGATTCAAACAAATATTATATCAATAAATAATAAAATTAGTTTATTAAGTGGAAACTCGTGATCTGTGCACTTACTGCACACTATTCCATTTACCGGGGATTACACACAGTTTCACATAGATACAAACAAATAACATGTAACTAAAATTGACATTTTATTTCTATATTAGATATAAAGTGTGCAAATGTTTCATGATACATGGGCGATAACGTGACAAAATAGGCAATTACTTTCTGATTACTGTTAATTCTACATGTTACTGCAAATCTAAATTTGGCTAATAAAATAATGAACCCTTTCAACACCAAGTAACTGGGATGGAATCTTCCATGTTATATTAACCCTTAGACTGCTATCTTATATTTTTTGTCGTATACTGTTTATTTTCTATTTTCCATTTTTGTCATCAAACATGCTTTGACAGCACTTTAGAATAATTTACAACATGCTTTGACAGCAAGTGCTGTCAAACCATGTTTTCATTGAGAAATAAGGCAAGATATAAAAGCAACAGTAGACGACAATTGTCGTTAGTAGCGGTCTAAGGGTTAAGACTGTTATATTAATCATAAAAAGGGTTGTTTATTAGAAACTGATGAGATCTACACTGTTTGCAAACAGTGGTATGTGGTGTTGAACGGGTTAACACAAAAACGACAACCATAAATAATAATTTAAAAATTCACCCTTCCCCGTAATAAATTAGTTTATATAGGTGTTTATTGAGATTTTATTTGTTGTTCAAATTGTTAGTCCTGCCCGAATAACATTTCTTCTCACTTTGGCATTACACTGTCAGTTTAGTATGCTCGTTTGAGCTTGTGTTTTTTGCCAAAGTATTGTACTGTGAAAAGAATAATATAGGTCACAATCTAGTAAAAAAAACAAAATTAAATATTTGTTTGGTCCAAATACCCCCATTGGGGCTCCAATAAGGAATAACTACCTTAATCATAAAGCAATCTATTATTTACTATGCTTTATACATTAGTCTCAATAACACATTATTTCTATTCCGTTCCAGGGTGGTATGCAGATGAAGTTGATGAACCTAATGACCAAATAGTTGTTTGCTATTAATTGGAACCAGACTGCAGATACGAGACTGACGTTATGCCACTTATCAAGGGACACCTTGTGAGAATCAACAAACGTTAAGAATATTGTATAGAATTAACATGCTATCAAAGCAAGCTGACATTCAATAAATCTGACACGAGTACCGTCAGTATATGACTGCCAACTGCCAGTTGGCAGGCTATGCCGCTATGTGGGATGGCGGTACTAGTGTAAATATGGATCCAAAGCGGACCAAGTACCGTCAGTATATGACTGTACCACCTCAAGTGGTCAGGCCATGCCACGAAAAGAGCTGGCGGTACTCTCTCTGCAGAGTTTCAGTAACAAAACCACAACATTTGATTATGAGATCTCATTTCTCTATGCCTCATTTATGAGACCACATTTCTGCATGCTTACCAATCACATTGAAATACACAATACAAACAAACAGCCGATAAAAAAGCAGTGAACCTGATCAGCAGGCATGTTATTGGGAAGTAGCTGTATTTGCCACATCATTCTGTTCTACGTTTTATGTTGTTGTGACCAAACTGATCTAATATAATAAATAGCATGACCACTGTAGATCATCATGAACCGTTATATTGTTGCAGAATTATTGTGTGTATTAATGTGGACATGTGTACTTGTGTGTAAATGTGTGTAAATGTGTGTAAATGTGTGTAAATGTGTGTAAATGTGTAAATATGTAAATGTGTTATGTGTAAATGTGTAAATTTTTGTACGAGAGTGTATTTAAATCATTAAATGTTCTAAAAATCATCGACACACCAAATATGGACAAACTGTAGTTTTCAAGAAAATGTATATATGATCACAGCAGAGAAAATGCAAATATATCAAAACTTTGTTATGCAATTTTGCTTTGCAATGCAACCAACATGCATGATGTGATATCATGCATTATACATGTATTGATTAAGATAACATTGCAAGATTAGCGGCCCTCATCCTTTGCCACAATTTCATGAGCCTGTCACATGGTATTGTATCAAAGTATTAATCTTCACATAGTTAAATCAGTTGCATACTTTATATACAAACATGTTCAAACATGCATTTTGATGTATTTTGTATTTTGATGAAATACAATATCCATATATAATCGTGAAAAAAAGCAACCGAGACAGTTTTCCCAAATTCACTCCAAGTCCATGAGTAATTGATTAAATGTAACAATGCCTGTTCTGTGAAGTTATGTATCTCATAAGTTAAGGTCAATTAATTTGTTTACACTAGTTCTGGTGTTCATTAATTATCATGAATCTCTTGATCATTTGGTTGTATACCCCAGGCATAAAATGTATATATAATAGGGGTATATAGGTTTACACATTCAATCCGAACGTTCGTCATTCCATGTTACCGTTTGTCTGTCCATAACACTTTGTCCGTTACTCACCAACATCTAACAAACTTTGGATAAATAAACAGCTACAGCTATACACCAGAAACTGACTTTATAAACTTCCAAGTCAGCATGGCCATATCGGTAACTGATCGGAATGTCGGCAGATCGGTCCGACAATTTCCCGATATCTGTCAGACATTTAAAAAATACGATTGCACATGCATTTTATGATGATAATAATGCAAAACATGTGATATAGAACGACCTTAGATGCACTCACTCGCTCCTTGGACAGCTTATCCCCGAATTTAACAAATTAAAAAACAATGACGGTCCAATGACGGTCCGTTTCCGTCCTTCAGCATATAAGCTTGATAAAGGCCGATGTCTATCCGATATACCAAAGAGTATCATTACCCATGGTTGGAATGTCGGCAGATCGGTTCAATGAATTCCTGATGTCTATCCGATATAAAAAAAATACCATTGGACATGCACTTTATGATGATTATAATGCAAAACTTGCGATATAGAAGACCTTAGATGCATTCCGTTGTTCAATGGACATTAAAATATACCGGACTTTAACATATGCTCGTTTTTTTATCGTAATTATAAAATCTGTGAATTTCGACGATTTGTGGTGCCATTTACGGATTGTCGACCGATGACGACACAATTTACGGATGTGTTTTCCTAAATAAAAATCTTTAAGACTCTGGTCCGATGTGACCATCGATCTGGTGTGACTTGACCATGGTGCGACGTGATCATGGTCCGACTTTCAACGGTGGTTTAGTGGTTGTGTTCACGATTGTGGTCCAATGACGCCCCGATACAATCGGACTCCTCGGATATCTACGCTACGCTGGTGAGTTCTTCTCTGTGCGCAGACCGCCTACGCAGTGATCTCCCCTTACAAGCTGGTTCAATCTGATCTCATCTACATATATATACCTGTCAGATACCGTCCCAGTGATATCATCTACATAGAGATAACTGTCAGATACCGTCTCAGTTATAAAATGTAACACAATAGGGGTCTGACAAAATAGTATATATTTTGTGTCAATCAATAATCTTGTTTTAACCAAGAAACATTTACCAAACTGTAATAATTAAAATTATTGTAAGAATGACGTAATATTCACTGCGAAATTTCTTTCTTTCGGCAAAATTCACGTCTGCACGATTGCAGTTCTAAGTTCCCCAGAGAAGTAGATCTAGCACTAAATATTATTACATTCCTAAATTCAGGTCTCATAAAACATTATCTGATTATGCAAGCAAGCATTTGCAATTATTATTTTTAAAAATATGTAGTTCAACCTGTGTTTACTGGGCGTGTCATTAGTATTCGCGAAACAATTTTGTGAAATGACAACAATAAATATTTTCAGAATTATAGCCTTACTACTGAAAGGCACATTCAACTCCATTAGTATCCATCTATATCTGCTATTCATCCTGTAGTTTATCACTTTTCTCAACTGTACTTTGCAAATTGAGACTGGCATGGCGTCATATTGGACAAAGCGACGAAATATTCAATTAAAAGTAAGGGATCATGTTGCCATCAACAGGTCGGTATGTTGAAAGTGATGCATCGGCAAATCAATTGCGACTACATACTGACATTAGTATAAATGATCAATCAGACAATAGTGAAATCTCAGTCCAGTCTGATGGCGAGTCGGCAGAAAGCAGTACTGCCGATAGTCAGTTTTATGCAGCATCTGTTGAGAGTGACAGTTCATCGGATACCGATTTCGAAAATGAAATAAATGAATTATCCGAGCTATTGGTTGCCTGGGTTTCCAAGTTTAACATAAGTCATACAGCACTAAATGAACTTATATCCATTCTGCGTACACACCATGCATTTTTACCAAAAGACGCAAGAACTTTATTGAAAACTTCCAAACAGTATAACATTTTAAGTATTTCAGGAGGTCTGTATCACCATTTTGGAATTGAAGTATGGATCAAGTCCATTATTGACAGTCTTCCCATTTTGAAGGACGATATAGAGGAAGTTTCTGTACACATTAATATTGACGGGCTTCCGTTACTTAAAAGTTCGAATATACAATTGTGGCCTATTCTGGGTAGACTTGTAAAACCATCCTTCTTTAAACCTTTTGTGATAGGTTTGTATTCGGGGCATCACAAACCAACAAATGTAAACAAGTATACTGATAAACTAGTTTCTGAATTACAAGATATGTTCCAAAATGGTTGTTTGATATCAGAAACTGAAGAAATTCGTTCTAGATTTTCAGAGTCCTGCATAATTTGTGATGCTCCAGCAAAAAGCATTTGTAAAACAAATATAAGGGCATAGTGGATATCATGGTTGTAACAACTGTACACAGCGTGGTGAATGGCACAACAAAATGACGTTCCCAAAAACAGACGCTCCTCCTGATGTTCAATTTGACGAAATGTAAGATGAAGAACATCATACAGGCCCATCACCATTTCAGGACTTGCCAATTGGTATGGTCTCGCAATTCCCTAATGAGTTCATGCATCTGGTGTGTATTGCAAAGCGCTAACTTTAGCTTTGGATGAAGGGTCCTATTGTTAATTCTTGTCGAATAGGGGCCAGGGCAATTAAACAAATTGCAGATGCATTAGTAGCTTTACAGTCGCATCTGCCAAGATAATTTAACAGAAAAGGTCGCCCCCTCAGTGAAGTCGACCGTTGGAAGGCATCAGAATTTCGCCAATTGTTGCTATATACATGGCCTGTGGTTTTAAAAAACATCCTCCCTGTACATACATACACACACTTCTGTCTACTGTTTGTTGCTTTTTTCTGCTTATCCAGCAAATTCTTCTGTGACGGATATGATCAGTATGCTGAACAGTTACTGAGTCGATTTGTACAACAATTTGGTGAGCTTTACGATTAAGATATGCTTGTTTTCAATGTGCACTGTCTTGTCCACTTAGCAAAGGATGGAGAAAAGTTTGGTCCTCTTGACAATTTTTCTGCTTTCATTTTTGAAAGTTTCTTGGGAAACCTTAAACGTTTAGTTCCCCGACCAACTTTGCCCCTGCAGCAAATTATCAGAAGAATATCAGAAAGTAAGGGACATCTTTTTGATCCTACAGTTCATTTATTATTGGATGAAACAGGCATTTTGAAGAAAATGCATGAATCAGGTATAATGCCAAGAAATCTCAGGAAATGTGTAACTGGTCAGTACAAAGAAATTATTTTCAAGACCATCGTCTTTCAGTAAAGAGCGGGGACAATTGCTTTATGATAAATGATGAAGTTGGAATATTAAAAGATATTCTTTCCTTATCTGTGGATCCCGGAAAAGTTATTGTGTATCAGAAGTTTGTAAATGTAACCGATTTCTTTACTTGTCCTCTTTCGTCATCAGACCTTAGAATTGTAAAAGTTGCTCATGTAAGTGAAAATATGCATGTTGCATCTTGCTCAGAAGTCAGTGGCAAATGTGTTACGTTGCCATATTGTGATGGTTTTGTATGTATACCACTTGTGCATAAATTCAGTTAAATTAAATTGTGATTATGAGCCAGTGCATGAGATAATTAGGCTTATCACATGACATATTTTCTTTCATTAACCCATATCAAATTTTGATACCGATTTCGAATCGGACTAATTGGTATAATTCCGCATTTGCTCAGAAATGTTCTTCAATTTTCAACATTATTTTATAATTTATAGAAACGTTTGTCAGATTTTGGAAACACACCTTCAGCGAAAATCACATATACATGCAAACTCCGCGATTCTCGTCGGACATGTCCGGTAATCAGGCCGCCGGCAACCTGTGAAACAGGAAGTGGTCAGAATACAAAAAACATCTTTTTTTGTACTTTTTAAAAGCACTGTGTCTCCGATAGGCCCAGAAAGTAATGCAACCGATTATTAACAAAACTAGATGGCCGCGGCCCGCATGTCGCGCCATACGAGTGCTGGATAAAAAACGTTTAAACACACTTGTCGACGCCAAAGCGCCACTATATGTCACACTATATCGAGTGAATCCAACTCGGGTTGCAAATATATTTGGTACATAACAACTTTAACACAAATATTTCAAAAGCTTTAACACAAATTTGGAATTTCTAAGTAATTTGGACTTGACGTTGGGCATGAAGGCAGCATGGGTGGGCTACAGGATGAAAATATGGATAGTGATTATTAAGATTGCATTGCCGCATTTTCCGTAGACGACGTAGAAAATTGACAATACTTTCAGAGTTCATGCGGAATAGAATTCCGCATGTGCTCTGAAATTTTTGTAAATTTGCCCCCACCTTCCACTTTGATAGTGAATGCAGCAAATTAAAATTAACATAAGTCCTCAGTGACATTGACCTTGTGTGTTCAAGCATGGGTCATATATGAACCAAGGCAGCACCCTTAATAGACATTGTGGCCAAATATAACTGAAATTAGTGAAGGAATTAACAATTTATTGAGAAAGCATAAAAGAAACTTGGACGCAAGCATGCTGATTGGTTGATCCCGAGTTTGTGATCAACCAGTCGGCATGCTTGAATCCGGGTCTGACATTGATAAAAAAAATTATAACCTGAGCCCAAAAACATTATTTATTTGGCCAAAATGCATGCAAAAATCTATTCAAATTGGATTATATTGTCCACGCACACCCTATGCAAAAATAAGTGGTTGACCACTGGTTAAAACGCTGGCCATGGCTTCAATGTCACAAATGAAAATCCTCGTGTTTCTGAATGTATAACATAGTTCTTAAACTAGTGTCAGTAAAAGATGACCTACCATATACAAATAATTTGTATTATACAGCCTTGCTGTATAAAATTTGAACCTTTCGGACCTTCCCAAATTGTATTCGGACCTTTCAAATTTGTCTATGGAAGGTCCCGGACCTGCTGGCAATTGTCACTAGTATTTCCAGACCCTGGTATATCATCACAGACATGACTTTATACCAAATTATCTCCCCTGTTTAGAAAAGTCATTTCCGCTATACCTGTAAAAGGAACTAAAATATTTGAATTGTTTTCAGTTGTGAAATTATAATACATGTAATATACTACATATAAAGAGAGATTTCCATATTTCCTTTCTATACCACACCCATGCAGCCCTGATGCCCATGGTCAAATAACTTAGAAATTTGCGTGAAAGTTTTCAAATATTTGTGTGAAAGTTTTTGGGTACCCATTATCACTGGGTGCCAACTACATTCTCGCTTAGCGTAATTTTTTATGAGTTCCGTATCGGATTTTTTTTTAGCCATGTATCGGATTTTCTATGAGCGGCTGAGGTAAGTAAAGTTTATGGATATAAAAGTGGCTGTTTTAACGGTCATTGTGTCTGATTTCGCTTTATAATTGCTAAGAAATGTATATGGTACTACATTACAAAGGCGATTTATTTCAAAACTACGTTTGCTTGGTAAAACATTGAATTTAGTATCCATTTATATTGAAAACATTAATAAACAGGTGTAAAAGCACACATTTAATAGTACTTTAGCGACAAAACATAATATAATTTAGTAGCACTCAAAAGTGTAATTTTATAGTAATAATTTATTAATTAGAAGTTTCTGCATATTTACTATGAGAATAAACGGGATCGACCATGTTTTCCTTATATTGAAATATGTATCGGATTTTTAGATATATACTAAATTTCTGTCCATAAATAAAATGATTGTTATGATATAAACCATTATATTTGGTGAAAATCATGTCGTTTTTTAATTGCATGCACCAGTATTACCAAGTAATGTTACGACAAGACACAATACACTGATAAACATAATTGCAAGACACACGGTATTTTCTACTGTTTCTTCCCAGTACTGCTAGTGTTACATATTCGCCCTGTCCACCAACAAGTCCACAATGTCGAGTGTAACTGCAATAAATGCAGATCATCCGCCGCTGTCGCCGCTGACGCCAGCCTCAAGTAGTCCGTCGGTCAGTCGCGCGTTTTCGTCTTTTTCTTTTACGAGGGGCGTTCAAAATGTTCCTTTAAAGTGGTCATGCTTGGTCACAATTTGGTCTTTGAACTTTGAAAATTTGCATTTTCATTTTGAAATTGGCAGTCGCAGTATTTTGCTAGTGCCTTGAATTTAACTAGCATTCTTCAGAAACCACTAGCATTTTGCTAGTGTGCTAGTGCCAAATTCGAGCCTTGCTATTGTTATGCCCCACCACGATAGTGGAGGGGGGCATTTGGTGTTAACCTTGTCGTCCTGTCCGTCCGCGCCGAACCTTGTAACTCGAAAAACTTTTAAACCGTAATAGGTAGAGACCCGAAACTTGGTATGTAGCTTTTAAGCGAGGGGCCAATATTAAATTAGGGGGGTATTTAGTGGTCACATTCAACTGGTCGTACACACTAACGAGACCTAGTTAGATCGTTTTTATGTATTATTAGAAACAATCTTCTGCTGGTATACTCGCGCGCAATTGTTGCGGTCAGTATGAAATCCAAGATGGCCACCACTTTTTTAAATAAATAAGACGTTCAACTTTTACGCGCTTTCAGTCAATAATATGCAATTTTATGAATCTGTTTCAATGGTAAAGTGTCAAAATGTACAAAACCCGCGTTTAATGTTGTTTGAACTGCATACAGAAATCAATATGGCTTCCAAAATGGCCGCCAGTTGTAAAAACATATGTTGAAATTACGCTGTTTCAAAGACGATGGGTGGCCTATCATGCGTATGTCCATGCATCAAGCTAAAATCATTGTGATATTTCGCTAGGAAATACATTCTGCTATAATAATTCAGAGGTGTACTCTTTTCATTTGTTGCGGTGACTCTCAAATTCAAGATAGCCGCAAAAAATACAGTTCCCTCTATGTGAGCTATAATGTGATATATTTGGTGACTTAAGAGGCTAAACCAATGTATTGGAATACAGGACATCTTTAGCATACATTTGGAGTCTAGTTTAATAATTTTCACATTTGTATAAATCCAAGATGGCCACCATTTATATAAAATAGTTCGTATTTTTTAAGTGCAGGTGATGTTATCATATTACATATACATATTTTTGTAATATACTGTGGGATATGTTAATACAATCATAAAAGTCTGAAGTATAAAAAGCTTATTTTATACTTCTCTTGGCGTAGATGATGCATCAAAGATGGCCGCCATGCATTATAACTGAATATATGAGTAACTACCATTATAGTACTGATCAGGGATCAGTAATTTCAAAAAACCAATCGGTCCGTGAACTCGTCCCGGCTGAATACTGGTATGTCCCATTACAAACGGCTCCGGCAACGATAGCTGATATAACAAGGAATTGGAGAGAACTCCCATCTATATTGATTAATCTGTTTGCCATTATGCAGTATAAATTGGCAGTACCGCATATTAAAGTGATTTTAATAATCGTATATTTACGGAATTAAATTCGCTTCATGTTTCATTTTGCGTGTTGTTGTTGTATTTTCTGAAATGGACGGCCTCGTTTCGATTTACCCGAGATAATTATTAAATCCGAGCTATTTATCAATAAGTTATACCCCCTATAGGAAACAATTGATTTAAAAATAGAATTTAGAAATCATCAGCACCCTCACCCATACTTCTGACCACGGCGGCCGGAAAATCTGCAGGGGAAATCGTGCAACAAACGAAATCCACACCGGTTCGACCAAGGACAGATCGTGTACTACCCATCTGTACTACAGATCGTGTAAACCCACCCATTCACATTGCACTCCAAAACTCAAAAAACTTTCGAGACAACCCTCAATAGCAGTGTTCCTTTTCAGTATTTTGTGAATTAGCTGTTGACAGGTTGCTAAGCACCACTAAACAAGCAAACAAACATTTATAAATGACTGTCAATATCTGATGACAGGTGGGTGGATACTTGTTCATAATTGTTATGTCAGTCACCATGTGATAATCATGAGAGGTGAGTGGATACTTGTTCATAATTGTTATGTCAGTCACCATGTGATAATCATGAGACATATCCTCTCGTGGTATACACACTATTAGTATACCCCTGGCATACTTTTATGCCGAGGGGTATATAGTTTTCGTCATTCCGTCAGTCCGTCCCATTTGCGTTAGTTGTCGGGTAACCATTATCTATGTAACCGTAAGTCCGATTGACTTCAAACCTCATATACTTCTTTGTCATCATCCATATGTTCATTCTATACCACACCCATGTGGCCTTCAGGCCCAAGGTCAAGGTCAAATTACTTTGAAATTTGCGTTAAAGTTTTTGAAATATTTGCGTTAAAGTTTTCGGGTACACATTATCTATGTAACCGTAAATCGGATTGACTTCAAACTTTGTATACTTCTTTGTCATACCGCAGATAAGTTTCTCGGCTTTTGATTGGCTAGCTTGCCTGGTCATATATATTATATGACCTGCCAAGACCGTCGGACATACAGGAATTGCGATTACCCTCCGGCGCCTCGCGTCCAATGAAGAACATTTTGCAAGCGTCTACCGATTGCGAATTGTATTCCTCACTAAGCACAATAAAACCCCGAATTTATCAATACAAGTAACAAATTGTACACTCAAAACCAGTCTATATTGCTTATTTTTCCATAAATATTCTTCGCTCATCAAAATATGAGCGAAAAATTAGCCAAAATAACGAAAATTGCTTTTCAAATCTAAACGCGCTTGCCTTCGTGACGGCTATATTTAGGTCACAAACTATGGGTTCCACGCACGAAACCGCGGCGTAGCAAAGACAGCGAATGTTTGGGAACCAGTCGCATTATTCTAGAGGCGCCAAAGGGAGAGCAGATCGATAGAGCAGTGGAATATACATTAAATTACACCATATAAAAAAACTGTCATAAAGTCGTTTTCGATGGATTTCTTACTCCATATTTAGTTTGTTTTCGTTTAATAAAAAAACAAAATGTTCATTTACGCCTTTATATTAAGACTGACGGTAGAAAATCGAATCTCGGATTATTTTTCTTCCTGAAAAAACGCAAAGAACAAAATAAGAGATATGTTTATACGGCCAAATACAGGATCTCCGGTATGACAAATACGTTATTGTGATTCTACACAGGCTATATAGTGTAATATTGCCCGTCTGAAGGTATGTTCACCCTCGGCTATCGCCTCGGGTGAACATACCTCCAGACGGGCAATATTACACCATATAGCCTGTGTAGAATCACAATAACTTATATTATCGTCATCCATATTTTCATTCTATATCACACCCATGTGGTCTTCAGGCCCAAGGTCGAGGCCAAATTACTTGAATGTTTGTGTTACCGTTGGTTACTGTAGTTTTTAGGCTTTCTTTTTCACATTTTTCAGAACGGGACATTCGCTTATGGCCGCCACGATTGGTCCGGAAAAGGATGAGTTTCTGTGTCCTGAAGAGATATCACTTCCCATGCATGATGTGGAGGACGTTGATCGAGTTGAGCACTTGCTCCAAGATAAATATGTGGCTAAATTATTGGTAATTCATATATATTTTGTCTTCACAGTTATTATGGAATTCTCGGGGTGGGGGGGGGGGGGTTCGGCATTAGGACACCAATATGGCAAAATCATTTATTTTCTAAAAATGTGGCTGAGGGTGTGGGTAAGAAGTGCGGCCCTACCCTTCATATATCACTGATTCATTCATTTATCATCTAATCAAGCATCAATCTGCCACACACCTTCTGATCAATGCCAGTTGGTGGACTTAGAAATATATCATTTACAAACCTTGACATTGGCCTCCACTCCAAGGTCAATGGTGCCAAAACCAGATTTTACACTGAAATGTCCGAGCGGGGACATCAGTGTGCCATGGACACATTTCTAGTAATACTAATCATGCTAATGAGTGACACTCTATTTTCAGGGTGGGTGGTAGGTGAAAGCACGCGAACGGTAATTTAACGATCTGGGTTCATCCTTAATGGAATGCCGACTTACATGGTTTCGCCCTCCTGTATATTTTGGCTTTGAAATACTGTTATACCCCATTAAGAAAGTAATAAGATTAGAGCTGATCTTATTACTTTTGGACTAAAGTGACTGGTGTGGTGGCATGGACCTGGCACCAGGTCTGGATATTATAATTGCAGAGCTGAATATATAGTTTATGTAAATATTGAGCTCTGATTTTGGAAATTTCCCTCATTATGGACATTTTGAATACGGGATATTCCAACCCTTTGGCCCGGCCTTAAATCTCCTTAGCTGTTGATAGGCCGTTAAACACCAATACTAAATCAAGTAATCTATTTTCAGGTTGACCATCTTTCAACAATTGGAGGTGGATCGTTGAAAATCATGACCAAACGGATACTAAAACGCAGCATTACTAGTGCCTTAGCCACCAACTACAATTGGACTGGGGCCAAGGGTAAAAGTGCATTCCAGTCATTAAAGATTGCAGCAATAATCCTTCGTAAGTGTTTATAACATATTTCTACATCACATATGTATATAAAATGTTTACTGGACAGATATGCTTGGTTATGGGGAAAATATCTGCAGGTTGCATAGTTGCGGCTTATACATTCAATAATAATAACTAGACCCTGTGAACTGGAAACCAATGATGCCACAAAAATGTATAGTGCAACCTCTACAACAGCCAGCGATGGGAAGACTGAAAACTGGCTGTTGTAGAGAGGTGGCTGTTGAAGAGAGGTAAATCATATAGCAATCAGAGCTACAGTTAAGGTGTGTAATTTTAACTTTTCATTTCTTCCAACAAAACTGGCATGTAGAGAGTGCTTTAGAATCGTCTCAATGCGACAATTATAAAGCAATCCCAACTTGCCAGTTTAGGTGAAGAATTAAAAAAATCCCCATCAAAGTTGATCAAATTACGCACATTAACTGTAGCTCTGGTAATTCATCACATTGAGTCTTAGAATATTGACTGTTAAATAGAGGTGGCTATTGTAGAGGTGGCTGTTTGTGGAGCTTCGACTGTATGTGCTATAAATGATGCAATTGATACCCATTATTGGACATGTGGCTATTAAAGTAAAGATGGTGGCCAACTGCTTTGGCTCAAAATGTTGTATATGGGAATTAAATAAGTGAATAATTGTGCAACTAATATTCAAAGTTTTGGCACAGGTAACTTGTTGGCTCACCTGAGCCGAAGGCTCAAATGAGCTATTGCTACCGCTTTTCGTCTATTGCTACCGCTTTCCGTCGTCCATCGTCATGCGCCCACACTTTTTCAACATCTTCCGTACCGCTCGACCGATGTGGGCCAAACTTCATAGGGATGGTCTATGTGTTACTACTTTTCAGAATCCTTCTCATGAACTGCAAGACCGATTTCGGCGAAACTTGGTATGAATCGTTGATAGTTAACACTGTTTCAGATTTATTTGTATGGTGCCCCCTGGGTCAAAAATGGGCGAGGCCGGAGGGGTAAAATTTCAAATTTGACAGAATATGGTCATGTCATATTCATAGATCAAATCAAAGGTATCGATGAGACGATCGCTCTGAAGCATTTTGTGTCGAAATCAGATGATTACGTCATCCAAGATGGCCGCCGACATGTCAAAAGGTCGTTCTTTTAAAGGTAATAATTCCAGGTGAGCGGTACGATACAGGCCCATATGGGCCTCTTGTTTATTATTTTGATAAATATACTTGAATAAGCATATTTATCAAATTTAGTATGTTTAAATGTCAAACACTCATCATGCATGGGCGCAAGAAAAAACGGACAGTTGGCATACATCATCACTGCCATATGCCGTAGAGTTTAACATAAAATGTGTTCGGTTAGTTATGGGGTTATTCCTGTTTTTATGACTTTCTTGTGTATAAATCTTCATACAGGTGTTCATACAGGTGCTGTACGGCACAATTTCCCGCAGCATCCCCACAGTGAGACTGAAGTTGTCATCAAACACTTGAGAAATGCTAAGGATCGTGACGGTGGCCGAATGAACAGAATGAATAACAAGTCTATGGACGATACTAGCACAAGGGAATTTGAAGATACATGGAGTGACTGAAAATACAGTATCATATAAATACTTTAAGTGGGCAGCTGAAAAATGAATAATGGCTGTTTGTCCACATTTTTATTTCGGTATGCGTATACCGAAACTATCGATATGCAGGATATTCTAATTTCAGGGCTGAATATATAGTTATTGTAAATATTGAGCTCTGATTTTGGGAATTTCCCTCATGGACAGGTTGAAGACGGTAATACGGGTTTTGGTGGAAGAAATAAAAAAAGTTGAAATTACACACCTTAACTGTAGCTCTGATTGCTATATGATTTTATCCCGTCAACACAGTTCGTATGTGCCGTGAAACACGGTGCCGTGAAACATTTTTGATATCCAGTCAATACTATTTTTGCATTTTACAGCCATTTGTAGGTGTTGACGGGATAAATAGAATAGTAGGTTAGTGCCGTGAATGGGAAAAAAATGTCTGGCGCGGCACGGAAACGGGATGTGCTAGGCAGAGCCTCGCCCATCCCGTTTCCTGAGCCTTGCCAGATATTTGTTCCCATTCACGGCACTAACCTACTATTCTCTATCTATTTTCCTTATTTCTGAACCAAAGTATATGTTGTGACCACTCATTTGAACCGTCTCGGCGAGACGGTTCAAATTAGTGGTCACAACATATACTTCTGATGAGAAATAAAGAAATTCTTGAGCCTTGCCAGATATTTTTTCCCATTCACGGCACTAACCTACTATTCTCTATTACCTCCCTTCGACAGCCACCTCTCTACGCCAATAATCAATCAGTCTGCCTTATCACATTTATGTAGCTCGCCAATTTTTATTGAATTGAATTCCACATGTGCTTTGAAATGTTTATCAACTTTTGACGTCATTTACAAAAGATATCTACGAAGATGTGCGTTTTTTCGTGAAAAATATTTCCAAAATTGCTATTTTACATAAATGATGAGAGTTTAGCATTCCACATTCGCTCTGGAAATTTAAACCTCATTTGCGTACAATGTTTTAAATAGTGTTCATGAAAATTCACACATCTTCTGGCGCACAACCCTTGCGTTGCTAATTTTGAAGTTATTGCCCTTTGTTTTTAGCCCAACTGAGCCGAAGGCTAAGTGAGCTATTATTACCGCTTTTCGTCTGTCCATCAACAATTTCAAACGTCTTCTCCCGAACCGCTTGGCCGATGTTGGTCAAATTTCACAGAGATGACCAGTATGTGAAGCCTTTTCAAATTTGTTAAAATGGACGTCGTCGCTAATCCAAGATGACCACCGTCTAAAAAAAAGCACTAATGCTTTTGCCCTTTATATTACTTTGCTGGACCTAAATATAGACTCGAGGTGATCCAAACCTAACCGCCATCCACATATTCATTTTGTGGCGTGGGTGGTAGGAGGGAGCACGCGAAGGGTAATTTAACGATCAGGGTTCATCCTTACCGGAATGCCGACATGCATGGTTTGGCCCTCCTGTACATTTTGGCTTTGGTACTTGAGAACTAAATCATGTTAATGTTATGCCCCATTAAGAAAGTAATAAGATTACAGCTAATCATATTACTTTGGGGCAAGAGCTAAGTGACTCTGGTGTGGCATGGACATGGCACCAGGTCAGAATATTCTGATTTCAGGACCGAATATATAGTTTCTGTAAATATTGAGCTCTGATTTTGGGAATTTCCCTCAATATGGACAGGTTGAATACGGGATATTCCAACCCGTTGACCCGGCCTTAAATGACATTAACTGTTGATAGGCCGTTAAACCCCAATAATCAATCATTTTGTGACCTTGCTCCTTTACCCATGAGTTATAACGTATGCGGTGTCTGGCAGCATTGTCAGCATTCATCTGGTTTCCCAACTTTCTCGTACTATTGGGTAGTTAGTTAATATGTAAATGTTTCACTGAAGAGTTTTACTGACAAAGTGTGTTTTATGTTAATTTGTAAATTGTATTGTTAATTAAACATTTGTCTTTAAGACTTACAGCAATGTCATGCCTGTTTCCTTTAAATCCATGTTCTAGGCGTGCCCATTCAAGGTCGAGGATTTTCTTAAATCTTGGGTAAATTGTTCGCTTTATCGAGACAATGTGCAGAACTATAGTCAAGGTCACAGCCCAAGGTCAAACCTAAGCAGCCTGGATTTCGTGTCCGTTCCGTATCTCCTCTAAACGCCTTGAAATGTTTTCTTAAAACTTGGATAAAAAGTTTGTCTTATCGAGACTATGTGCAGCATCCATGTTCAGGGCGAACCCATTCAAGGTCAAGGTCGAGACGATGTGCAGATCTCACATAGTCATATCGGAATTGTCTTCGTCCTTCCATAACTAATCCATTCAACTATGATTTGTCTTAATGCGGCGGGGGATATAGCTGTCCTGTAAGACTGCCGCCCCTTACTGGAATGCTGTTTTACATGGTTTCGCCCTCCTGTACATTTACACTGGAGAGCTAAATCCTGTTATGCACCATTAAGAAAGTAATAAGATTAGAGCTAGTCCTATTACTTTTGGGTTTTCAGCTAAGTGACTTGTACCAGGTCATGATATTCTAATTTCAGGGCTGAATATATATTTTGTGTGAATATTGAGCTCTGATTTTAGGAAGTTCCCTCTATGGACAGGTTGAATACGGGATATTCCAACCCGTTGACCCGGACTTAAATGACCTTGGCTGTTGATAGGCCGTTGTCCAATGGAGGTTAGATATGGGGAAAAATGTCGGACCAATGTTGGATATATAACTAAAGCAATAGATGTCCAATATCAGACCGATGTTTGGCCGACCAGATAATGGTCCGACTGCAAAACGATGGACAAAACGATATTGGAAAGATGTCGTTTCAAATATCTACCCGATATGAAAAGTGTATCGGTCCGTTGTCGGTTAGATATAGAAAAAATGTCGGACCAATGTTGGATAGATAACTAAACCAATAGATGTCCAATATCGGACCGATGTTTGGCCGACAAGATAATGGTCCGAATGCAAAAAACGATGGGCAAAACGAAATCGGAAATATCGTTTCAGATATCAACCCGATATACAAAGTATATCGGTCCGATGATGGTTGGATATGATTTTGCTGACTGGGTTTGACCTTTGTATGACCTTCACATACCTTTTCCACTTAGACATTTGGATTTCGTTGTGATATTCAGTTCTGACCATTGTGATTCCATTGGCCTACCGGGATCAACTATCTGAAGTATATATGTGAAGCCTCGGTCA
Organism: Conchocele bisecta; assembly: GCA_029237695.1. NCBI lineage: Eukaryota > Metazoa > Mollusca > Bivalvia > Lucinida > Thyasiridae > Conchocele > Conchocele bisecta. The sequence goes on along the minus strand of CM055275.1, from coordinate 25,291,241 downwards.
GTGAATATCAGATCATATTCTATGGCTAACAATCCATAATTGTTTTATTATATGATAATAGTAGGAGAAGATTCTAATGTGCTTCCAAAACGTAACGTGGAACAGACAAATGAGGTTTTATATATTTAGACAGTGAATATAACGTGGGAAAACCCAAGCCCAGTGAATATAACGTTATGTTTTTCTTCGCCGATATCAGTCTGGCCAATCTTGTACTGTTTATTTATAGATCATATACTAAAATGGAGTATGCATGCAATGAGTAAACCACTATTACATTTTTTTAAAGAGCTGAACTTCTTACCGTGATATAATTCGTGATTGGATCCTTCTGCTAAACAAACAAGGAAGCATAGCGAAAAAAGATAGAAACAAATCATGCTAATCAGCTCACACGGTTAAAGAAACATTTTCTGACATGTTCCAAACAATAGTTTATAAAATGAAATGTAAATAATATCCCGATACGTGACATCATGAATACGACTTTCGCATTTCAAAGGGTGTGCTCCACAGATGATTTTTATTAGTTGAAAGTATAGCACAGAACTATGTTGTTATTGACGTAATGTATCCATACCAAGTACTATACCTCTGTAAACTATGTTCAAATGTAAGAAACTAATCAACATTCATATATGACATGCTTTATGTAACAATGCAGAATATTGTTTTGCTTACAGCCATACCTATTTGTTATTCATACATATGACTTACTACGTAGTACACGTATGAAGTTATTAAAACATAGTTGATGTAAACATACATTTATATACATTATGTATATATTTGTGACATTTGTAAAAAGAAACACCATATTTTGTCTGTACAGTTCATTGGTGAGTAAACGAATCACCTGCAAAATCGGGTCACTTTTGCATGTCAAGACGCGGGAAAAATATAAACTCTGGAGGCGAATGCCCAATATTTTGAAATTCAGTTTCTTACATGTACTAAGTGATTTTTGATGACGTAATCAAACGACAGTAAAGTGTTTGCTTATCAGTGGTGGCCTATTCCAATTTAAACGTGTTGGAAAAGGTGCAAAATAAAGGCGAAGGAAACAAGTTGTCGTTTGAAATTATGTTCTAACATGGTGTACATTTACTTATTAACAATACCTGAAAGGTCCATGCATAATGTCATGCATAACAACACATTTTATAACAGCGTATACATTGGTGAGTATCGAAACACCCATTTAAACACAGCTATTTTTATCGATAAAGCGTGTTGCGGTTATCGGTTGAAATTGATGAGAGGCGTTTAATGACTCTTGTACATTCGTTGCAAGTGTTTCCAAGACTGAAGTATATATCTAAGCACATTTCCACCTCATGCACCTAACAAATGAAGTGATTCATTATACCCCAAAGTGATTCATTATTCACCCATGACATCGTAAACAGACTTATTTATTTTAGTACATTATTTTATTTTCGCTTAGTGCTAATTTGTAGATATTTTGTCTAAGCGGTGGCAAACTAAATGGTTTAAAACTCAAAATAAGCGCCTCGTAATCAGTAATCACCAATTGATATATAGGAGATTCATTACTCACCAATAAACTGTATTATTGTTGTCCAGAACATAGTTGTTATAGTCACTAAAATCCGACATGTATGCCAGCTAAATTAGAATAGAAGTTCATGACACGTTTGCACATATGTACATTAATATCAGCAATCAAGTTACACACATGACAAAGACACAGTGGTTAACATGTAATATGATGAATATTTAGCATGAATTTACTTCTACATTGTATGAATGCAAGTAGTATATATTCTGGGCCTGAAGTTATAGATCATTGGACAGTGGTCGGGAGCCTGTGATGTATAATTTAACTGAATTCTGACTTACCAGGTTTGGCTCTCATGTACTTTAATTATACATAAAGTAGTATAGAGGGAGTCAAAATGATACCTCTGGTATCCGATATAGACCGCGTGTGAGTGCCCAAAAATGGTCAAAAAATGTAACTAGCGAACTAGTGTGCCAAGCTCTAAATATTCTAAAAAAAATATTCTAAAAAATTAATTCTAAAATTTCTAAAATTTCTAAAAATTCTAAGGTAGGAGTTGGTATATTTCCAAAAGTCCTAGAATGGTCGAAAAGTGTAAAAGTAGTTAACTACGGTGCCAAGATCTAAAAGTTTATCAAATTATATCGAGTTCCACAGAAATTGGAAGCCCGTGATTTGCTAGCAGCGTTTTATTATCGTCGTATACCTTAACTTCCAACTCAGATACGAATCCATCCGTCAATTCTGTGTATATCGGGGCATCGTATCGTATGGAAAAACTACTTCCGAATGAGGAAGAAGGCGCGGTTATTTTAGTTAAAAGCGTAGAGTGTAAACCATCACAAACATTTTTGCTAGTGGAAAGTTGATCCAGATGTATGTCCAGATATTTTGTCCACATGAAAACATCGCCGTAATAAGTACCAGAATTTAAAACACCACCTCGAGCCCGAGTAGTTGCCGCAATCCGGAGGTCATAGTGACAGTAGAATTAACGGGCACTTCAAAAGAACAGATCCCTGTACCGGCGTCCAGAATCAACGTAAAACCAGTATCAACCAGAGCAGATACTACGTCTTTGAAATGTATTAACCCCGCGGGCACTAGTAGACCCTAGGATCCCTCCAACATTCCAATCGAAGCGTTGCCCCCTCAGTAACGTTGTACCACCCTACCCACACCGAGATACATTTCAACCCAACGAGTTTGCCGAGGGCTGTGTTATGTATTGGTGTGATGAGGGTGGAAGGGCTATCGAAAATATTACTGATCGTGTAATGCATTTTCCAATATATATATATATATATATATATATATATCGGAGTATATAAAGCAATAAATTTGATAATGTCCACAGCAATGTATACAGCAATGTCCACATCAACACTGTTGAAAGCGGAGTTCAGTTTTAACGCCGAGTCAAAATATAAGCCCGGAGGGAAATATATCATTAAAGACGGTACGAAAAAACTAGTTAACCCTGACATAAGGGTTAGCTACGACGACGGATTCCGGACACATTTTCCAAACCCGTTCGAGAAATACAGACTACCTAAAGTAAGTACGGACCAAACGGTCTCCGACTGGGACAGCAACCCTATGCAATTTTGGCAGAACCAGTTAAATTTTGCCGTATGGTGTGCGACAACCGGATGCGGAGTGTCGTACAGAGACCACATGAACGCGGAAGACCAATTTTTAAGGGGCATGTACAATTTCCACGTCTACTAGACTATTAGAAGCATTTTACAAGAGATGGCCGTTCCGATGCCTCAAGCAGATAAACGGCTACCGTTGAATAATTCATGGGACAAGCGAGTATACGAGAGGTTTTTCAGCGAGTTCGCTGTCGATAAAAACACCGATTGGAAACAGAAAGTGTATCCTAACAGCGGAGGATTAGGCGACGCGTTAATAGACAGTCACGGACAGTGCAAGAGGACAGATTTCAGGCACGATTACTCGGCAGATCATATAGTTACGTGCAACGGCGGCAGTTTCGATGCTAGTAATATGACATTCGGTCCGGAGGTATCTGGTGGCAGACACTGCGGGATAACATCTTGCACAATGCTGCCACCAAAAAAAGCTCACGTCGACTACGTGCAACAAGACGCGAGAATTAGCGACGCGTGGGGAACGTTTATGCTATATAAGGGGCTAGGGTTCACGCGCGCGGGGCTACCCAGACTCAACGACTCCATACGAACGTACGTTTGGGCCCTGCTGGGGTCTCAGGGCGAATCTAGACGTTCTATAGTAGGACAGGGATCGGCGTTCGAAACGCAGAAACAATTTTTAGCTAACGTAGAACACGCAAAAGAGGCGAAGGTCAATTTACCGGACGCGATATAAAGATACCAAAACGTTTTACACTACGCTACGACTCCCGTAAATTACGTATTCGGAATAGGTCTCTACATGGCGCCTAGCAATATGGTGCTACAAATTCACACCGTCGACGGATACAACAACGAGATCATAATAGCTGAGACCGGACAAACCGTAGGAAGAAACACTAACATAAATGTGTCAACACCAACACCAACACCAACACCAACACCAACACCAACACCAACACCAACACCAACACCAACACCAACACCAACACCAACACCAACTCCACCTCCACCTCCACCTCCAACACCAACACCAACACCAACACCAACACCAACACCAACACCAACACCAACACCAACACCAACACCAACAAAAACACCAACACCAACACCAACACCAACACCAATAAAACCACCAAGTAAAATTGGTCAACCTAGTCAACCCGGATAAGGACACGGAGAAGGACCAGGGCCAGGTGCGGGCTTTCCGGAGTCCAAAAGTGTTCGTACAACATTCCACAGACCGAGAGCAATAGCCGCAACTATCATACCGACCGCCGTAATTATAAATCCTATTCTGAATCCCCTGGTTCTGAAAAGAGCGGCAAGCCTATCCACTAGACTTAATCTGCGCAACCGGTCCCCGATACCGTCTCTCATCTCTCTAACCGAATTAGTTATTTTACCCCTGACGGTTCGCAAGTCGTTCACTCGCTACCGGCGTTCCCGTTCGAACGCGTCTACCCTCTCCGCGATAGCCGCTAACTCGTCAGGGTCTGTTGTGTCATCCCGTTTCCTATTTTCTTTATAGATGTCATCATTAATGGAACGAATCTTGGCAATTGTGGTTTCGCCCGTGGCCCTATCGATTAAAAAGGAATTCCCTATATCCTGTACGGGATAGTTCCAGCCGAGAAGGGGCGTTGTGTCGGTAAGTCCAGACCCCTCCTCATCCATAGTTAACTCGCCACCTAGGTCGTCCTCGGTCGACCGTATATCCGTTAACATGTCATCCACAAATGTATATACTTCTTCGTCCAACTTCATCGTGTCCGTTGTCACTGGAGCGCTGGTCGTACCCATATCTTTGGACATATCTACCATAGGTATCGCGATAACTTCCGTCAAGTCATCTTTCATGGTAAACCACCCTTCTATGACGTTTTGGTGTCTAGTCCCACGATCCGCCAAACTATTTTTATCGAAGACTTTGCACAGGTAGGATTTCTTTATAGAGAATAAATCCGTAATTTTGGCAGTACCTTTCTTCGTCCACTTATCGAATCACAACGCTTGTCTTACGAAACCGGCCCCTTTGCTCCCAGCTAGCCCGTCTAAATATGTAGGCACACCGGAACGATCCGTAAGGGGTTGGGCAGGATTGGCCTTCAAATATAGTTTATGCCGCCGCGTCTCGAACTTGTCCGCGGCCGGCCTGGTCTCTGACACATAACCGTCTCGGTTCCTTACAGACTCGTAGTAGTGTTCTACCAAATGTCTTACATCCGCGCGGTTGCTATCTCCACGATCGAATATAGCGTTCCAACTAGCGGTAGAATCTATCGTCAGTTATGGAATTAGGATCGAAAGTAGTTTCTTCATCATCTCCGCGGTTATCGTTGTAAACGTCATCATATCCGTCGTTATCAAAGTCTCCTCCGTAATCAGCCATATAAAATTTCTGACCGGTAATCCAACATTATTGGTATTGGGTATATATTAGTTATTTAATTTTCTTAAAATTATTTATACGGCAGTATATACCGTCAACACTGTTGAAAATTGAAAGATAATGTCTTACAGAAATAAACTAGAACCTCGCAGATTTCGCGAACCTAATGCGGCGAAAGGAATAAGACAGAGTGTTGCCGTAACTAACAATCCGTCCACGATAGATCAAAACCAACAGCTGTTGGTGAGATTTCCAAATTTCGGTTCCAACGATGTTATAGTTCCTGGCAGCGCTAAACTCGCGTTCACTATAACACTCGCATCTACCGACCCAAACCGGACCCTAGTCCAGAACATAGGTAGAGCCGTAGTGAAGAAAACTACGATTAAAATAAGCGGAAACGAGCTCATGTCTCTAGACGACTCTGACGTTTTCACTTGTTATCGCGATCTCTGGAAGACGACCGCAGCTAGGAAGAACTCCGTATATCAAGGAATCGATACTAGCGCCGACAGAAACGTAACTAAGCGCAGAATCGCGGCTGGAGATGCGGCATCCGTGCCGGAAGACGACGCTATAGCCGATGTTTACGAGAACAGATTTTCCATTCCTCTCGATAAAGGACTCCTGGAATGCCGTTCTATCAGAGTGGGCTGGCGGACAGATTGGAATACGAACTAACGTTCAACGAGCACGGACGAGTCGTAAACTCCGCCACGCACGACGGAACCTATCACATAGACGGGATTTCTGTAGTTTTCGATACAGTCACGCAACGCGAGCTATCCGCGAGCATCAGAGAGCGCTACGAAGGGCGAGTAGGCATACAATATGACAGAATTCTTCGTCACAGACGCGTCATCAATGATAAAGCGGACGCGATATGGAACTTTAATGTTAATGTTCCAGCCAGATCCATGAAGGGAATTATCATGCTGTTCGAAGAAACTGGAGCTAACGGAGCGCGAGATACCGAAAGGTTTTACAACCCTAAGATCGCGAAGGTGGAAATAACTATCGAAGGCGTTGCGAACCAACTGTTCAGTCAGGGCATGAGACCGTATCAACAATGGGACGAGGTAAGAAAGCTGTTCGCAGGCGGTCACAACACGGAAGGAGTAACGAGTTTGATCAGCAAGCAGCTCGAGAGCTCCGACGTAAGTATCGGAGAATTTCTCACTACTAAATACGCCCTCTGGGTGGATATGAGGCTGAGTGACGACGACACTCTTCATGGATCTGGGCGAAGTGTAGTCAACGGTAGCAAAGGAGTAACTCTCCAAATTTCCAAACACGGCGACGGTGTTGGTGAAATAGTCGTGTATATATACATCATAACTACCGGCCAACGTACACATTTTATTTTGGACGACTGTTCCGCAAAATCTGCGATGGTTAAAAAGCGAGATATGTTAACGGAACTAGCATTTTCTGGAAGACACGCCGGACATAGTGTTTGGGTGTTGACACAAAAATATAATTCTGTCCTGAAAGATTTACGCGAACAGACTAGATGGACGGCACTTTTTCACTGCAAAGATAGAGATTCTGTAGATGATACGTTGAGAGAAAATGATGTAATTTGTTCGAAGGTAGAACGCGAAGATGTGAGAAAAAAACTTAGAGATAATAAACATTCTCTAGTTATTTTAAAAACTGATCAACCTACCGATTACGAAATTATTTATTAAACTCGTAATTTTATAATCTAATATTTTAGATTTAAATATATACACCAATATATTGGAACATATTGGACGCTGTTGAAGTAAAAATGTCGGACGAATTATTAGCAGAAATTTTAAAATAAATTACTAAAATTACCGCAGAAATAAATGCTGCGGAAATAAATGCTGCGAAACCACCGAAACCTAAACGCGCGAAGAAAAAATAAAAAGTGGAATTGGAACCCGAAGTGGACTTGGAAGAAACAAGCGAAATGAAAAATAGATTATGAACTATAGGTATCGGTGGACAATCAGAATTTTATCTAGGTAAAAAATATCCGATAAACGTGATAGAAAAACTTACCGATCCTGTAGAAATTTCTAGACTATATGCTATGTACGAATCAAAATTAGGACTTTTGTAGGAGATACGATAGTAAATGCCGTAGTGGCTGGAGTGGAATATCTTTTACCACTAAAAGATATAGAGGGACTAAAGACCGAGCTTAAAAACGATACATTTATCGACGTCGGTATGTGGGCGGTGTGTTCGCGAGCGTACCATACTCTCGGTCCTTACATGACGCCATTTTCCGCGGTTATTAAAACGGCACAACATTACGAGTTCAACCGAACCAAAACCGCCCCACATGCCGACCCACAAGCCACCCGAAAAGCCGACCCACAAGCAGCCCCCAAACACGAACTCCCATCCAAATTAAAATTGGAGTCGATACCCGAGGAGGAAACTCTAAGTTCACTTGGCGTTGGAACTAATTAATTATAATTAATTGGTTCCAAGTTTACTTGGCGTTGGAACTAATTGGAATTAATTGGTTCCAAGTTTACTTGGCGTTGGAATTAATTGTTGTGTTAGAAAGTATGAAAACTATTGTATAAACCAATTATGACCGAGGGATTGGAGTCAGAATGTGATCCTCCACAAATCCGAGAAAATCCGATAGCAGATGGCCGCGTATCCTTACCGGAGAAAACTAAAAACCCGAACAGAGTCGTCGGTGAAAAAGTAGCCGCGATGAAAAGAGATTTGGCTACGAAGAGATTTGGCTACGAAACAGTCAAGAAGTCGAAGTCCACTTCGGGTTCCAATTGGAATTGGGTAATAGGATGAATTTGTGGTACTTAGTAAGTGCCGCGACAAACTATTATAAAAAACCTATATAAACCGTTGTAGAATCTCTTGTCGAACCTCCTGTCGAACCGGTAAATCCTAGCCCGATTAAACTCGGAATAACGAAAGATCGTGATATGGATTAATTACAATTAATTTATTTTATATCCTAAAAAGTATACCCCACGATATTGGAATATGTCCACGAAAACAGACCTAAACTTTATCGTAAAATCCGCGTATCACGCTGCTGTCGTAACCGGCCTAGCTATAGGATACTCCGCCATTACTATGCTTCTTAAAGGCCAAATTCCTAAGCTGGCCTTCACTGGTTACAATGTAGGAATGGTTTCTCTGCAGATCGGGCTGGCCACACTTACTAGAGACTATCTAGTTAAGGAAGGCGTTCTCCCCGACTCAATACTTAAGTAGAGTCAATAATATTAATTTTAAGAAAATTAAACGCATAAGTGTATCAACATTGTTAAAATGGCAACGATAGCTATGATGATCACTGGGGCTGTAGTGAACGCGGTGGCATTTACCGGCTCTAGTTACCTGTTCTACGAAATGAAAGGTAGTACGTCCGACGAAGAACGCGCTCGACACGACGCTGCTACGGAAGCGTTAAGCGTGGCTCACGAAAAATGGAGCAAGGCTCGGCTAAATAAAATAGATTGGCTTAATGAACGTCTTCGCGCTCAAAACAGCGCGTTAAATGCGTTCGACGATGTCGATGCCGCTATGCGAGAATATTACAGAGTTTTACAGACTCATGCTAATTTGGATCTCCAAAAAGAACCGGTGCTTTCGGATTATTTTACCGCCGACCAACCGACCTCTTCCATCAATAAGGAACTTATGTTCATAGGAGGTGGACTAATAGTAACCGTTTTCGTAATCAAGAAGTTTTATTTGAGACGTTAAATTTAAATTAACGGTTCCGTGTGTATTCCATCGGGTAACACCTGTCTTTTATCGTAGTACGCTGACAGCTCGAGCTTCGTCTGCGAATACGTTTTCATAACTCCGTCCCTCATCCGGAAACCTCTATTTTGTGCGATATATTTCGTACTTCCTGCCAGCGCGTTCTTATATCTATTCCAATTCAAACTGTTAGTTCTCTTCGACATACCTTTGGAAGAGTGCTTAAAACACGCTTCGCTTCCTTGCACATTTTTTTCTACCAAGTAACATTTACTCGATAGCGCTATGGCTTTATGACCTTGAAATTCCAGCTTGAAAATTTCAGGTTCTCGTTCGCTCCATTTGTCCCACGCTAACAATTTGTTTATCTCGTTATCGAACCGCTGTCGTAATTTAGGTTTAACTATTTCGGCCAAGCTGACCTCGCTAACTCCGATGTACATGCTGTCAGTATCCATCTGTATCAGTTCAAAATCTCTCCTGTCCACATATTTATCTAGGAAATCGTAGTAGAATTCTGGCATCCTCATTTTAGCTAATTGGTATGCGGCTATCCCGCAATGGAAAGGTCTATTTATAGAACACCTAGGTTTTCTGCTAGATATTTCGTAAGCGTCACCTACTTCTTCGAGATCTTCAAAGAATGCTGATCTTAACGCTTTGTCTACGCAGTTCTCGTCTTTCATATAAGTAGTGTTTAAGTGTCTCTCGGTAGCCTCTAACATTTTACCGCAGCAAGAGTTTCCTAATAATTTCATTATATCGGCAACCGGTTTTTCTTGCTGCCGTTACTTCTTTCGCGAACCATTCGAACGGTTTCCCGCTTTTATAATCCACGGTTCTGTATACCGCGGTAATTATTAGACCTTGTTCTAAATACCATTTCAGAAGTGGTGCATACAATAATATATTCTTGGCCGACATCGCGCCTACTTAATTTTTACCATCTCCTCTATTACGATCCGTATCTCTCAAATATTGTAACATATATTCCGGAACTTCTTCCTCCACGACTACTCTGTTTATAAATAGTGGAGACATCTCAGAAAATGTATGGTTAAAATATTCCGGCACTTCTATGTCAACCTCGGCAAATCCCAACCAATTTGCGTTGATAACTTTTTTACAAAACTGCGCCACTAGTTTAGGATGATGAGGTCTTTCTACGTGCTGAATTATATCTTTACCGCACGGCATCTCTTTGATTAAAGTCGATAAATACAAGGCGTTCGCGTCGTACCCGACTACCGCTTCGCACATTTTTCCATCGCCTTCCGGCGCCGATCGAATCTTATATACTCCGGCTTCCGCGTATCTGGAAAATACTATAGATGGTCCTCCGACGAGAGCACCCTGCATCTTATCGTAGCTTTCTTTCTGCGGCGTGTATATCGTGTCGCGCGCGGCCTCGGTTATAGACCCTCTTAAAAGATATTGTATCGCTACGCCCGGAAGCGTTACCGCATCTTTGAAAATATCTACGCCTCTATCTTTATAAAATTCGCACATTTTCTGTAGCGCTTCTAGAAAAGGTGCTACATCCAAATCGTTGAAATATTTCAACCAGTCTCTGAAAATTTTCATGTTTTCTTTTTCGAAAATTCTACGGCATTCTTCCAGTTGTTCTTCGTTTATTAGCATTTCGCACCTAAGTTTGGAATACCAGTGCTCGATATCCGGGAGCCCGGGATAATCCAACTTGTCCGTAGAATCAAACCACCGTACGGAAAGAAATACTTTTCACCCGCACAATCGTACTCCTTTACCCATTTGTCGTAGCTCACATTCGGAACTTGATCTATCCATCTATTAATCTCCTCTACTTGGCGAGGCCTTATATTTTCCGTATCTACGTTGTATCTCATACGTACCTCTTCTCTGATATATTTTCCTCTCGCTTCCAATTCATCTATAATTTTGTCAACTAGTTGAGCGGGATCAGTATCGCAAATGTGGGTTACTTTCCCGGATAAGTTATCACCTACGCTAACACTTATGGGAACGTGCTCAGTATCGAACTCTAGCTGCATTCCAGGTTTTCCCCGGCTAGGGTCTGGGGAAAGGTACGCCTCGAAATCGTACACGATCTGGTACGGATAAAGAGCAGTCTCCGCACCTATCTCTATATGTTTACCCGTTCTCGCGAAATCGCATTCTCACATAACTACTAGATTGTAACCGCCGTTTTTTAATCTTATTATCTCTTCTCTTACTTAATACAAAGTCTTCTCTCCTATCTTTAGTGTGAGTAGGGCATCCGTGCCAATGACATCTGTGATACTGGTAAACGGTATTATTTTGTTTTCGAAATAAGTCGACCGGAGCTCCTAAAATCCATCTTTCTCCTCCGTGCCCCCATTGTTCGTTGTGAATAAGAATCGCCTCCTTCTTTTCTATCGAGTACATCCAATCCAGCGCTCCGTAACTTTTAGAACTTTTTTGATAGAAAGCCTTCTCGAACGCGGACCTCGGGCGATCTAAAACTTTACCTTCACATATCGTATGTGTCTCGCCTCTCATACAAGTTGGTGCGTGCCTCCTCATATTGCTAGCTTTCGTGAACCGCTGTTTACATTCTCCGCAGGAATACGTTTTAGATAGATTTTTAAGATTCGTTATCAGAAATTCGTGATTATCGAATAATCCGATCGTCATGTGTTTCGTTCCGATCTCATTATAATGTGCGGGTGCTTTCCTTAACCACCATACTTCTACCGCCCCTCGTGATTGGGCACACAATTTTGGTTGATATACTTCGATACCGAGTTTGAACCGCTCTTCAACTTTTTTGAGATCTTCTCCGGTACTATTTCTTTCTTCCCGAAATATTTCTGACTGAGTTCTACGGCTTTAGCCGTACATCTATCCGGGCGGACTCCCAGATGAATAGCTATACATCGGAATAAACATCGTCGTACTGATCTAGGGAATACATAACTTTCTTATTCCTCAACCATTCTGGAAGCCTCCCTCCAGCAACTTCTTTCGATGTCAGTCCCAAAGCTACGCCTCTCGTTCCTTGGATTAATTTCACGAACACTTCCACCCATTTTACGAACAACCATTTCGTATTTGGGCGCTCAATTTTTTCTACTGTCCTACGCGCCGCCTCTTGCTCGGAAACCCATTTTCTCGCTTCTCCTATGGAAGACAGCCATTTACTACCACCAACGTGCTTGTGAAACGTTATAGTTTTAGGTTTGCCTCTACTATCTTTTTCTTCTATGTGTTCGAATTTGTAGGAATATGAGTATCTAAGGTAAAAGTTGGTTGTCAAGCTGGGGGTTATTTTATCTACTATCTTGTTAGTTATTTTACCACTTACCTCTTTCCTGAAAGAAAATGTGAACACCTTCCTACCCTGTTCTACTTTTTCTTTATCTTCGTCGTGGGCGCCTAATATAACTTCTCCTTCATCCGCGATCGCGCGGAGAAGAGATGTTTTCCTTTTGGGGGCTATTACGTTGGCACGGAGTCCAGCGATACTCTCTTTTTGAATACGCCTTCCTACCGCGAGAAAATCTTTCACCGATGTGTCCTTGAACGACCCGCATTTGTAAGCGCGGGTGAACCGTTTCATAAACGCTTCGTTCTTTGTTTCGTTTATTAACTTGGTCAACCCCTTTTCTCTTAGTGGGTTGCTGTAAGTTATGCCTAGCTTTCGCATCGATACGAAGTTTTTCTATCTCTGGTTTGGTCATTCTCAAAAATGTTGGTGTATAAAACTACAGATTTATTTTCTTCAATAGAACTCGTCTAACGAAATCTATAGATTTTCGAGAATTACGTATACATTACGACACAAACTAAATCACAAATTTAAATTATTTTAAGGCACCGTAGTTATCAACTTTTTGGCCATACACACGCGGTCTATATCATACCAACTCTAAATGTTTAGAATATTTTTTTTTACATCATAATATATTCCAATATATACACCAATATATTGGATTATATTGGACGCTGTTACAAAACATGAGTAATACCGGAGCCGTCAAAATTGGTGGCGATTTGGATGCGGGTGGTAATAGAGTAGTTGATTTGTTAAATCCTATCGCTGGGCAAGACGCGGCGACTAAAAGTTACGTAGATACCGCGGGCGAGGAGATTAAAAGTTATGTAGATACCGCGGACGTGAGAAAATATACGAGAAGCGGTGATACTCTGTTTGGGAATATGAACATGAACTGGAACCGAATATACAGCCTCGCGAATCCTGTCGGTGGGCAAGACGCGACGACTAAAAGTTATGTGGGCCATCAGGTCGAGACAAAACTTAGTAAAGCCAGAGATGCTATGGGTGGGGTTTTGAACATGGGGAACAACCGGATATCCAATTTACCAGAACCTACAGGAGCGCAAGACGCGACTACGAAAAATTATGTGGACGTGTCAGCGGATCGGCACACCGCCGAGGTGGAAAAAAATACGCGCGTATCTGCGGTTTTTCCTGGTATTCCTTTACAAGACTTCTCCATCGGAATTTCACCAACTCCTTCGCAGATAAATTTCAACGACGACGGTACCGTGTTGGCTGTGGAAGATGTAAATCAATCTACAGTATTTACGGCTGGTCCAATTTCTCCTCAGCTTTCTCTGGGAGACTGCCCGTTCCTAAATTGTGGTGGGGCCCCGGGGTGCCATGTAGAGTCTCCAGCCATTTCTCCGGACATACTTGGTGGGTCGAATCGTAACACTACTAGATTTTTCTTACTAGCCCGCACTAGAATGGGAAATGAGGGGACCGCGTTTTTTTTGGGAGTTGGTAGCACTAGGTTTGGTATGCATATAATGAATCCTAATCGTGTAAGCGTAGACTATTGAACTCAGACTGGGGGACGATTGGCCGTTTCGGATTTGGTTCCAGATATTAATAACGTTTTAGAATGGTGGACTTTCAGGTATGATGGATCAACCGCCCAACTTTATCGAGGGTTTTCCACAACTCATGTGGCGCTCAGGGAAGACATGACCACGACCCTCCCTACGGGTAATCGGACACTGGGGATCGCGTGCGTTCCAGGTTCTTCCGGTTGGAGGGGAAATCTGGATTTATATTCGCTACTGGTATATCCTAGAAGTTTAGCCGCCGCTGAGATTATTAAAATGCATAAATACTACGAGATGAACTTTCCAACTGTCGGAACGTAACACCCCCGATTGGATTTTCAACTACCTATTTAAAAAAAACTACTATATACCCAAATATTTTGGAAATTGGGGATGATGGATCATGATAGTATCGGAGCGAAAGATTATAGATTTAAAAAAATAACTGAGTTCGATATACTTTTAGCTACGGCGGAAGCCAGACGATACAAACCCGTGGGCAAATATAAATATATAGCTGCGGCTATGGGGCGTGCGGCCGGCGTGTGTGGAACCGTGTCCGCCTTGGCTGGTTTAGGTTCTGTAGTTGGGGCGATTACGCTCCCGATGGTCGTTATAATAACGGGTAGTGTAGGTGCCCTATCCGGGAAATTGTCTGTAGGACTCTGTCGGTTGCAAGTATATTTCAGAAAACGAGGAAAAAGACACGAAAAAATAAGGGTCCTAGCTTTGACTAAAAAATTAGAATTTGAAAAAATAGTCTCAGAGTATGTTGAGAACGGATCTCTTTCTTCGGCTTGTGATGTTATCACTGCCTATAGGGATGATAATTTTTTTATTTAGGTCGTTCGTCTCCGTCTTATATTTGATCGGAGTGTACATTTTGGTTTCGCCCCCACCCGATATAATTTAAACGGTGTGCAGACAGAATTTTGGTGGTTAGCGGCATCCGCCAAAGTATAAAAATCTTTAGCATACCCAACAGAACCAAGTTTGTCTTATACTCGCTATGTGCGCATCGTAACTACTTTTCTGGTAAAATACTCTATAACAACTGCTACACAGAAACATTTTTCCAATGTATATATTATCCAATATATATTGGAATATATGGGAGTAAAAATTGTAAAGCTCTATTTCGTATCCATGTATAAGAGTTCTCTGTCTCATTACTCGAATTGTAATGTCTTCCGGTACGATGGGGCACGTTCTATTGTATGTATAACTAGGACTTAGCCGCACCAATCGCATCTGGCTTTAGCCTTTTCACAATCTGTTCGCCGCCGCATATGCTGTCCCAACCCTTTAGATGAGGCGTATTCGCGATCGCAAAACATACAAATGTGACGTTTCTCAGGTTAAGTAGGCATTACGTTCTAATTTGGTATAATATAGAGGTGTATTCCGCTCAATACGAACGTAATTCCGGACTTGGCACCGTAGTTATCAACTTTTTGGCCATACTGGGCACTCACACTCTGGGCTTAGCGGGGCGGCACGAACGTGAATTTGTCACAGGGTCGTAGGGGTTCATTGGAGCAATGCGTGTGTGAAATGTGAAGCAGATCCGAGCAAGGAAATACCGGTAGAAGTTAATACCAATTTCTCTGATGGTACGTTTCGTAAAGAGACTAAGTATGTGACCTTGACCTCGAGATCAGCGGGTATTTGTCACAGCTTGATAGTAGAGACTTAGAGGAATGCATGCATGAACTATTAAGAATTTTCGACGAAAGAAGTAGAAGTTATAACTTATTTCTCTGATGTTAAGTTTTGTAAAGAGACTAAGTATGTGACCTTGACCTTGGGATCAGCGGGGGTTGGACGGTCGTAGATTTGTCACATTATGATAGTACAACCTTAGAGGAATGAACCAGTGAAATATTAAGAATTGTCAATGAAAAAAATAGAAGTTATCACTTATTTCTCTGATGTTAAGTTTTTTAAAGAGACTAAGTATTTGACCTTGACCTCGGGATCAGCGGGGGTTGGACAGTCGTGGATTTGGCACAGCATGGTAGTAGAGCCTTGCAGGAATGCATGTGTGAAATATTAAGCATTTTACATGAAGGAAATAGAAGTTATAACAATATTTCTCTGATGTTAAGTTTACGGACGCACGGACGGACACCATTATACCCCCCTCCCCACCACAACTCGTTGCGGGGTGTATAAAAATTGAGGGGGGTATGTCCGGATAAAAAAATTAGGTTGGGGGGTCATTTGTAGGAGGTATATAGTCCGATGGGGTATGGAAGAGATTTATTGAGGGGGGTTCTTCCGAGGGAATAATTGAGGGGGGTCATCTGGATAAAAAATTGAGGGAGGGTGTATCTACGGATAAAAAATTGAGGGGGGGGGGTCAATTTGGAGGGGATATATAGGCCGATGGGGTATGGAAGAGATTTATTGAGGGGGGTCCTCCGGCGGGAAAATTGAGAGGGGGGGGGGGGGTGGGGTCAACTGGATAAAAAATTGAGTGGGGGGGGCATCATGGATATTGATGTGTCATTTGTATTTGGATGGGGTATATAGGCTGATGGGGTATGGAAAGAGATTTATTGAGGGGGGGGTCTTCCAGGAGAAAAATTGAGGTGGGGGGCCATTTGGATAAAAAATTGAGGGGGTATATAGGCCGATGGGGTATGGAAGAGATTTATTGTAGGGGGGGGGTCTTCCGGGTTGAAAATTGAGAGGGGGGGGGGTCAGTTGGATAAAATATTGAGGGAGGTATAGGATGGGGTATGGATGTATGGAGATTTATTAGGGGGGTGGTCTTGCGGGGGGGGGGTTGGGGGGGGGTAAAAAATAGAGGCCGATGGGCTATGGAAGAGATTTATTGAGGGAGGTCTTCCGGGGGGAAAATCGAGGGGGAAGGGTCATCTGGATAAAAAATTGAGGGGGGTATCCGGATAAAAAATTGAAGGGGGGTGGGGCATTTCCGAAGGTAAAAGTCTCTTCCATAGGGGGGTACTTATATAAACTGGAATAGCACAATAGCAGATTCTGAATCACATAACAATCATGTGAAAAGTGGACAAATAGAATGAAATAAAATATAAAGTCTAACTAACCAGATACAGAGAATTGGGAGGATAATACAATTATTATTTACAAATTGCTTTATGCACTATTAGATGAGTGTCATGCATACATTAATTGTACCGCATCATAACATTATTGAAAATTTGCTGCCGACTACTGATACAGTCGGATAATGGGTTCAAGCCTGTATACATTGTAAACAAATGAGCTGACTTTATATGCTTTTACGCGGTGTCATAATCTCATACAGATGACAATTAACATGATAATTAGTTCTTTGTGTTGTCTATATTAAATAATTTTGATGGGAAATCATCCACCAGGCGGGAAGTTTCCAGCCTGAAATTCCGCCTTGGTCGATGATTTCCCATCCAAATTACTTCCGCGTTGTTTTTAGCAGATATTTTCAGTCGTAAACAAGCGTAAACAAAACACTATTTGTACAATGTGAAAACCACATAGCCGGTTATATTTGTGAGTATTTGGAAAATAGAATTTTTGTACTATGTAAAAATAATAAGCAGTCGGTAAAATGGCACAGATAATTACTCACCTGTTCGGTTTAATATCATTTTGTATCCCTCCGAGGGTTAATGCTATAAGATATCTAGTTCGGCGAGGTGTAGGCGTCACCGTAGGAAAACGTCATACAACGCGTGATAGTTTAACTCCGCCTCTCGCCGTTGTGGTATGTCTGAAAATCCGCCGCTGACTTTTCGGCTGACTTAAAGTTTGCTGAAAAGACAGCAATGACAGGTAGACATCGAAAGAGAGGCACGATACCGATGTCTCATCGGGGAGTCGTAGCTGTAATATGCAATGAAGTAAGGAGTATGGTGGGCTAATGAATGAAATGAAAATATAAAAAACAATAGTCCATAGAACCCAGTAAAACAAATATATAAACACATCGGACTACACAAAAAGTGGAGTATGTTCTCAAAATGAAAGCATATATAGATATATTGGACTGCTGATTTATTTCTGAATACTGGTTGATGTAGGTCCTTGTACAGTCCACCTTACCGTGTATATACAGCAGTGGGGCATATCTGTTGATTCTTACTGGATATATGGTGCATGTAGGTTCTGGTACAGTCCACATGTATATGTGTATAGATTCTAGTGTGCGATAGCTGGTGATTATTATTGGATATCTCGTTCATGTAAGTCCTGGTACAGTCCACATGTATGTGTGTATAGATCCTCGTTAATTACAGCTGGTGATGCTTACTGGATACCTGGTTCATATAGGTCCCGGTACAGTCCAAAGGTGTATGTGTATAGATCCTAGTGGGCTATAGCTGGTGATGCTTACTGGATATATCGTTCATGTAGGTCCTGGTACAGTCCATATGTATATGTGTATAGATCATAGTGGGCTATAGCTGGTGATTCTTACTGGATATCTCGTTCGTGCAGGTCCTGGTACAGTCAACATGTCTATGTGTATATATCCAAGTTGGCTATAGCTGATGATTCTTACTGGATATCGGGTTCATGTAGGTACCGGTACAGTCCAAATGTATGTCTGTATAGATGCTAGTGGACTATAGCTGATGATGCTTACTGGATATCGGGTTCATGTAGGTCCTGGTACAGTATACACGTCTATGTGTATATATGCTGGTGGGATATAGCTGATGATGCTTACTGGATATCGGGTTCATGTAGGTCCTGGTACAGTATACACGTCTATGTGTATATATGCTGGTGGGATATAGCTGATGATGCTTACTGGATATCGGGTTAATGTAGGTCCTGGTACAGTGTACACGTCTATGTGTATATATGCTGGTGGGATATAGCTGATGATGCTTACTGGATATCGGGTTCATGTAGGTCCTGGTACAGTATACACGTCTATGTGTATATAAGCTGGTGGGATACAGCTGATGATGCTTACTGGATATCTGGTTCATGTAGGTCCTGGTACAGTATACACGTCTATGTGTATATATGCTGGTGGGATACAGCTGATGATGCTTACTGGATATCGGGTTAATGTAGGTCCTGGTACAGTATACACGTCTATGTGTATATATGCTGGTGGGATACAGCTGATGATGCTTACTGGATATCGGGTTCATGTAGGTCCTGGTACAGCATACACGTCTATGTGTATATATGCTGGTGGGATATAGCTGATGATGCTTACTGGATACCTGGTTCATGTAGGTCCTGGTACAGTCCACATGTCTGTGTGTATAGATGCTAGTGGGCTAAAACGGGTGATTCTTACAGGATATCGCGTTCATGTAGGTCCCGGTACAATCCACATGTCTGTGTGTATATATTCTAGTGGGCTATAGCTGATGATGCTTACTGGAAATCTGGTTCATGTAGGTCCCGGTACAGTCCACATATATGTGTGCATAATTTATATTCTAGTGGGCTATAACTGGTGATTCTTACTGGATATCTCGTTCATGTAGGTCCCGGTACAGTCCACATGTCCATGTGTATATAGATGCTAGTGGGCAATAACTGATGATTCTTACTGGATATCTCGTTCATGTAGGTCCTGGTACAGTCCACATGTATATGTGTATAGATGCTAGTGGGCTATAGCTGATGATGCTTACTGGATATCTCGTTCATGAGGGTCCCGGTACAGTCCACATGTCTGTGTGTATAGATGCTAGTGAGCTACATCTGATGATGCTTACTGGATATCTCGTTAATGTAGGTCCCGGTACAGTCCACATATCTGTGTGTATATATCCTAGTGGGCTGTAACTGGTGATTCTTACTGGATATCTCGTTCATGAAGGTCCCGGTACAGTCCACATGTCTGTGTGTATAGATCATATTGGCCTATAACTTGTGATTCTATGTATATATATTCTAGTTAGCTGTTGGTTGATGATTATTACTGGATATCTCGTTCATGTAGGTCCTGGTACAGTCCACATATCTGTGTGTATAGATCCTAGTGGGCTATAACTAGTGATTCTTACTGGATATCTCGTTCATGTAGGTCCTGGTACACTCCACATGTCTATGTGTATAGATGATAGTGGGCTATAGCTGATGATGCTTGCTGGATATCTCGTTCATGTAGGTCCTGGTACAGTGCACATATATGTGTGTATATATGCTAGTGGGCTATAACTGGTGATTCTTACTAGATATCTGATTCATGTAGGTCCTGGTACATTCCACATATCTGTGTGTATAGATGCTAGTGGGCTATAACTAGTGATTCTTACTCGATATCGGGTTAATGTAGGTCCTGGTACAGTCCACACGTCTATGTGTATAGATGCTAGTGCGCTATAACTTGCGTTTCTTACTGGATATCTCGTTCATGTACGTCCTAGTAAAGTCCATGTGTCTATGTGTATAGATGCTAGTGGGCTATAACTGGTGATTCTTACTGGATATGTCGCTCATGTAGGTCCTGGTACAGTCCACACGTATATGTGTATAGATGCTTGTGGGCTATAACTAGTGAATCTTACTGGATATCTCGTTCTTGTAGGTCGTGGTACAGTCCACATGTATGTGTGTATATGCTACTGGTAATTCTTACTGGATGCTAGTGGGCCATACCTTGTGATTCCTGCGGAATATCTAGTTCATGTAGGTCCCGGTACAGTCTACATGTCTATGTGCACCCTTAGATGACTATGTCTTATGTAGTAGACACAGTTTATTTAACAAGAAGTCCGCGGAATCAAATGTCTCGCCTTGTTCCCTCTTGACTTTGACCCTGGGGCCCCCGATACAACAATGTAATAGTCGTATAGTCATGCACATATCACATTAAACGTATGTATAAATGTTGATGACTGTAGCTGATAAGGTGTTGAAATAATGATCGTATCAGGAAAACTTGACATTGAAAGTATTAACAAATAGAGTTTGATCTTGACCCTGGGGCCCGCCAATTTTTTTTAATAGTCCTATATTCATGTACATAAAGTTTGATGACTGTTGCTGACAAGGTGTTGAAGCAATGACCGTAACACGAAAACTTAACATTGAATGATGACGACGACGACGACGGAAAAGCAAAACCTATAAGTTTGATGACTGTAGCTGACAAGGTGTTGAAGTAATGACCGTAACACGAAAACTTAACATTTAATGATGACGACGATGACGACGGAAAAGCAAAACCTATGTCTCGCTTTCCGCTTTCGCGGGCGAGACAAAAACTCATTACCGCATTATGTGACATTGTGTATAAGTAGAAATGGTGTTAGTACACACAAAGACAACACTAAAGAATATGCCAAATAATCAATACATGTATTGAACACACACACACACATAACATTTTTTTTTCATACGGGCATATACCAATTAGATAATCAACTTTATCAAACACGAGTTCACTGAATATGATTTCTATATTTAAATATTTAAATAGTCACAGATTCAGTAACTATTCCAACGTGTCAGAGGAAAAGAGAAGCTGTCTGCCTACTTTCCTGAAAAATTGTCCTAGCATTTGAATATCATTTACAATACAAAACAATTGTTCGAAATCATATTCGGAAAAAATATAATGTTCCTTAATAGTTTATATGGCACCGGCTGAGAAAAGGGAACCTTACAATATATGCGACCGTGTAGCCGCAGTTCAGCCTGCATTCAGCTCAGTGCATACACTGGTCGTTAATCCATCCATGGAGTAGCATTAGTAACACCAGTAAAACAAATAAAATCTAATCATTCTGTGTCAGTGTGCAAAGATATATATCTCCAATTAGTGCCCTTTGTTCGCAATGTTTATAAGTGTCTGTTTCCTCAGCCGGTGGCCCATGTGTTAAATACATAAAATATTTTCACAATACAGGGATGTCCAGAAATTCTTGTATGAATGCTATGATGTAATTATGCAGTTGCAGTCAAGTGAAGCGTGGTTCAATTTGATCTGTTTTGTGTGTTGGTGTTTAACGGCCTATCAACAGCTATGGTCATTTAAGGCCGGGCCAACGGGTTCGATCCCGTATTCAACCTGCTGCATGGGGGGGGGGGGGGGGCGGCGGGGAAAATAACAAAATCAGAACTGAATATTTACATCGGAAGATAAATTCAGCCCTGAAATTAGAATAACCTGACCTGGTGCCAGGTCCATACCACACCAAAGCCACTTCCCCTACACAGGTAAAATGACAGAAATACTCAACAATACGGATATGGTATTTATGACGTAATTGTAGCGATCCGGTGCCGTATTTCTATACCAATACTTGGCAATACGTACTAAAATCCGGATGAGTATTGTAGTCAGATATGTTAAATATACGTGCCGGTTATTCATCCGTATTCTTCTACAATACGGATACCAATACGGATATGTATGCATCTACAATACACATACCAATACGGAGATGTATTCTTTTACAATACACATACCAATACGGATATATATTCTTATGCAATACACATACCGTACCAATACGGATATGTATTGATATCGAATACCTTCACCAATACGTACGTATGGACAATACTATAGTAAATGCTTATGCGTATTGTTGAAAATTATGCATACGTATTCAGGTGTGCACATGCTAATATTTGACAAGGATCCCAAATGTAAGTGTATATTGTGGCAGGAATATATTAGGGTACCTGCGGGGGTGTGAAATTGTATTACTCCGGTTAATGACCGATCTGAAGGTTAATCCATATTGGTTGTTGGAGGTCGGTTTTCGTCGGTACTGGCAGGCGGAAAGTAATACAATTACAATACTAGTGTCTGTTCCACGTTTTGCTGCCGACGAACTTTCGGCTATTAAATATATTAAATCTAAACAATACAAAATGTAAGTACATTTTAATCAATAACAAAAAGTCACCCTCCCTTAAAAAAATAGTTGATGAAATTCCATAAAATTTTGATTTTATTGCGAAAAAACGATTTTCCTATGCTAAAAATAAATTTGTTTAAATAAAAAAGATTTGTTGACCGATTTTCAAAATCTAACTTTTAGTTTCTTATTTAGATCAGTTCCAATCTATCTCGCCAGGTTTCCGAGTCAATTTCCAAAATATATAATTTTTTTAAATATAGATTTTATTGCGAAAAAACGATTTTCCTATGGAATTTAACATGGGGGCTAAAATAGATTTGTTTATTAAAGTAATTTGTTATTTGTTGACCGATTTTCAAAATCTAACTTTTGTTTTCTTATTTGGATCATTTCCAAGCTATCTCGCTAGGTTCCCGAGTGAATTTCCAAAACTTCCATAAAATATTGATTTTATTGCGAAAAAACAATTTTCCTATGGGAGCTAAATATAGATTTTTGTTTTCTTATTTACATCATTTCCAAGCTATCTGGCCAGGTTTCCGAGTCAATTTCCAAAATCTTTCATTTTTTTAAATATTGATTTTATTGCGAAAAAACGATTTTCCTATGGGAATTGAACATGGGTCTGAAATAGATTTCTTTATTAAATAATTAGTTATTTGTTGACCGATTTTCAAAATCTAACTTTTGTTTTCTTATTTAGATCATTTCCAAGCTATCTCGCCAGGTTCCCGAGTCAATTCCCAATTCTTTTTTACCCTCCTGGTCACCCTCCTCCTACTGTTTGCGCCATGTTAAATTCCCATATGAAAATCGTTTTGTTTCGCAATAAAATCAATATTTGATGGAATTTCATCAAATATTCTTTTTAGGGAGGGTGACCTTTTTGTTATTGATGAAAATGTACTTACATGTTAATATGTTTTAGATTTGATGTGTTTAATAGCTATAAGTTCGTCGGCAGCGAAACGTGGAACAGTCTCTGTGTCTAAGCAGCATTTGCAAATACTTCAGTCATTTTAAAACATGCTGTTGCTTTATTGAATACCGAAGCATGACGATTGTTTCAAAATAGTCAATAGCATATATGCATTCTGAGCTGGCGCTAGGATTTTGAAACTAATCTCTCAATCGAACTGATAAAACGAAAAAGAGCAATACTATTTTCCATTTGCTCCTATATTTGTAAAAACATAGTAATTGTTTCAAGTAAATTCTGAGACGTTTAGTAGCCAAAATGTCCATTTCTGAAATATTAGTAGACACATGGCTATTTTAGTATTCAAATCGCGACAAAAGCCAAACTAGACATTTAATGATGAATATATATTTCAAGGTGGGAATAGGCATGCCTTCCATCCCCGGTATAAAAATAATGTATTCATATCACAATCCGTGTGTACTATTCCAAAGAAATGATGCATCTCCGCTAACTACAAAGTTACAAGTGACCCATGAGAGGCTGACAGACTGACCGACAGGTGATAGGGGGCGGATCGAAATAAAGATATAACGCATTTCAAACATCGTTCAATCTGCCAAGCCAATGACATCGCCGATTCAGCAACCACGTGTAGGTCTGATGGAGTATCATGATTCAGATGCCCAGAGGGATACAGACTACCAGGCTCTCAGCGGGACCGATAAAGGAACTACTTTCACAAAGCATACATAACGTGTAATACATGTACCTCTCGTATTCCACCAGCAAAGACTAAAACCAGCCACCACATTAGAAGAATGTCGGATAAACAATCATATTCGCATCGCTGCACCTGCTAGGAGCAGTGCACACGGACTGTGTGTAGACTAAACTTTAATTAGTTATGAGTTTGCATGGTGATCATATTATTTCATATTGCAACGGCCAATTTATACATTTTCTACGCATTGACTGAATAATTTCCAGCACACCAATCAATGCCATTCCATCAATGAAACACCCGTAGTACTTTTAACAGGCAATACATATCGTTATCAAGCTACGGGAGTGTTATATATAATTATGAGCTACATTGGTCACACCTGCCATAAACCCCATTTCTCTAGTCACATCCACACATGGCGCTCATGGCATTTCCGACCACTGTAGATCCAAGCCATCCTCTGAGCATGCACTGATCATCATCCAGCCAGTGAAATAGCTGCCCTGTTTCTTACAAACAGTATAATAGGTTCGTATCATGCCACGGTGGTGAGTGGTCGGGAGCATGTTATGGGTAATTTAACGACGGGATTCATCTTTACCGGCATCCTGAATTATATATATAGTGTTTGGACTGTGTGTCCGTGTGTCCGTCCGACACATTACGACGTTCACCAGAGTTTCTTAATGTTGTCATAACTTATATATACCTTGAAGAATTACTTAAATATTTCAACACAACATACTTGGGGACTGATGCCACACATCCATACTGCCCTTAATATGACATTGACCCTTTCACCTTGACAACTTTGAACTTTTGCACACATTAAAGGTACACGCCCACTCAGTAGGCACACACTGTTATTTATATCAAATACATCATCTGAGACATTTTCGGGCGAAGTAAAAATTCATTCACCGTTACCCACGTATTGATTGGCATTATTATACATTTTATATCAGAAGTAAATTTCCACACTGATATCAGTGTTTCCTTAAAATGTCAACGGATTTTACTATTTATTCTCTGTATTTATTTATGTATTTGATGTGCAATGATCATACTTTATAATCTGTCGAAAATATTATTTTTTTCAGGTGACACATTTAATTAGTATAAATAATTAAAAAATATAATGCCTCATTTGCACATGAAAATAGCCTGATACCACCGCGAGTCACTATCAGTAAAATAAATATTACCAAATGATTATATCTGTACAGCAGGCTCTCATAATTTTTAGAAGGGGTGGAATAGTGACACAATTATACACTTATTTAATTCCCATGAAGAACATTTTGTGTCAACATCAACATTACTTATATAGCCGTATCTAATACATTATACTACGTATATTACTACGTTTTTGATTTGGCTTGTCAACGCGGCCGCGTTTAATTCCGGTTCGCCGACCTCGTAATACTCCTTGAAAACTACCTAGCAATCCCTAATAAAAACGTACTGAATCGCAGTAAAACGTAGCGAAACTTGGCGATCATCTAGTAAAACCTACTAATCCCTAGTGAAATCGTGACAGTCATAGAGCCGCTTTGATACCCGGCCTGTCACATGTTAGACGGGACGATACGTATTAAAACATTGCAAAACACAGTGGAAACCTACTACAAACCTAGTAACACTAGGAATCTGTACGGGTGGGAAACGTAGTAATACGTAGCTCTTACTAATACCTGACTGACTGACAGTGCGACCGGGGCTTTATGAGGTGCGGTATGCTATTTGCGAGCAATGTAGATCCAGATCAGCATGCGCATCTAAGCGCGGTCTGGTCAAGATCTGCACTGATCTGCATTGATCGCCATTCAGTCATTGAAGCACCTCTTGCTCCTGATTGTATCTTGGGATTGCGCTTGAAGTTGAGGGGCTTGGCTTGCAAATCAAGCACAATAGCATGATCCAGTGAACGAATGAAACATACGTGACCTTCAATTAGCATGGCCATGCTCGTGTTGACCGTCGCAAGGTCGCTGAAACATTTAGCCATTTGTTTACGTCGAAAATAATTTCTCCATTAAATAAATTAAATACAAACATAATCTCAAGTTTTTGCCTTGTACTTTCATGGTGCATGTATTATACAATAAGTAGATATATAAAATGAACAGCATTAACCCTTACAATGCTGATTTAATTTTTGTCGTCTGCTGGTTATTTTCTGTTTTCATTTTTCTCATCAAGAACTTGGTTTGTCAGTACTTTAGAATCATTTCGAATCGAAATGGTTTTTGACTTTTGTTCCTGCATGTATTATGATAATACTGAAACAGCAATCTATCAATAGCCAGAAATGGAAAACACAAAGCTTACGCACTGCAACCTGTCTCCTGGAATATGCACATATACCAGCGAAACAGAGATTGACATATACTTGCAACCTGAGTACACATGTCTATGCTTTAGGGCATTTGACTCCAGTTATTCAAAACATTTGATTAATGGCAATTGATCTGTTCATTTGATTGGTAAGAAGATATTCAAGCCACTTTCCATTGTTAAACATTTGATGGCATGATACTCTTGGAAAACGTTCATGTACTGGCTATCAGAAGAATGGCTAGCTTGGTACAACCACTATCCAGATGGCTTTTCAAACAGCCATTATGTGTGCCACGTCCAGTCTGTTGAAGCCCATTCATACTAATTAACTGCCAAATAAATGTTTACCTAATGAGTGTCAGATAGTAATCATCCATGTCTTGCATTTAAACCCATGCATTCTGAGAATGTTCGCTAAATGTTTCAGTAGTGTTGTTTAATT
This sequence comes from Conchocele bisecta, assembly GCA_029237695.1. Taxonomy (NCBI): domain Eukaryota; kingdom Metazoa; phylum Mollusca; class Bivalvia; order Lucinida; family Thyasiridae; genus Conchocele; species Conchocele bisecta. Next base: position 25,263,902 of record CM055275.1, on the reverse strand, counting down.
CAGTAATAATGATGCCCCGAGATATAAGACCTAGTGGTCACACTGTCAGGTATTGAGGGCTAGGTATTATTACGTTTCCCATACGTATGGATTGTCAAATCTTTGCCCAGTTTTGGGGGTATTATCTAAAGGCTTTACTAGGTTTCTAGTAGGTTTCCACTACGGTTTTGCAAGGTTTTACTAAATATCGCCCCATCGGACATGTAACAGGCCGGGTATCAAAGCGGCTACGTGTCACGATTTCACTAGGGATTACTAGTAGTAGGTTTTACTAGGTGACTGCCGAGTTTCGATACGTTTTACTACGATTTAGTACGTTTTTACTGGGGATTGCTATATGCCGTCAGCTGAAAATGGACCCCCCCCATGTATTCGTATGCGATATTTACATGTGCATTGGATTTGAAATGTAATAGAAAACACTACAATGGCATCCGAGTGACAATTACCTACTTTTCGCAAACTATGGGTCAATTCCAATGGTTTCAGATATAACAGTACAGCCACTATGCAGCACAATAGCCTGAGCCAGTGATCAGAAACGAATGAAACATACGTGACCTTAAATTAGCATGACCTTGCTCTTTGTGAATGTCGCAAGATCGCTGAAACACTTGACCATTTATTAACGTCGAAACGTTATTAAGAATTTCTCAATTAAATAAATTAAATACAAACATAATCTCTAGTTATGCCTGGTAAATTCATGGTGCATGTATTATATAATAAGTATGTTACTTATATAAACTTAACAGCATTAACCCTTACATTGCTGACTTGATGTTTGTTGTCTGCTGTTTATTTTCTAATTTTAATTAAAAACATGCTTTGGCAGCACTTGAGAATCATTTTCAATGTAAACTAGATTTGTCAGTAGGCGAGGCTTACGGAATGTGTACCCAGTTGCCCCTAATTGTGTCTATCTGTAGTCTGCGGGTCTGCGACCTTGACCCTGGGCTTAGCGGGGGTGGCACGGCCATGAATTTGTCATAGCATGATTTATCCGATGTTAGGTTTTGTGACCTTGACCTTGGGATCAGCGGGGATTGGACGGTCATGGATTTGTCACAGCATGACAGTAGACCCTGAGAGGAATGCATGCGTGACATATTAAGAATGTTCGATGAAGGAAATACAGGTTATAACAGATTTCACCGATGTTAAGTTTTGTGAAGAGACTAAGTATGTGACCTTGACCTTGGGATTAGCGGGGGTTGGATGGTCATGAATTTTTCACGGCATAATAGTAGACCCTGAGAGGATTGCATACGTGACGGACGGACGGACGGACGGACGGACGGGCAACCTGACTCCATCCCCCCCCCCGCACACACACAACTCTTACGGAGGCATAGTGATTCTAAGGTGCTGACAAACTATGTCTTTACTGATAAAGAAGATACTATATAGAACAGCAGCAGACAGTAATGCAAATACATGGCTTTTGACTTTTGTTCCTGCATATACTATTATGATAATACTGAAATACTTGAAACAACAATATGCAGATATACTAGCGAAACAGAGATTGGTCTATACTGGCAACACAGAAACGAGCAACAATAGCCCCCACCCCACCCCACATTCTTATGCGTTAGGGCATTTGACTCCATTGATGACAATTGATATGTTCATTTTGATTGGTATGGAATATATTCAAGACAATTTCCATTGTTAAATACTTTATGGTATAATGCTCATGGTGCAATAGGAAACGTCCATGTGCTGGCTAGCAGAATAATGACTTGCTTGGTACAGCCACTATCCTGATGGCTTTTCAGATAGCCATTACAGGTGTCATGTCCAGTCTGTTGGGGTCCATTCACACTAATTAACTACCCTATAACGGTTTACCTAAGGAGTGGCAGATAGTAATCACCCCGTCCTGCATTTAAACCCATGCATACTGATAATGTTCCCTAAATGTTTCAGCAGTGTTGTTTAATTCAAGAATAATGATGCCCCAAGATATTTATTGAGTATTTTCAGCCACGGCCTTTAAAATGTGTCTGACCCCCGACCTCCCTGTGTTGCCCGTTGCTCCCCCAGGTTGGAAATATATTGAAATTGAATAAATCATGTAGTAATATTATACATATAATTACATCCGTTTTTACCCGATTCCAATTATATACTAACTCGGTGACAAACTCACTATTTGGATAAAACGGAGCAAGTAATAATTTGCTCAATGGGTAATGTACGTCACGTGCATCTTCTATTTGAATAGGCAATGTAGCATGTTAAATGCGCGATCGAACCCGTTGGCCCGGATGTTGATAGGCCGTTAAACACCAATAAATCGATTAAAATCTATCAGAATATCGCCCAACCAACATATTCCTAAATATACCAGCAACCACTATAAAAACTTTAACGTGACGTAGAAATCTACATATTAGTTGCTATTTGGGAATTATTGAGAGGAAAATTAGAGATATAAGTTTGCTCAATATAAAAAGCAATATCCAATCCTAGTTTTTCCGACTGCTCAAGTATTTACATTTAGTTGCATATGACATCCATTTTGTAAAATAATAATTCTGACCAGCTTAATACGCTCATAACAATCTCCATTTACATATCTCAAACATACGTCGACAGTAAATACAATAAAAGCCCGATGTATCAGTTTCAGAGCTAACCTGAATGTTATGTGTGTTATGCAGATCGACTTGCTGCCAGTGGATCATGTTCAGTAGTTTACAATATACTAGTATCAATTTAGCGAGTGTTTATGTGTATATACAATGGTAGGAAACTACGTCATCACGCACATGCTAAATGGTTTTCAAATCACTACAGAGCCCCATCCAGAAACGAAAATTTGCATTTTCTTTACATGATATCGTTCAAAAACTCTCTGTCAGACATGCTATCTCGCGGTCATAAATGTTATCGATTGATTGACTGCTGTGTGTGGGATTATGTCTGTTCGACATCTACATATGGGAATACACTGTATAGTATGAGGCTTCAATACAAGTACTGTAATTTGTCCAGCACTGAAACAACGGTATCCTGGTCTGCTGCCAGGCGTCCATACATACACTACGGATCATTTAGGCCTATACGTGAATTGGAGTAAGAATCGCCGTTAATATATGGATCCATGTAAAGAATTATGCATCGTTAATAAACTTAAACGGCCTCTATTTTGTTCCCGGCCTCTATTATATTACCAAACTGTACTACGTGACCTCTATTCCGTTTCCCACTGGCATCTATCGTGTATACTCCGACGGCATCTAACGTGGTACCCAGCAGCAGACGAGCATTAACGGCTGCGGTACTGACAGGATGGCGGCTGACCAGGTTCAGGAGTAAACTGCCTATGTAATAATAGCGTCTACAACCAGAGTTAACTACATGGATACGTATTTATTGACCGAATGACTGCCATTTGGATGACTATAAATATTTGATTATTCAGTTGCGCTGAATTAAAGTTGCGTGGAATATAAGCATGCACGTTGGTGGACTGGACATGATGGATGGCTCGTTGGTTGGTTGGTTGTGTGTGTATCACTAGACGTGTGCTATATTGAATGGTGGCTACATATTAAATACAGATGTAGATGAATTCCGGCCTAATTCATTGCCGACTGTTCCGTTCATATGGCGAGAATTGGGTGGGGGAGTTTGGGCATCGGGAAATGGCGTTGGTGATTTTATGAATAATTGTTATAGATCTACATAATTATTATACAGGGGGGACTGAGGAAAGTAGTTTAAGTTAATACAAATACAAATGTATGAGTTAACGAGAGTTATTATATAGGAAAACATGTATTTGGGACCAACAATTTGACTTGGAGTTATCCGAGAGTTTTAGGGGTTTCCTCTTTATTGTGTTATTACAATTGCATTTCACTCGAAGGAAGTAGGTGGGAGCGGATGCTGGCTTGCAACACCTTGGTGAGTTGATACATTCTGAAGACATTGAAAGGTGCAGTAACAGTGGACGCTAGATTGTCCTTAAAAATAATCCTGTGTCATTTGTTTGTTAAAAGCAAATTAATTCTTGATTTTGTTTTTAGATAGTCTAAACATTAAACACAATTGGGCGGAATTTTTTTCAAGCACAAAATGGCCGCCAAATTCAAAATTGCCGCCATAATAATAGTAAAATGTAAAAATGTCAACAACTAATATTCATTTCGAACCTGTTTTATACTTTATGATAGTGTATGCATTTAGCATTCATGATAGCCATTTGTATTAATACAAGAGTCATATTTTGACAATATGGGGCGTATTACATTTTCACCAGTATGAAATTGGCCTGTTTGTATATAAATTCATTCATGAAGTTGTGTGTCTGTCCAACGATATTGTGTTGGCTTAAACTTTACTGTCATGGCCTAAGATCGCACGACGTACATAGCCACTCAATATATAGTTTGGCCGCCCCTAACAGTAATATAGGCTCACTTGCAGGTTTCACTGTTTGGAGAAAATCGCATTTTAAGGTTTTGAGCGTGCATCATAAATCAAGTCGTTTATGTACAGTAAGTATGTGCTTTGCAGTCACTGTCACGTTGTGACACATAATAACTGTATTTTTTTTATATGTATACTATACAGTTCATGTAATGCATATTTTGGAATTAAATTATAATCTGATCATTTACATTATGCCAAAAGTGCACTAGTGAACAAATACTAGGTTTGTAATCTGCTTCAAATGTTGCCTTGGTGTTATATGTATTGTAACCATACCAAAGAATATTATGACGTTAAAACCATACATGGAATTTGTTTGAAAACGCGCATGATAGCAACACTACCATCTACTTTCAAATAGCAATACATGGCTATTACAAGTCGTGTATTTATTACAGTACATGGATGTACTTACACTCAATAGCAACAACAATTTTATGCGATATGTATTCATACTTATATGATAGTAACGTGTCTTCTTGGGTGTTTATTATGCAGAACATGTATCAAAATCATGTATATGACTTCATTACCTTTTTGTTAATCAGTTGTACACAGCATTGCAGTTCATTTATTGACTAAGATGGAGAGGTACTGAGTTGCTGACCAGGATGAGTGTTTGTGAACACTGAGTACAGTTTACCCTGTCCATAGTCAGTACATTGATTACTCAATACAATGCTTTAAGTTTGAAATGTATCAATACTCAATTACATTGTATGACTGCAGGGTCAAACACAATCATTAGACTATTATTGTAAGTACATATTCTCCTCCAGCAGATCTGGGTCCGGTAATCATTAATAGACCTACTTGTTGTCATAAAATGGGTGATACATTAATGAAATTACCATATAGTGAGATAATGACAGTATGTATGTCATTTTCTCATTTGAAACCAAACATTTGGAATTGTATTTGTAAGCTAAATTGGTAGTATCAGTTTTCCCTTTTAACATTTCTGATACATCTATTGTTGTAAAGCCATCATCATAGTTATACACATGTATTTGAAATGAATTTGATTCTCAGTAGTATTTTAACTTCATCCAGTTCACCTTATTACCATGTATGTCTACCTTAAAATGACCAGAAACTTCATTCGCAACTTGCTGAAGGTCATAAACTGCTGAAGCACATTGGAATAACTATGATGTCTATGATTTTTCCGTCTTGCCACATACGACAGTATCCCAGTGACTTATATTGCAGCATGCATTGAATCACACTCCACGTGTGTGTGGCTAGACTCGAAGAACGTTTGTTCTAATGTATTAAGATCTGTCTTCACTGCAACTGCATGTCTGCGACATACTGATTCCTGTGTTGTTATGTGCAGAATCAGAGTACATAACAACAGATTTGATGGCTGGTTGCAAACATTTAAAATGCGCAATCAGACAAGATCCATTTTCCTGGTTTCATACCAAATGTAACATGTGCCATTATATATAGCTAGATTAACTCTTACACTGCTGAATAATTTTTTACGTCGGCTGTCTATTTTCTATATTTCATTGTTCACATAAAACATATGGTCACTCCTGTTTATCTGTCTGTAATGTTCGTTTTCTTTGCAAGTCCTTTCCTTCGATTGTAAATAACTTTGTTGTATTTTTGTATCAGCAGGGGTCAACATATTTGCTTTTTCCTTTTCATTATAGACAATGCACGTCTCACAACAACAGTCTTTAGGTTTGTGAAAAGAATAGTTGTACTCATGTTAAATGTTAAATATGTAATTAATGATGCAGTATTCAGTCCATATTCTGCACACTTTAATTAGTAATCACAGGGAATGAGTCTATGTGTGCTTTTATATGATTGAATACATTAGCAGGTGTATGAGAATGAGTCATGTGAATGAGTCATGTGCTTCTACAAATATGTGTGTAGAGACGAAAATATACATTTACCAAATAAGCACATGTGCCCTATGTGCATATTGCAATAGCATGTGTATTTCCGGTTACATGAGTCTGCTATTTGATCAGGAACTACACTGGTCACACAGCCCATTAGTCCCATTATCCCAGTCACTGCCACAACTGGTGTCGTTGTTGTTTTTAGTTGGGGCTTATGGGTTTTGCGACCAGTGTAGATCCAAATCAGCCTGTGCATCCACACAGTCTGATCATGATATGCACAGTTCGCCATTCCAGCATTTATGGTAACACTGGTTTCTTGAAGAAAATGTGAAACACTTGACAGTCTACAATGGTGATATCTCATCAGCACAGACGCTCTAATCGGAAACTCAAACAATGACAACACCACTCCAGCAATCACGATCAATGATCTACCATTGACCAATCACACGGCCATATGTACACCATGGCACATGTCATATACACGGGTGTAGCTCTACATGTCATTTATCCGGCCTGAATGCTGTCTGTATCTTTTTGAACCTGTTTGCAGTGTAAACTGTGGTTTCGTCACACAGCGGAGAAACTGCCCAGAGTACAGGGATGAGCTGGTATCTGGCTTGGATGGCAGTGCAGCCCGAGTTACGTGATGTCACAGCTAATTAAAGTTTAATTACGACAGGAAACAGATTGATCAGATTAAGATACCATCGAAGGCCAGATTATGCAAAAGTACATCGAACATCAACAGCGCCGGCGAGTGCGGGGAATCGAACACCACCGGCATCGTCTCTAACGATACCGATCGAGCTACCGGTTGATGATATAATTTGTATGTGCATGTACCCGTTTGTCTAATATGCACGTGGCCATATAGGAATCAAATAGTTCAACCGGACATGCACGCAGTTTTTGTATACTTTTATGTGCGACAGTGTCATATACCTCTCATGATACTGCCTGTTCAAGTTCGCCAAGCACAGAGGCATGCATTGGCATAGTCATATGTCTGATTTACAGCGGACTATTTCTAAACCGGACACCCTGTGGACCTCCCATGGTGTCCGGTTTAGAGAGATTTCACTGTATATACAATTATTTATACTTATATAATATCTCAATTACGTTATATAAATGTTTTCTTGTATCAACATGAACGAGGTCGCATATATGTCGCGCGAATGTCGCGATTTTTTTGCACTTCCGACTGTCGCGCGAGTGTTGCGTGACATTCACTCGAATGTCGTGTGGCAGTCGCGCGACAGTTATGCGTGACAACTGAGAAATAGGCAGTTCGCGCCTGTCCCGCGCCCGGAATGTCAGATTCTCATTTTTGTCTCCAATCAATCACAATATGGTTTCATAGGTCGCCAACCCCTCACAAAGTTGTCTAACATTTCTCGCACTTTCTGACTCACGGAAACTAAATTGAGAAGGGTTCGAGACTTGTTCGAGACACCCGCGACGACTCTGTGACTATTTTGAGAGAACATTTGTCGCGCGAATTTTTTGAACATGTTCAAACTTCTAGCGACACGAGAGCGAGGCCCTGCGTCTCACGCGAGGAAATTGAGAACCCCTGCGGACGTTTTGAGACATTTTGGAAACTCCCTCGCGAATGCCGTTCGCAATTTGTCGCCAACAGTCGCAGCCCAGTGAGATACTAGCTTACCATTTAGGTTGGGGCGATTACCTACGGAGCCCCGCAGGTGACATGGATTTCTTTTTATTAATTCGTTTCCACGAAATAACAATTCGGCTTTAGGGCAATATCGTTGCGCGTCGGAACAAGTGGCATAAATCCACATACCGATCAAATAACCTTTTTATTACTAGTATCACTCACAATGTATATGCTCCTCAAAGGGTATACAAAATAGAAATAAAATAAACACATTAGTGGTGGTTTAGAAGGAACTATTTTACGAGGTTCCGGAACTGACCAATATGAACTCTCAGGAGACATCAATATGGAAATATATTGACGGCTTGCGTTCCATTGTGTTTCAATGTGTTTCAATGTGAAACTAAAGTACGTATATAATAATATTGGAATATGTTCGTGACAGAGAAAGTACATGCAAATGTGTCACCATCACCATCCACTCTCTGATATATGGTTAACTATGTGTGGCTGCTACTGGAGAAATATGGCTTATCAGTTTTACGACCAGTGCATATTCAGATCAGCCTGTGCGTCCGCCTGCTCAGTGTATCAGGATATACACGCCGTTCCCTCAATCAAAGACCGGTCATGATTCTAACAAGCTACGTAGATCGCTATCAGATACACGAGCTCGCGATTTTATCAGGAGCTGCACTGGTCACAAATCCCATCAGGCCCATTTACCCGGTCACAACCACATATATTGGAGCACTTTATATCTACGCAAGCCCTCAATGGGCGGTATCCTGCTTCACTCGGCGGTATCCTGCTTGAATTAATAATTATAACATATCAAGTGCCTGTCAATGACATCAACTTCGGTCGTATTATCTTCATAATTATCTGTATGAGATGTGTGCGTTATTGCAATGGAAAACCGAGGCTATACCGAGTTGTGTGTGAAATCAATCAACGAGTTTAATAACTTGTAGATCTAGATTGCATCAACACGAATGTATATTATATGTACAGCATAAGCATAGCATCATGCATTGTCAAAATCAATCCTCAAGTGTGGCTGTGACTGACCTAATGGAGTTTTAGGATTTGAGACCACCAGTGTAGATCCAGATCAGCCTGTGCAGTCTGATCAGGATCTGCACTGTTCTCCATTGCATCAATAAAGCAACCGTCATGCTTCTAACAAGCAATATAGATCGTTATCAGGCTACAGGAGTGTGCTATTTGATATACAGCTAAACTAGTCACAAATCATATAATCCCCATTTCTGTAGACCCAGCCACAAATATAGCTGTGACTGGAGATATGTGTTTTCGGTTTTGAGACCAGTGTATATCTAGATCAGCCTGTGCATCCGCACAGTCTGACCAGGATCTGCACTGCTCTGCATTGCATCAGACTGGACATAAAGCCCCATTTCTCCAGTCACAGCTATGTTTGTGGCTGGACCTACAGACTGTGGATGTTCTAGCGCACTGTCGCAACCTGATAATAACCAATACTCTATTACAAGCGGGAACACAGCTGAATGTATTTAATGACCACTGTATATCCTGATCAGACTGCGCCGGTGTGCAGTGCAGACTGATCCGGATTTACACTGGTCGTAAATGCCATAAGCCCCGTTCAGGTGGTCACAACCACCGTTGGAAAACGGCGAACACTGTCCCGCGTGACGACACTGCTCACATTCGTTATTTATATAGAGGATCAAAGCAAATCTGCAGGCGCATGGCATTCAGTGTCAAATGTGTCCACCAGACACATGTACAAGCCATTGTCAACAATGTACATCAGATATCAGATGTCAGATATATGATTACATTAGATTTTCGCTATGCACACTGTATTGTAAATGTTTCTGTATATGTTGTACATGCTCATGTGCCAGTAGGCTTAATGCAAATAAACTTCCATCTATGATAAATGCATCGAGCGAATATCACATATCTATATATATATACGTATTTGGCGCATTAGTACACCATCGACTGCGCTAATCCTGCCAATATTTGAATTTATTTTTATTTCAAAATACTTGAATATTGTGCTTGAAATCAAACAGCTTGATTGGTCGAGCCTCATCTGTGCTATTGGAAGAATGGAACTGAGCCCCATTTTCCCGGTGATGCCTTCAATTATGAAACATCCTATGTACCGTATTATATTTGCCGACAGGAACTGCACGGTACATGGGGCTCCAGAACATCATAAGATTGGTCCAGCGAATCTCCATTCCCATTATGTCCCCATTACCCACCCAAAGTGTATGTTGTTACCACTCAGTTGAACCGTCTCGCCGAGACGGTTCAACTGAGTGGTAACAACATACACTTTTGATGAGAAATGAGAAAAATTGCAGAAAAAAATATTTACATTCCATTTTTTTTTTAAATAATATATAATTGAGCCGCGCCATACGAAAACCGGGCTTAATGACCGCGTCGTGAAAAGCGACAAACGACGTCGGAAAAACGACGATTCAAATTGTCTAACGTCGCCGTAAAATTTCACATGTTGCCATCACATTTACGTTTACGGGTGTAAGTTAAATTGAGTGGGAGTAGAAAACGGAAAGTGATACATTATTGAAACTTCACCAATATGTTCCGCGATGACTTGTACGTCAGTGCACACATTATAACGTCATGACGTGACGTCACGTACTTATGACGTTATTGAACGGGAAACCATGTTTGACGTTATGGCCATGGTGTCGCGCAAAAATATTATACTAAGGATACAACACGAGTTACTCGCAACATAAATAACTTTGCCATGTTTGAGGCGCTGTACATAGTCACCTAACTATCGTTCTTTGGCATTGTCACTCTGTCAAAATGGTGAACGAATAATTTAATGGGCCATATCTCAGCGATGTCATTGCTTACTCTGCACTTTGATTGATAAATAATCTTGAATATGAACAACCTATTGTATGCCAACCGATCGTGTCATCTATAATCTTGGTAAATTGAGACTTTCGAACAATTCTAGCCAGTACTTGGCAAATGATATGCCATTTAGTAAACCGGGTGCCACTCATTTCATCATAAACGGAGGTAGAAATGTATATCCCTTGTTTGTATAGAATTTGGCGAAACATATACATCAACATTTCTCTAATAGATCCAGAATCAGTGATTTTAATGCAGGTTCTTGATTGTTTGTGTGTAAGCAATACATAATACACAAGACACACAGTGAGGTCGGTGGATTTTTCGAAAAGTCTTGACATTAATTGGTAATTTTATGGTTATAAACTTGCTTGTCGCACGAAATATAGTATCAAATAATCAATTTATCAATTTACTGCATAATACTGTATATCCGGCGAATGCAGTGTTATCCTCAAGAAAGACACATGGCGACAAATATAAGGTATCACGCTATCAAATCTGCCCGACGTCGTGTTTTGTCACAAAGCTAATGTTATAAGCGGCCTACTGCTGATGTACACGTGCAATGTCTACAAACAAATACTACAGTTGCAGCCGTTCCATACACATAAGTAAGATATACTATTGGAATAGAAAAAAAAATACCCGACCGACGGGGTTATAGCAATATTACAAACGGCACCAGCAGGTCCAGTCCAATGTGCGTGTACATGATACTGTCAACAGTTTCCGAGAAACCACACATACAATTCGACCATTGGAATTAGCTGTCTAGCGATCATTATAGATATATAAACTACTATTTGCATAGTAGCGATTGTTTAACTAATTAATGACCTATTACATATTTATGATTTAGGTTGACTGACCCTCGTAAAGATTCTTCCATGTTCATGGTGTGAATTTGTTGCATATTTGATTAGTAACACTTGCCAGATGGAAGTTGAACATATATTTTTATTTGATTTTTTTAAATCAATATTTGTGCAACTATTAGCTTACGATGTTAAGTGGCGCAACTAGCGTGAACATTACGTGTGGACACAATCATATGACCTGGCGACGAAGGGTGGGGATTGAGGATTGTAGATTCGAGGACAAATGCCTTCATCCCTGAATGCCAATCGGTGTAATTAAATTAATTAAGCTTCATTCTCGCATATGAAAGTCATTCGTCACCCATATTTAAAATGAGCTTCCGCCATTGGCGGATTTATACTACCCTTCAACTTCTAATTATGTATTAAACTTTCGCGGTTTTGGTGATACCTCGGAATAATTTTAGAAAATTTGCAAGCACGATAGCTACAGACATTTGTAAAGTCACTCGTGTGGCTGAACTTGAAACTGCCAGGACATCACATGTCCAGCCCCCGATGATCGCGGATATATTGTTTGCAATAGTTTTTCGAGTTCCAGAGTTGGTTGAATAACCATCACTCTGTCTTTTATTTTCACATGTATTGTGCTTACAGCCATACGTTCTGCAACTCATAATAAATATAGCATGGACATGGTTATCGTTACCAACGCAACGACATCACGCGATATGCGGCCGAACGTCAAAATGACGTTATGTAAATGGTATGCTCCTTATTGTTCAATATAAGGAGAACATGCATATTATTTTATTTCGTGCTCACACAATGAGTTAATTATAATTTTTGAAAATAAACACAACGGTACTACATGTATATGTACTTCCGACAGCGGTCAGACCATGCACTTTACCTTTGTTCAAACATAGCACCTAGCATACCGACAGTAGCATTATTAACTGCCGAAGTCGTCGAAGTGGGTTCCCTTGCAAGCGTCATTTAGTGTACGGGTTTTGAAAAAAAACTATAATGTGAATGTTGGGTCAAACCATATTTTTCTTTCGAAATGAAACATGTTTATTTTTCATCACCTCAAATTCTGAGTGTGATTAGCTGATAAAATCCAAAATAATCCGAAATTCCTGACAAATATAAGTAATTTTAATCAGACTCGGTGAATGCGTTAATGATGTATGGCCACTGCAGATAGTTCAATGGCCACGATGTATTGGTAAACGTATGTGCAACCAGTGTACCCATAGTGTCTACACCATTCGTCGTGTAAAATGAAAGTTGCTCCCCAAAAGTATACTTAGCCATTTTGGTGGAGTCGGCTACTGAGGCTTTGCTAACCAGAATATTCTACCTGAAAACGACAACACTCTGCTTACGGCTTTGCTGGTAGCTCCGTCTACTTATCAGATTAAATGTGTTTTTAGAAGCATGACCGGAGTTTCATTTATGAACTGGCGAATAGTGTAGATCCTGATCAGACTGTGCTGATGCACAGGCTGTTCTGAATCTACACTGTTCGCAAAATCCACAAGCCCCAATCACAGCATAAACATGTGCGAGGGCGGATGAAATGTCTGCGATAAGGATATACCATATAAATATATGAAGGGAAGTCACATACTCACAGACGTCTTTGAAATGCTATGCTTGACATTTTGATAGGTCAAGATTTTAATCTCATTCACATATATCAATATTTGGACAAAGCGTTTGTATTCAATACATTACCATGGAGACGGTTACATTCAATGTGTCAACGTTGTAAGATTCGTCGGTTCGGAATATCATGAAGTGTTTGCAGTCACAAATTCGCCACAAATGGACCTCGACCTAAGGAAACCGGGCTTATTCCCAATATAGTCGATGAAGACCCAGACCAACTTGACATCATTACTTTTAGATAGAGACAAACAATGTTTAGTTTCGTTTTGGAATTTTCAACGAGCTGTGTACCTACTGAGATACATTCGCATTTGTGTGTCTGTTCACCCACCATAATGGCGAGAATCAGTGAAAATTGTTGCAAATGGCATGAGTAAACAACGATCGATTTGAATTTGATAGAATACTAATAATCATAAACTGGCCACTTCATGACTTCACCTCATACAATGGAGATCGCCTTGCTTTTCCAAAGTCGGCACAACAACCGGAAGAGCAATACAATTGGGTGACGATTGACAAAACCGGCGTATCGCCTTTGCGTCCATTGTAGACCCAGGCCAGACTGCAGACATGACTGGGTTCACGTTGTTCGCCATTCGATGAGAATGTACAGACCCATCATGCATCAAACAAATACATGCCTATTCCAAATTTGAGCATGTATGCGGAGATGATTCAGATTGGTAACAAGTCCCGGTTTGTCAGCTGACAGGAAGCGTCCATTATGTGTCAGTGGTCTATATATGAGACACGCCAATTGATTTTGTACCTTCGGATATCTGCGTAATTTCATTACGTTTGCAAAATTTACAATATTTTTCATAAATTAAGTCGAAAGTTAACAAAATGTTCAGAGTACATGCGGAATATAATTCCGCATGTACTCTGAAAAGTTTGTCAACTTTTAAAGCCATTTAAGGAAAATATTGTAATTTTTGTAAACGTATTTCATGAAATTACGCAGAAGTCCGAAGTTACAAAATCCCATGGCGCGTCTGATATGAGCCACTCCTGGAACATGTGGGTCACTAAGATGTAGGGAATAGGATGCGTAGCTCCGGCTAAACATGACCCGACAGCATAGGGCCCAGTTGTATAGGCACTGGCCGCATTGGGCCCGGCTGGATAGACCCCGGCTGGACAGGGCCGGATTAAACAGAGCGCGTGTATATGGTCCGTCTAAACAGGGTCCTGTCGCGTAGGGTCTAGCTGAATAGAGCACAGACAGCCTAGGCCCCGGTTGAATGGGACCCGGCTGTATATGTTTCCGATAAGTGTATGCCTGAATGCAAAGGGCCCTGCTTAATACGGTTGTTTACTTTCTCCTTCATCGAAAGAGTCCGCAGAAATTTGCTAATACATGTTGTATTATGTGAGTTAACTTTGTGATAATATGTTTGTATCATATTGTTGCCTTTTCTGTCAATAAGAATAGCGAGGCATGAATGAATGTCCAGCGGACTATAGCATATGTTCAGTGCGCGAAAGTGAAACATAATTCCGCAAATCTATACCGATAGCTGCAGGGTATCGGTAGAGCAACCCATTATCTATAAAGCTGATTACGTGCAACGAATGCACCCCTGTATTTTGATACAGTGATGTCAGCCATATTATATGCTGGAATAAATAACTTAATCCTTTCACCCCTAAGTAACTTGACTGGATTTGTATATGTAACTTTTGCAAACAATCGAATCGTTACAAAGAGATTTTCAGGCTTGTTTGGTGTTTTTGTTCTCCAAAATATGAAAATTAATTGCAAACAGTGCAGATCCTGATAAGACGGCTCGTCATGAGCCGGCTCATCTGGATCTACACTGTTTGTCAATACCACTATACGGTTATGTAGTGCTAGGAGGGTTAAAGTCACGGTTGACCACCTGTTTTTACGTTTGATAATCGATTCGCTACAACGTTCGGATTCGGATTATCTCCTCGTACGACGGACGAACTTTGTTCTAAGTAACGCTAAAGTATTTCCTGTGAGTACGTGACCCAGTAATACCTGCCAAACACAGAGAGAAATGCGATCATGGCCCCATTAACCCCAAATGCCTCCATCACAACCCTTCAGTGTGACCCGTACTCGGGAAATCTACGTTGCTACCAAATAAGTATGGATATCGCCCGTTTCTGATTACAGAACGTGTCATACAGTGCTGTCTCAGTGGGTCAAGTTTGTTATGACTTAGTGCACTAACTCACATTACACCTGTCCTTGACAGATTGGATTTCGGATTTCTGATTTACCTCAACGTCCAACACCGTACACCAATGAGGAGTCCATGCTGACCCCCCCCCCCCCCACCCCCCCCCCCCCCCCCCCCCCCCCCCCCCCCCCCCCCCCCCCCCCTGCCCCCCCCCCCCCCCCCCCCCCCCCCCCCCCCCCCCCACCCGCCCCGCGGACCAGACTGAATGTTCCACATGGTGTATGTC
Organism: Conchocele bisecta; assembly: GCA_029237695.1. Classification (NCBI taxonomy): domain Eukaryota; kingdom Metazoa; phylum Mollusca; class Bivalvia; order Lucinida; family Thyasiridae; genus Conchocele; species Conchocele bisecta. The sequence continues at coordinate 25,248,123 of CM055275.1, read as the reverse complement.
CCTTGGCAGGAGTGTCAGTGTAACTACACCTTTAACGGGAAAATAGTAGACCGGGATATCCGTAGACGGAAGCAGTCTTGCGCATGCGGCCACGAATTGAGGCGGAGCCATATGACTAGGCATAAAGGGATCGTCTCAACATTCTTAAATATGCATCAAATGACGAAAATAGGCTAGTTTGCTTCTATGTATATGTATAAAACTATAAATAAATATATATAACATTTGATCGCGAAGTCGCTCCATAAAACAAGCGTGGGAAATAAAGAGATGAGCTGGGAAATAAGTAGACACACAAGGAGATACACCGGGAAATACATATAGACATACCGGGAAATAAGTAGGTACACCAGGTACCGGGACACAATGAGATACACCGGAAAAATCGTAGACATACCGTGAAATAAGTAGACACATCGAATACGTGGATATATCGTGAAATAAGTAGACACATCGGGTACCGGGACACAAGGAGACACACCGCGAAAATACATAGACATACCGGGAAATAAGTAGACACATCGAATACGTAGACATATCGGGAAATAAGTAGACACATCGAATACGTAGACATATTGGGAAATAAGTAGACATATCTAATACATAGACATACCGGGAAATAAGTAGACACATCGAATACGTAGACATATCGGGAAATAAGTAGACACATCGAATACGTAGACATATCGGGAAATAAGTAGACACATCGAATACATAGACATACCGGGAAATAAGTAGACACATCGAATACGTAGACATACCGGGAAATAAGTAGACACATCGAATACGTAGACATACCGGGAAATATGTAAACACATCGATCGGGTACCGAGACACAAGGAGACACACCGGGAAATACATACTTAAAATTATTTAATAGCGGATAATGGCCTGCCAACAGCTAAGGTCATTTTAGGCCAGTCAACTGGGTCGAATCAACTATTTCACCTTTATGGATGGGGTGTGGGTGGGGGAATCAGAATCGAATAAGTTTGGTAAAAATGCATATTTAGCCATGAAATTATCATACATGTATGTTGATCTGGTACCGGGTCCTCACCATAACAGAGTCACTTAGCTACACTATCTAAAAGTAATATGATTAATACTGATCTGACCATTTTGTAATGGGTATAACCGGATTCAACTCTCAAGTAACGAGAAATCCAAACATGTATCTGAGGGCAAAACCAGGGATATCAGAATTTCGGTAAGGATGAACCCCATCAATAGTTTAGATACATTTGCATCGTCGTATCATAATATCGTCTTCCTACAATCGTATTATCGTCATTGTGTTATTACAATCGTCATTGTGGTATATTGTAGTATTATAATAGTATCAATCGTCATCGTAAGTGTAGTATCGTACTATCGTCATATTAGTATATGTTCCTTATGGACATTGTACGCGCATTGTTGTCAGCGAAAATTGCGTTTGCAGCTTACTATCTTTAAAATAAGTATATGTTTAATACTTGTTTTTTGCTGGATACGTTTGCGTTAATACGAACAGACCCGGTGAAAAACAATAGCCATTAATAAACACGACACAAACTATATTAGCTCTTACACCATCCAGGTAGCATATTGCAACTTTACGAAATTAAATACTATACGATTCAATATGATGCAGCGCGAAAGCATCGAACAGATATTGATTAAAAAACAAACACACTTTTTGCTGACAACAATACACATGCGCAGATCTAACCAAAAGGCGATACCACAATAACGATAGTACGATAGTGATATTACGATGGCATTAACGGAACACCGTGCATGTATATGCCATTTCCTTTGAAATAGATGGATGTTTATGGTGGTCATAACGGCGCGAACAAACTCCAAATGGAGATTGAAATAATAAAATATTCTGATACAGCACAGTAAAATTATTTAGAAAATTATTCTTCTTGCTGAAAATGGCTCAATTCAATAAATGTGTAGCAGGCTGAAAAGACGGATATTACGCTGGTCCGATCAGGGAATACGCTGGTTGCTATGCTATAAACATAATGCCACTGAATAACACTTTTGAATGTTCTCTGATCGCAGGTGCAGGTTATGTCATATTGACCTGTGTTAATTACCATGATTACTCGCGCGGATAACCCATCGCGCAATTCGGGAACCCTGCTACGTGTTGGCACGATTTATGTGACACTCTTATGTAAGTTCTTACAGGATAGTATAAACATACCGCCTTTGCGGAACTACGTGTTGATGCCAGTTTATCATGTATGGCTACCTCGATTGTGTGAGCTGCGGTGGCTATATGTAAGTGTTTGATGTAATGGCCGTAAGAACCGTCGTACCGGTTCCAAAACCCGCAGGGTAATTTCAGTGTGTTAATATGCAAAATAGAAATAGCATTCCCAAATGTTACCGAAAAGACTATATATATATAAACTATACTGAGAAGGAAAAAGGAAAGTTTACTCCCGTTAAGCCGCAACAACTTGTTTATTATTTCATCATTCTCGATACATGCATCGCCTCTGGCGCATCATCTTTGGAAAACGCGTATACATAGATTTGGTAACAAGAGTTTGTCAGAAGACAACAAAGCGCGCCTAGTGGTCTTTTTGTTTAACGAATATCAAGAAGCTGTGTGAAAGGAAACACAAAATAAAAGGAATTTGCCCCACTGTTAAGGTAAATTGTTACCTTGACCTTGGGGTTAGAGGTGGTCTGAGTGTGATGGCTGTTGAAGGACATGCTAGCGAAACATTAGAGGAAGAGATGGGTAAAATATCAAGAAGAAAGCACTAAAAAAGTATTTTGTTTGGGACAAGCAATAAACGTTTCGTTTCTACGTCACGTAAATACGAAATTAAGAAACACAGTTTCCTCTCTAGATGACGTATGCAATGGCGATGTCTTAATACGTGGCTGCGACTGGATACATGGGGTTTATGGGAGTTGTGACCAGTGCAGTTCTTGATCAATACCACACTACAGTAGCCTGTTCGCGATTTATATTGCTTGCTAGAAGCAGTGCGGGTGTTTCATTGCTGTAATGGCGAATATATCATATCATGACCAGACTGTGCGGGTGCACAGGATGATCTGTGGCCGATTTCACCAACATTGCAAAGTATACTTTTCTATCAAAGTATACTTTGAGGGAGTAATCATTTATTTTTCCCGAAATGCATTATGTCATATAGAACTAACGACTGCATATTTGATGATTAAAAGTATGCATAATTATTATACTGAATTTATTACATTATCACAGCTATAATGGCTGTGATAATGTAATAAATTCAGTATAATAACAATTATTAAATTTATCCTAAAATTGAAAATTTCTCCCTCAAAGTATACTTTTCTAGATAAGTATACTTTGCAATGTTGGTGAAATCGGCTACTGGTTGAGCACTAGTCGCGAAACCCATGAGCCCCATTTGCCCAATCACAGCCATAATAATACGTTACTACGCGGCGTGGAAACGAACAAGTTATAGATCGTTTGATTTGTATGTGGATATACAAATGTAGCGCGGCGGAACGAGTGGCATATATCCAGCATACAAACATATACATAATATCCACTCATATACACAAACATGTGCAAGCATAAATACATGACATACGTACATAAACAGTGACTGTGTTTAACAAACGAAATGATCTGACAACCGAGGACGCACAGTTTCCATTCATTGGAGCGGGCGGTTTACTACATGTATATGATAATCAAGTAGTGATAATATATAGTAAATACATGGTTAGTGCCTTAGAATATAAAATATATTCGGTTGAGCCTTAGACAGCTGTCGGGTTGTCGGGGCGAAACCGAATATACTTTTATATTCTAAGGCATTAACCATGTATTTACTGTATACCGCAACCCATTTTACGTTTACGTCACGTTGATTTATGACGTAACGTCAAGTTGTCTGACTAACGTCATTACGGCCGTCTTGGATGAGTAGGAAAAGGAGCAGTACGGAAAACATTTTATTTTAGAACTTCGCCCCAAAACCATGCTAGCTACATGTACCTTGGAAATGATTCAAATAAGAAAACAAGAGCTAGTGTGTTCAAATCGGTCCGGTAATTCTGAAATTATTCCGAAAAATCGATTTGAAGTGGGACAGTTTTGACCAGCTCGAGAAGCTGCTCGAAAAACAACTTTTTTTATAAATTCACTCCGAAACCCGGCTAGATAGCTTGGAAATGGTATAACTAAGAAAACAAGAGTTAGTTTGTGAAAATCGGTCCTGTAATTCTAAAATTATAATTCCAACACTATTGAGGTGAAGTGAGACAGTGATCCCATACACATATAGTTTACACAGCCGTACATTCGTGACGTAATATGACACCTATGAATTGTTTGCCCTTGTGTCCAGCGTAGATCCTGATCAGCGTGCATCCCGCGCAGTCTCACTATGAACATAGGAAGGACAAACTCAGTTCAGACATATAGGTTTTTACGGACGGCAGAAAATGTTATTAAGTGTCTGGTTAGCAAACAGTGTAGTTCGTAATAAGACTGATCGCTGTAAGCTCTGTCAGGTCAGTTTTCAACCAATGGATTGTGAGTCCATCATTTACAATATGATTGACCAGCTGACCATTTTGAATTGCTGTAAGGATATCATACCGGGGTTAATTACGTCTCTGGGGTATTGAATGCTCCACTGCTTAGAGCTGGATGTTGCTTAGACCGTTGTCGGCAATACATGTGCATATCGTTCGTTAGAAGTATGCACCCTGATCAACAACGATTTCCAGCTTTGACAAAGTTAGGTGGCAGTCCTCACATATTTTAGACAATTTATGGAGTTTTCGGGCTGCCAATATTTCGGACAAAAATTCGTTTCGCACTCTTCTGCAACTGAAATCATGCCAGTATGACACAGATGCAAGCAAAATCACATATATGTGCAGAAAAATGTTTTATGCAGTGGAAAACATCATATGATGTTGGCTAATTAATGGTAGAATATTTTCATAAGCCACAGACATGTGTTTTTTATATAGTTAATAGAAGGCCCATAGGAAAAAATCGAAACTAACCAACTCGCCCGAGGACTGCCACCTTATGAGAATAAATACATTCACACACAAGCCACAGGTGGAAGACTCGGACCTAATACTCGATAATTGGCTCATTTGGAAAACGTTACCCCACCCACCCATTTCCCACTATACATCATTGTACAGCGTTTTAAAGGCTGTAAGATATAGTGTCTGATAATGGGTGGGCGGGGTGACGTTTTCCAAATGAGCCAAGTATTGGGTCCTAGGTCCGAGTCTTCCACCTGTGACACAGGCGACCCCTAAAAGCCGGTACTTCCCGGAAAAGGCCGATACTACCGGGACTTACCTAATGAGTTATTGTTCCCGCCGCTGTACGTGGTTTTAGTAAGTAGGTGCTAACCCAGGCTCATCGGATTTAATATGTGCAACGAATCAGCATGCAGTAAATTTTAAATTAAACAAATTTAAAAAAATGTACACTGTAGTTGGGTAATTAATGACTGTATACGCCCATGTGGGCCACACCATTGTACTCAAATTGGAATTCAGTAAACTGATGTATGCTGTGTTAATGAACACAAAACAATATTCGTATTTCACGGAACCTATACATTATTTAAATAATATTTATTTATAATATATATATTTTTTTTCATTTTGAATTAACACATATTGCAACATAAATGCTGCCAGTTTTATAATTACCATAATAAATATTTGGCTCTGACTGGAGAAATTGGGCTTATGGCATTTGTGACTAGTGTAGCTCTTTATCGAATAGCACAGCCATATATCATTAAAATATACATAATGCTTGATAGCAGCATGATGGGTGTTTCGTTGATGTAATGCAGATCAGTGCAGATCTTGATCAGACTGTACGGATGCACAGGCTGATCTTGATCTACACAGGTCGCAAAACGCATATATAAGCCCCATACGCCACATTATAACGTTTATCCTACACGAGTAAAGTAATGGCCACTTGGCAGCTGGTTGACAAAAAGAACCTTATGACAATTGCAACTAATGATCGGGATTCCCGACCACTCTGCAATATTCTCATAGGCTGCAGTAAAATCACTATAATTCACTGACTCAGTGTACATGTATATTATTATCGGACATGTATATCAATGAAACGGTTAATATGTTGAAATAGTCAGTGGTTGCGAATACAGTAAGGTAGCTTTTATCAACAGGCTGCCAATCATATACATGTACATGCGTAACAGAATATTGCAATGTACTAATATATCACAGTGCGTTTGGATTACGTCCTTTGTACTTGTTCGTGTCCTGCTTAGAGATGTTCCACTGTATTATCCTATGATTTTATAGAATGCCTACTGAACTCGCCAAACATAATGTTTTGTTGGGCATACGTTGACAGGACTGATGTATTTCCGAGACTTCATTTCTTTCATCAATTAAATAGTTGTGTTCTCATTTATTTACTACAAACTATAGTTGCAGTATTAAAGATAAAGACGGTGAAAGTCACAACATATAAAAGGAAAGTCTGGCTCTACGATCGAGGAAATTATGACAATTACAGAACAAAATTAAACTCTGTCGATTGGAACGAAATTCTTAATTCAGGAAATTTAGATATCACAGCCGAAACAATCGCAACTACAATAATAGAGATAGCTACTGAAACAATACCCAACAAAATAGTCACTATACGACCGAATGATATCCCATGGTTTAATAATAGTATAAGAAAATTAATAAGGAAAAGAAATAAAATCCATAAACGAGCTAAAAATGTGAATACAGAACTAGCCTGGTCTAAGATCCGAAAAATTAGAAACGAAGTTACGAAACTCATAAGAAAATGTAAATCGGATTATGAAAATAAACTAATAGAGAAGGTTAATGATTCCGAAACTTCAGTAAAAACATGGTTTATACTTGCAAAACAATTGAAGGCTAAACAAACCTCCACGACAATTCCTACATTGCTTGATGGCGGAATAGAAGCACAAACAGACAAAGAAAAAACGGAATTACTTAATTCCTTCTTCTCAAAACAGTCCACCATTGATGACAGTTCTACTCCACTGCCACCTCCCACACAACCGAATCTACCCAATATGACAACAATCACAATCTCTCCTACAGATGTAATCAATGCTATATCATTAGTCAATCCATCAAAAGCCAGTGGTCCTGATTTAATAAGTCCCAGATTACTTCGTGAGGGCTCTCGTGAACTTTCAGTACCACTTTCTACATACTTCAATACATTACTAAGTAATTCATACTTCCCCTCTCCATGGAAACAGGCGAATGTAATACAGATTTTTAAAAAGGCAGATCCTTCAAGTCCACAGAACTACAGACCGATTTCCCTGCTTAGCTGCATTGGTAAGCTAATGGAACGATGTGTTCATAAATATTTGTACAATGTTGTGGCCTCAAACAATAAACTAACATCATACCAATCGGGTTTTATCAAAGGTGATTCAACTGTAAATCAATTTACTTACATCTATAGCGATATTTGCAAAGCAATGGATGAAGGAAAAGAGGTTCGTGCTGTTTTTTTGCGACATATCAAAGGCGTTTGACAGAGTCTGGCATCGAGGCCTTCTTTACAAACTATCAAACATCGGAATCTCTGGTTCTATGCTCGAATGGCTTAAGTCGTATCTGTCCTCTAGAAAACAACGTGTAGTATATAGTAACTCCGCATCTAATTGGTGCACTATCAATGCAGGCGTTCCACAGGGATCTATTTTAGGACCTTTATTGTTTTTAATATACATAAATGACATAGTCCAAGAAATTAACTCCAACATTAGATTATTTGCAGACGACACAAGCTTGTACATAATAGTCGACGACACAATATCAGCAGCAGCAGCTGCATTAAATAACGACCTAGAAACTATAAATCAATGGTCAAAAACATGGCTAGTGACATTCAACCCATCCAAGACAGAGTCAATGATTTATTCAAGAAAACATAATAAACCACAGCATCCAGTACTTAAAATGGACACTCGTCCAATTACAACTGTTAATGAACAAAAACATCTAGGAATAATTATATCAGAAAACGGAAAATGGTATCCACACATCTCATCATATCTAAACTAGAAAAAGTCGATGGCGCGCCATCGCAATATACCCACTTTCCCCAAATGCTAAGTCCGAAAGGGGGAGGTAATCCATGATGGAGGGTCGGATAAAAAATCCGAATTCACTTTGCGCATCAGCACATCAAAACGAAGCTACGAACCAAATATCAGACGCGTAGGTATGAAGGTGAAAAAGTTTTTCGAGTTACAAGGAAAAAATGGAAAATTCTGAGCCCGAAAGGGGGAGATAATCCATGATGGAGGGTCGGATCAAAAATCCGAATTCACTTTGCGCATCTGCACATGATAACGAAGCTACATACCAAATATCAGGCGCGTAGGTATGAAGGTGAAAACGTTTTTCGAGTTACAAGGAAAAAATGGGAAATCTGAGTCCGAAAGGGGGAGATAATCCCATGATGGAGGTCGGATCAAAAATCCGAATTCACTTTGCGCATCTGCACATGATAACGAAGCTACATACCAAATATCAGGCGCGTAGGTATGAAGGTGAAAAAGTTTTTCAAGTTACAAGGAAAAAATGGGAAATTCTGAGTACGAAAGGGGGAGATAATCCATGATGGAGGGTCGGATCAAAAATCCGAATTCACTTTGCGCATCTGCACATGATAACGAAGCTACATACCAAATATCAGGCGCGTAGGTATGAAGGTGAAAAAGTTTTTCGAGTTACAAGGAAAAAATGGGAAATTCTGAGTCCGAAAGGGGGAGATAATCCATGATGGAGGGTCGGATCAAAAATCCGAATTCACTTTGCGCATCTGCACATGATAGCGAAGCTACATACCAAATATCAGGCGCGTAGGTATGAAGGTGAAAAGGTTTTTCGAGTTACAAGGAAAAAATGGGAAATTCTGAGTCCGAAAGGGGGAGATAATCCATGATGGAGGATCGGATCAAAAATCCGAATTCACTTTGCGCATCTGCACATGATAACGAAGCTACATACCAAATATCAGGCGCGTAGGTATGAAGGTGAAAAAGTTTTCGTGTTACAAGAAACGTGACGGACGTACGGACGGACGTCGTCCGTACGGACGTACGGACGGACGGACACCCGTGACGAAAACAATATACCCATTTTTTTTCCCTAAAAAAGTGGGTATAATAAAGCATGGCAAAGAATAGGCATATTACGATCTCTGAAATTCACCCTAAAAAGGTCAGCTCTTGAACGCATGTATTTTTGTTTTGTTCGACCTCTTTTGGAGTATGGTGATGTTGTATGGAGTAATTGCACAGACGAATTAAAACACCAGATCGAAGCAGTACAGATAGAAGCTGCGCGCATAGTGTGTGGAGCTACTAAACTTTGTAATATTGATAAATTATATCAAGATCTCAGGTGGGAATCCTTCGAAAACAGACGAAATAAACACAAACTTATAATATTTTACAAAATGGTAAATAAACTATCCCCACAATATCTTAGCGATCTGATTCCTGAACAGATACAAGCACGGTTATACCCTTAGAAACGCTACTAATATACCATTAGTACATTGTCGCACACAATTGTACTTGAATTCATATCTACCCCACACTATTCGTGAATGGAATAAATTGTAGAACAGGAAAATAAATGAGCAATCAGTACCGTCCTTTAAGGCAATTATAAATAAAATGTTACAAAAATCACCCATTTTTACAATATAGGGCTGCAGACAAGGACAAGTACTTCACACCCGCCCTCTTCGTTTGTCATGCAGTTCCTTGAATTATGACCTTCATCGTAGATCTATAGTTGATTCTCCAAATTGTACTTGTGGTTCGGTAGAAACAATCAATCATTTTCTACTATATTGCGAAAACTATCAACGTCAAAGACATCTTCACTTAACAGACATTCCGTGTCCACCGATAGCCAACAATCTTCTTTATGGTAACGAACGATTATCATTTGAACAGAATACCACCGTATTTTTGCAAGTGCACAAATATATAATGTCTACAAAACGCTTTTAGGCCAGACTAAAGTAATTAATTAAATTCCTAACTAAATATACTAACAGATAGGCGTATACATAATAATGGCTCGTTTTCAACTCGATTTCAAACCAGACAATCAAAAACAATCAAGTATAGTGGTCCAATTGTCACATATATATCAAAGACTTGTATACAACCAGACACTCTGTTGCTGCGACTTGTAAGGTAATTGGATCTTCAACCAATGACAGGCTGTTTGCCTCTGATAGATTGACTGCGGTCGCAGCGAGCGCGGGTGTTGGCCTATTGGTGATTTGATAATATTTGGTGTTGGTATTATAGAACCATATCATCACGTGTATGCTCCATTTTCATTTTCAGTGATCATAAGATAAACAATATTAAACTATTTCCTGCCACTGTTCAATAACTATTGTGTAATATGGGCACCCTGCTGAGAACAAGGCCCTTACGACATACGCGTCCAGCGTGGACCCACATGTCAGCCCGCTCATCCGAGCGATCTTGCTCAGGTGGCGTTACACTGTTTCGTTTTCTTGCTAATGTTTGTAGCAATAATCACACCAGCAAGGCGAGTACATGCAAATCGTACTGTGTGAGGGTACAATAAACAAAATATATCTCCAAGTATTGTCAATTAACGCAATTGTCGTAAGGTCTCTTATCTCAGCCGGCGGCCCATCAACTGTCAAGGAGAAGAATTCACATAAGCTTTTACGAAGCTTGTTTTCTAATCCTTTTATCACTTGTCTTGTATATATGTAACCTGCTATATACGAAATAAAATATTGTTTAAACTAAAGTATATACAACATATACTGTTGTACTGACTTTGATTGGAAGCCGGAAAAGCGAATAAACACATAAACACATATAGAATATAGCTGATTGGCTCTAATGTCAAACGGACGAGAGCGCGTAGCGATGCCAATTTCATTTTCACAGTTTAGCTCCTTGAATAGCCCGAATGGGTATTAGGTTTGACCTTACATTGTATACATAGTTGTTATCAGGCAATACCTAGTGTATCTGAACCTCTCTTCATCGATAACATATATATTCAAGCTTGTGATGCTATAGCAAATGTGGATTAGGCGATATTTTCTTCAATGTTTGTTTTACCCAGAGTAAAATTCCCACGGAATGAGGTAAAAGTATCACTAACCCAATTCCAAAGTCCAGCACGGCTGACCCGAGGGGGGATCCGCTGTCATTTTGTGGCAGTTCATTAACAAGTTGTACAAATGTATGCATTGTTTTATTCTGAACAACAGGCTGCCAAAGTTGAAAATAATGATAACATCGAGTATGAACAGAATGGATTAAGAAAATATTGTAGTACTACTGAACATTTGTCGTCATTTACAAAATATCATAGATACTAGGAAAAAGAAGAAACTGTCTACATTCTGTGCATTCATTGATTTTAAGAAAGTATATGACTTGATTGACAGAAGCACACTATGGGCAAGGCTTGCTACTGTTGGTATTACATAGACAATTTTAGATGCTGTTAAATCATGATATGCTGGTGTATCGTCATGTGTCTGACTTAACGGTCTATGTTCCGAGTGGTTTGATATACACCGTGGATTATGCCAGGACTGTTCTCTGTCACCTCTATTATTTAACATATTCATCAATAATTTTGCCCTACATATTATGGCTTTGTGAAAAGGTGTCCAGTTTGATGACGAGGTATTATTTATTTTACTGTACGCATATGACATAGTGTTGATTGCAGCAAACGAAGCGGATCTACAATGTATGCTTAACATACGTCATCAATGGTGTGATTTAAACAGCATGGTCGTGAATAATCAAAACATTAATGTAATTGCGCATTTTCAGCCACCATCTGTGTGTCGAACTGTTTTCCAATTTATATGTGGACCCGAAACAATGTGAATTGTTGACAGATACATCTTAGTCTTATTCTGAGTGAAACATTATATTTTATCCCGTCAACTATGTCGCTACTAGACGTGAAAAGCAGGTACGTGTATTTTTTCTCGTTCACGTCTAGTAGATACGTCATTATGTATGACGTTACGTCATTATGTGAATGACGTAACACGATAATCTTGTCGCTTCAGAAGACAAACTTATGAGGCCACAAATGCATTTTTAGAGACATTTGAACAACTTTGATGTGGTTAACGGGATAAATAGAATATTATTATAGTTTCATGAACGTGAATAAATATCTGACTCGGCTCGAAATCAGGATGTGCTCGGCAAGCCTCGCCCATCCTGATTTCTCAGCCTCGACAGATATTTATTCACGTTCATGACACTATACTAATATTCTCTATATAATATCACAGAAAAAATGGTTGGCATAATTTTGGTAGAACAATAGGTTTGATAGGCGGCTCATGATGTGTTTAAGATATTATTTGACTGGTAGGATCAGTAATAAACTTACTACTTATATTTAATTTTTACCAGGCAAATCGTGATACGGAGGAACCCCTACCGTTAATGAAAAAAACGATGATGATCAGATATGAGACAGTAGTGTTAGTGGTGTAGGCGGCAATAAATTGCGCACTTATCATGCTTACAAACACACATTTGTGTTCGAAAGAATTGTGGAACATTTGTGCCAATTAAACATTGCTCAGCGTTTGCGAAGTTTCTATTTTGCGTCGCACCAATATGAGTATTGTCTGTGTATTATTGTCTGTTCCGGGACATTGACAAACATGATAAACCCTGATGAGATGCACCCCCAGTGCACCCCACCCCTCCCCCAAATATTTTGGTGAATTATTTGAAATGGGCACTAATCACTTGCAAAGTACGCGTTTGGTTAAGGTCTGAAACAGATATGAATTATGAAGTTCCCAAACCTGAAGGTAATCTATTTAAAAACAGCTTTTCATAACCAGGCGCGCTGATCTGGAATAGTATTCCAATCGACATAAGACATTCCACGTCGTTAAATACATTTTCCCGTTATTGTCTAAATGAATGAAGGGTCGATAGCAGCTGAAGTAGCGGTATTATCTATTAATATAACATTGTTAATTGTGCCCCGCCACCCCCCCCCCCCCCCCCCCGCCAGCGTCACTAATCACGAAATTACGATGTATGATATATAGTTTAAAATGACCGCGTGTTTGATTTGCCATGCTAACATTGGTCGTGTGGAGCTTAGCGACCGTGTAACCCTATAACAGACGGGCGAGAACCAATTTAGCGTCTTATAGCAAACACTGAAACTATCACTGAGAAATAAACGTATTAGACTCAGATCAAGCTGTTGCACCAATGCGCAGTCTGATATGGGAATGTTGGGAAACGGGTACCATTTTTCGTCATGGCTCATCATTAACTGTCTTTCTGTGTCCGTCCGTCCGTCCGTCCGTCCGTCTATCTATATATCTAACCTGATCCAGGGCTACACTGGTTGCAAATGTTGTCTGCTACCTTCTTCTATGAACGGACTGATGTTCGACATGAACACAGCAGTGAGAAAATGAGGTATACCGTGACAATGATATATCAGCAACATCATAGCCAAGTATGCATAATTGCATTGGGACATAAACGTGTGTTATTGTCTTTGTGGATCCGATGAATGTGGTGTACATATGATCTGTTTTATCATGTTTTGTTGGCTAAGTGAATGCACCGATTTCAATACTTTTAGTCATGGAGTAATGTGCACGAGAATCGCCTCCATGTGGTTATCTGGCGCCCTGGAATTATTAGAACATTCTCACGATAATTATAATACATGTGGTACCATTGTAGTTAAATGTACTAGTGATATTATAATTATCCGCTAGGCATGATTGCCGGTGCAGTGTGACGGTGACATGACGATCCGTGATTACTTGTATAAAGAAACCCAGGAAAATAAGATCACATCTGTTTCTTGGTGTCCGGTTTAGAGAGATTCCACTTTATAATAATTATATGGTCTACATATATTCCATAACATTTAAGAAGCAACTATGTTTAAATCATATGCTGATCAGGTATAGATGTAAGGATATGGCCTGTTCCTTGACGGTCCATATCTGTATGACAGACGTGTTTGGTAAATAACACTTGTTCTAGCTGGCTGAAACCAGACAAGCTGGGTAAATGTCATGCAGAGAATATAATATATTATAAGGCCTTGTGTTGGCCTGACTGGCAGTGGACAGGGCCCGTTTCACTCAACTTCGTACGAATACAATGTTCGTAAGTGCAAACTTATGATAAATTTCACATTAACAATGTTTTCTTGAAAATAATTATTGGATTTATATTCCAGACGATACATTTTGCACTTACGAACATTTTAGTCGTACGAAGTTTAGTGAAACGGCACCCTGGTTGCTCGCTAGCAGGATTTTGCCACATCTTGGCCTTGCAGCGTCTTGCCTCATGTTGGGATATTTATTATATATGGGCTGGCTCCGGGTAAGGAGTTTTTCCGCCGGATATATGTGGCTGAGACTGGAGAAACAGGGTTTATGGCATTTGTTACCAGTGTAGCTCCTGATCAAATAACGCACTCCTATGGCGTGATAAAATATGCATGTATACTGCTTGTTAGAATCATGGCGAGTGTTTCATTGATGGAATGGCGAATTGCGCGGATTCACATGATGATCTGGATCTACACTGGTCGCCGCAAAAACCCATAAGTACCATGTATTCAGTTACAGCCACATATAACAATAGGCTTTGGATCCCGGATACCGTCCCACGCGCTTCGGTACGTGTGTATTGCATACAATTGGAGTTCGCATAATACACCAGTGTAATACATATGCAAATGTACGCAAATGTATCATTAATTCGTTCACACGAAATAGAGAATAGTAGGTTAGTGCCGTGAATGGGAAAAATATCCGGCAAGGCTCAATAATTTCTTTATTTCTCATCAGAAGCATTGTTGTGACCACTCATTTGAACCGTCTCGCCGAGACGGTTCAAATGAGTGGTCACAACATATACTTTGGTTCAGAAATAAGGAAAATAGATAGAGAATAGTAGGTTAGTGCCGTGAATGGGAAAAAATATCTGGCAAGGCTCAGGAAACGGGATGGGCGAGGCTCTGCCGAGCACATCCCGTTTCTGTGCCGCGCCAGATATGTTTTCCCATTCACGGCACTAACCTACTATTCGATTTATCCAGTCAACACCTACAAATTGCTGTAAAATGCAAAAAATAGTATTGACTGGATATCAAAAATGTTTCACGGCACCGTGTTTCACGGCACATACGCACTGCGTTGACGGGATAAATAACAATTCGTTCCCACGAAATAACAATTCGTTCCCTCAATTTAACAATCAGTTCCCACGAATTAACAATTAGTTCCCACGAATTAACAATTCGTTCCCTCATTTTAACAATTCGATCCCACGAAATAACAATTCGTTCCCACGATATAACAATTCGTTCCCACGATATAACAATTCGTTATCACGATATAACAAGTATTTCCCTCGTTAATTCGCGGGAACGGAGTGAAATTCGATGGAACGAATTGTCAATTGGATGGAACGAATTTTTATTTTGTGGGAACGAATTGTTAATTCGTGGGAACGAATTGTCATTTCGTGGGAACGAATTAATGAAAACAAATCCATGTTCCCTGTGGGGCTCCGTGCAAATGATCCACACAACATGATAGGTAATCAGTACACTCCACATTATGTTGATGTGCTGTTCAATAAATAAAATCTAACATTTGTATTGTAATAATACACAAGTACTTCTATTTATAATCGGGTAGTGATTCACAAGCAATTATTTTACTTGATGGCGCAATGAGTAATGTTGACCGAGGTCGCGGGTTCGTTTCTGCATATACCTGCGCCCGTACATTGTACGTGCCGTACGTCCGTATCGACCCGTCCACAAACTTAACTCTGTGTCACATAAGGGAGTCTTCTAAAAATGTTCTTCTTGAAATAATTAATATTTAGTGTGTGGCACGCCTATCTATGATGTTATGATACACTTTCCCAGTCATTACATCCTTCAAGGAAAATAAATGGTGAGACGTTTAAAGGTCACATTACAAACTATCACTTATTTTCTTCAAAATGCTCTAAAAACAACAACAACAACGACGACCCTAATGACCGATTTCCGGTTCGTTTGTATGTTTCGTGATATTGAGATTTCTCATATCGCACCTTATCTGAAACATATACAGAGCCATGCAATTAATTGGTCATCGCTTATCTCTCCTGTTACTGCGATCTATGGCGCGAGGTGGCACTGTAAAAATAACCGCTTTGACGTACATGTAGCAGTAGAACCGCTTATCTGATTGGTGGTTGAAGGTTTCTTATATAATATCGTTTGCATTTACAGACATCATGTATTTGTTGCATAATTTCTTCGTTTTTGTCGTTTAATATATATACTCAACAAAACTAGAAACGTCCCTGTTTTATAGCCGGTGTAGCTCTGTCTATGTATGTACCACATGTTCAAAGTACATGTATTTTAAACCGTGGCGATGTTCAGAATACGATCGTGTAGAGTTTAGCCGATACACACGGTTTACATAGCGGCCAGTGACCGGAACGTTTATTTCCATTTTTTGCACGTGCACGCTAACTTGTCATCGATAAGGTGATTCAGTTCATGTCGTACCATTCATGCGATAGGGGCTATTCGGAAAATTACAAAATTTTTAATTTTTCACTGTTTTCGATATGCCACGGCTTTCCGAAAACGAGCGAAATCAGGCAATTGGGATGCTTGCGGGTGGGATGGCCGCCAGGGCGGTCGCGCCTCGGTTTGGTTGCTGTCGGAAGACGATTGATCGTCTTGCAGCCCGGTACCAGCAGACTGGGGCTGTTCACGACCGGCAGCGACCTGGTAGGCCTCGTGTAACGACGGCTAGAGCCGATCGTTACATTACTTGACGCACTTACGTCAACGTCGATTGGCAGCCACAGTCACTGCTAGGCGATACGGTGTCTCAGGGCAGACCATTCGCAACCGGTTACGTCGTAACGCCCAACCAATCCGGGCACGCCGCCCGTACACTGGTCAGATAATGACCCAACGTCACCGTGCTGCCAGACTGTTATGGGCGCGACGTCATCTGAACTGGAGAAGGGCTGACTGGAACCGAGTTTTTGTTCACCGATGAATCTCGGTTCACAGTTAGTCATGCTGACGGAAGATTACGGGTATACAGGCGTAAACATGAAAGATTCACCGATTGTTGCATTGTTGAGAAGAACAGGTTTAAAGGGGAGGGAGCGTAATGGTCTGGGGTGGGATCATGGGAAACCGGAAGACAGATTTGGTTGTTGTACAGGGCAACATCAATGCACAACGTTATGTTGCAGATGTGCTAAATGCACATGCCTTACCATTTATCCGTCAGCATGGTCCTGGTGTGACATTGATGCACGACAATGCCCGCCCTCACGTAGCCAGGGTCACCACTCAATACATACAGCAAAACAACGTCGACGTCATGCCATTGGCCCGCGGTCTCCCGGATCTCAATCCCATTGAGCACATATGGGATGAGCTGGGCCGCAAAGCACGAGCTAACCATCAGATTGACAATGTTCGCGATCTTACACGGGCGTTTACAACGGGAATGGAGGAATTTGCCCAACGCACTGGTATTGCGTTACGTCACGTCGATGCGGCGTAGGATCATTGCATGCATTCATGCAAATGGTGGCCACACTCGGTACTAACGAGATTTACTGAATTTGCCACATTACTTATTGAAATTCCATCTCTAAACATTAAGTAACACATTTCTGAGTTTTTGTGATTTTTGATTTTGACCCCTACCGCCCTTGGCCGGTTATCTCTCGAATATTTAACAAGATATCCAATAACAATTTATTGGCTTTGATACAGAAATGAATGAACTTGTTTTTCCATTTTGATTTTTTAAAGTAACCCTTTTGGTTTTTGATGAATCTTTCCTTAAACATGGAGGGACGTTTCTAGTTTTGCTCAGTATACGTTAATCGTTATTGTTTCCTTCGCCTAGTTATACTTAGATTAGTTATACGTTGGTTGCAATCGTCGGCGACGACTATCTGTGCGGAAGTCGGTTGTAATTCACGGTCAAACAGACAGCAGAGCCAGAATCAGAAAAAAATGTGAAATTAAATGTTATATTTCTATTTTGTTTACAAAATGCTGACATAATCTCCGACATTTCGTAAATTGATTCTATAATGCTTTGCAGAATGTTACTTTAGCATACTTGTGCTTTGACAATTTCGAGTTGAAATAATCAGTGACACGCGTGTGTAGCTATGTTCAAACGGATGCCGACGGAGGTCATTAACAGTTCGGCATAGTAAACAACTTATCCGATGATTTTACCGCAGCATATAGGGACAGGTGTATTCTGAATTCAATGCTGACCTATTATATGCTGATTGGTTGAATCCATTTTGTTTATCTGTCCAAGTTAGTGACATACGTGTGAAGCTACGTTCAATCGGATGGCAACAATAATGCGGCAGGTGTATATTGAATCCGCGAGGCCACACACACCTATGCTGATTGGTCGAGTCCAATTTCACAGAAATGGTAGAATAAATACACTGTGCACATCAGCGTGCTTTCTACAGTTCCGAAACTCCAATCTTGGTGTGTTTGTTTTTACACATGGATGAATATGTAATGAATGATTGCAGGACTACAATTGTGTAACTTGAATGTCAACTCGCTTATTTTCCCGTAAATACTGTTTTTGAATACTAAAATAATTATAACTAAATCACATATTTTGTTCGTTGACAGACAAAAAGAATAAAAGTATATAATGCATAATTGTCCTCGCTAGCCTCATTTTATACTTGTTCCTCATTTCTATTGCTCATAATACATTTATTTTTATTTTTACCCTAATAATCTGACTGCCTACCACAATGAACATCAAATTTGACTATTACTTTCTTCATCTAAATTGTTTGGCCCTAAATGATACTCTTTGTGTTGGTGGGTCGTTAAGCACCATTACCTTGCATTCTTGCCTCTGCGCAGTGTTCTGTGTGTGTTGTGCGGTGTAGTCCGGGGACGGGGGTGACGTAGTTACATTCTGTTAGAGAAAAGACAGTTCGCATGTGTTTCGCACCCGCCTGTATACGAATAGCAGGAGCCGGACCCGAGTAACCATTCAGCGTTTAGTTAACTTTTCAACGAAGTTTTCATATTACCAGTGCTAAACATGAATGTATACATACGTTGGAAACTACCTCAGCATTCGGTCTGGCGGTGTTGAGCTTGCCTATGTCTTCAATTTCTATTATAAATACCAAAGTTGCGCACCATGATAAAGCGGTCTGTGTTTTAGCTAAGTCCCTTCTGATCGGTACTGTCCAGCGTAAGTGAGACGTTCAAACACGCCATACGCTTCCATCATGGTGTGACGCATTCATTTTGATATACACATTTTTTTCTTGGTTTGTTCATACAATGTTACCTTATTTCACCAACTTGTTACTTAGCCATATTGTAAAACTGATCTTCTGCAGGAGAAGAATTCACATAAGTGTAAAAGCTTGTTTTCTAATCCTGTTCTCAATTGTATGTATATATATATATCACTTGCCACAACTTGAAATAAATATTGTTTAAACTAAAAGTATATATTCAATTGTCACATGTACAGTAAATTATTCACTATTTCTAATCTATTTTTCAACTGACTTGTTTCAAATAAATATAAAATGTTTGGACTCGATGTTAAAAACTAAAGATGTTTTCCAGAAGAAAATCGTTGTTTTGTCAAATGGGGGTTACGTCGAAGCTTGGTCATATATGTGGCTGTCACTGGAGAAATGGGGTTTGTGTGATTTGTGACCAGTGCATATCCTAATGAAATATAACACTCCTGTAGTCTAAATACCATTTATATTGCATGTTAGTGTGTTTTATTGAAGGAATGCCGAAAAGTGCAGATCCTGTTCAGACTGTGCGAATGTACAGGCTGAACTGGATATACACTGGTCGCAAACGCCCTATAAGCCCCGTGTTGTGTTTGGCTTATTGCACCTTCTCAGTCGCAGTGTACAGCGGATGTTGACACAATGTTCAAACAACACCCCACCCACCGTGGCAATTAGAGCGACTAATTTTCCCACTGCTGTCACCCCGGGCTGCTTTCCTTAATTGACCCCATGTACAGTATTGTTTCATTGTTTCATTGTTTCATTGTTTCATTGTTTCAGTATTGTTTCATTGTTTCAGTATTGTTTCATTGTTTCATTGTTTCAGTATTGTTTCATTGTTTCATTGTTTCATTGTTTCATTGTTTCATTGTTTCAGTATTGTTTCATTGTTTCAGTATTGTTTCATTGTTTCATTGTTTCAGTATTGTTTCATTGTTTCAGTATGTTTCATTGTTTCAGTATTGTTTTCAGTATTGTTTGTTTCATTGTTTCATTGTTTCAGTATTGTTTCATTGTTTCAGTATTTTTCATTGTTTCAGTATTGTTTCATTGTTTCAGTATTGTTTCATTGTTTCAGTATTGTTTCATTGATTCATTGTAAGTGGGCACTGGCCACAATTATGACGTTATGGCAGTTTGACCAGCATAGCACCAGATCCAAATATGCACCTGACAGCTCTGATAAGTGTTTACTATGTCTGATTTAGCATTGTATATGAGTACTATCGGGGAAAACATAGAGTGTAACCTGACGATGTAAATATAAATACATGTAAATACAGACTGGTATCCTACAGCTGTTGAAAATGGCACAGTATGTCCTTTTTGTCACCCACTGTCGCATTTCAGTATGTAACTAGGTCATTCTTATATTGTTACAGTACAGAGTAGTCCCATATATTTATATCAGCGGTGTAATAAACTGGAGTTCTAAGTAGTCTGTTGAGCTATTATGTGTAATAGTCGTATTATGCATACATTTCGGAAGTACTACTGATACGTCATATACCCACGTGACCGCAAAGGGAAATAACTGTGGTAAGCAACATAAGAGGAAGTTAGGCATGCACTGACGACTGAAAAAACTGGCTGTCCGGAATATGAAATCCGTAAAAGAACGGCACATACTGGTCTGATTACTGTAAAATCTGTTATATTTGATATATAATTGATGAATACATAAGCGTATCGCGAAAACTAAAGCTTGTTATATATCCGTTAACGAGATGCTTGAACATTCCGCCTGCGTTACACTTTGAACCCGAAAGCCCGCTATAGCGGTTTATGCAAACAGTGCGATCCTGCACTTTTGAAAGCAATTTTTGAGAACAAAAAATACCCACTTTTCATAAATGGACTAGTCTGAAATAAATGATGTGATGTGTAACGGGTGTACTTAGCCTTCCATAGTAACCTGGATACATTCCAATATTGAACTTCGTAAAGCTCCTAGATTTCAATGTGTGTATTGCATACATTGAGCACCATATGTCGTTTGTACTGAGGTCTGTACGTGCCTATGTTGCACGTGCAGTTACCTTGCCACGCTGTGTATTGGCAACATCTACCTATGGAAACTGGTGTCACTGTAGTTTGCGACCAGCGTAGCTCCTGATCAGTATGTGCTTGTGCATGTGATGATCTGGATCTTTCTGACAGTATGCACCATAGTTAATTGTGGGGTGTTCAGAATCCGCCATATCTGTCTGTGCACACGCATGGGCGGATTTGTTGGGCGTTGTTCGCAAACGGCTTTATATACTAGTTATCCTTATGTAACCATATTCTACGTATAGCATGCTTTGGCGTCCATGTTTTGCCAATACCACTGCTTGTAACTGTGCGACCAGTGCATACTCTGACCGGGATCCGCGGCCTGGGTTTGCTCTGTTCGCCAGTTACTTTCTATAATCTTACAGCCTACAATATGTCCGTCTTACGTATTTATGCGGTATAGTTTATATCCCGACCAGATTGCGCGATGCGCACTCTGATCGGGTGTATGTTTGCCTCATATGTTTAGGACCGGTTTTGTCAGTGCATGGACACTATGGGTATATATACATTGGCCCGATGGCAATCACAACAGATGGAGCGCTGTAGCGTAATGGTTAGTGTGTCGGACTACTGATCCAAGGGTCGTGGGTTCGAGTCTGACTAGCGGCGTGCGTTGTGTCATTGAGCACTTATCACACTGCTCCAGTTCACCAAGCCGTAAATGGGTACCGATAATTCGTAGTTACTCTGAAAATACGAATTACCGGCTTCTCTCAAAAAGCTCTACCTCCGTTCTTTCTCCCATTCTTGGGAGACGGCATGCAAGGTCCTAGAGCCAGTGCCGCCGTTAAATATAAGCTAAAAAAATCGAAAACAAAAACCAACAGTCGCAATAGCTCAGTGGTAGAGCATTTCACTACGGATCGAAAGGTCCCGAGTTCCAATCCCGACACTGGCCAATGCGGCGTGTCCTTGGGCAAGACACCTTCGTGATAGCCTAGTCCTATCGGATGGGGACTTACATAGTCGGTCCCGACATGCAAGGTCATCGCCAGAAACTACTGCCAACTTTACTGTATTTCACTTCTTCTATCTATTATTTTACAAGTGTGTAGTCACCAGTCCATAATATATTATCTATTCCATTTAAATATATTTGTTCCTTCTTTAGCCCTCCAGATGTAGCAACTTTCCCTCTTTGTATTACAGGACAATCTGTTCCAAGAACCTGGGTTGCAAGTTGAGAATCCCCGGCATAACAGACCCCATGACGAATGTTCGAACCTGATTGAGTTTAGTACACAGCTATCCCTTTCAAACGAGTGTACACCAAGAGATATACTCAATGAAAGCAGCTACACTTCACTGCCCACACACACAATGCGGGGTTCCGCTACACATGTAATACCTCTTACCACGGTCACTGCCCAGCTAGCATGTCGATATCGGACCGACATAACACCGATATACTCTCGATATCGGCCCGATGTCGTTTTCGATATCGGACCGATTAGCGGTTTGCAAATCGACATCTCATCGGCCCGATATCGTGTCGGATGGACGTCGGTCCGATATCGGACCGATATCAATATCGATATCATGCCAACGTAGGTCCGATATTGGCACGATATTGTTTTCCCATCGGACCCATATTGGCAGCTGATCGTTTTCCCATCGGACCGATATTGGCAGCTGATCGTTTTGCCATCGGACAGATATTGGCAGCTGATCGTTTTGCCATCGGACCGATATTGGCAGCTGATCGTTTTCTCATCGGCCCGATATTGGCAGCTGATAATTTTCCCATCGGACCGATATTGGCAGCTGATCGTTTTCCCATCGGACCGATATTGGAATTATATATTGGATTGATATTGTTTTAGCAATCAACAATTATTGGCACAATTTGATGTTAACATATTGTACCAATATTTGTACCGTATGTCTACAGCTTCAATGCCAGTATCAGTCCAATGTGAAAATTGACCACTATAAATGTAAACTCATACCAACATAGGTCACTGACATATTCCACTTTGGGCATAATGCATACAAAGTCGATGTTTAGTATTTTCTGTATTTTATCATTAACGCACATGTATATAAACACAATTTTACATAAAGATAATTTTATAACACGACTAGATTGTTGTAAATACAAATATGGGCAATTAAAGATGGGACCAACAAAGCAGATAGGTTGATTATTGGTGTATCACATATATTCAATAAATTCATGACATATCAACAAATGAATTCATTCAACTAATGTGTCGAAACTATCCCGTATTCAACCCGTCTATAATTAGTAAAATTTCCAAAATCAGAATTTGATGTATATATTTCTAATATACATGTATATTCAGCTCTTAAATTAGAATATTCCAGCCTGGTGACAGGTTCAAGTCGCACATAGTTGTCAATTTGGTATAGCAGGATTCGGCTCTCAAGTATCGGGAGGCTGAAACTGTACATGAGGGCCGAACCATGCAAGTAAGCATTCTTCTATAAGGATCAGGATTGATTATTGGTGTTTAACAGCCCATCAACATCTAAGGTCATTTAAAGATGCATACCCACACATTACCCATGGTACACGCATCACTCTGTGTACAGTATTGAGAAATTAGGTAATATTGTGTAAAAAGCGCCGCGGTCGCTTTTGATGTAGGAAACGTGTGGAATGATTACAAATTACAAAACTAGGTATCTGTTTAAGTTCTGTTATAAACAAATTCTGTGTAATGTATGGGTATGCATCTTTTGGGCCGGGCCAACAAGATGTCCAGACTCTCCTGCATTCAACCTGTCCAAAAATGAGGGAAATTCCCAAAATCAGAGTTCAATATTTACAAAAAATACATATTCAGCCCTGCAAATAGAATGCCCAGACCTGGAGCCAGGTCTATGCCACACCAGAGTCACTTAGCTTCAAACACAAATTTAATGTGACCAGCTCTAATCTTATTACTATCTTAATGGTGTATACCAGGATTTAGCCCTCAAGTACCAGATTTGGGTAGATTTGGGTAGATTTGGGTAAATCGTGCTACCGCACGAAAAAGCATTACACTACTAATCATAGTATCTAAAACATCTTATTCAACATGCTTACCAGTTGTTTTAGCTTCAATACAATTCAATATTATTATTCTACCAAAAACAGTTGCAATGGTGTTCAGAATGTATTTCCACTTTTAGCAGTGAATATTTAAAGAATATGAAATGCGTCTTTCTTTGCCTTTGTTAAGATTTTGCGCCAAAAGAAAGAAAGAAAGAGCACCGCAGTAAATAAATATTTGTATTAAAATACAAGGAGAGATTTGCACATGTTGTGTAGCCTAGTAGATTATTTTTATCCTTATCAAAGAAATATCCTAAAAATTAAATTAAGATCATTTAATATAGCTTTTACAATTATCCACTATGAATTTATCATTTGCTGCAGAAAGTTTTCGATAACGGGCCGTCGGCGGCCAGTTATCGGCAAATCTATATATGTGTTTGTACGCATTTATCGCGAAAACCAGCATTAAATACAAATAATAACAAAAATAGAACATATTTATGTAAAATATCCTATAAACATCGATATGCAGTTGTACATGTGTCAATATCGGCACGAGGACGGCCCGTTATCGGGCCGATATCGACACACATGTCGATATCGGGCCGTCGGCGGCCAGTTATCGGCAAATTTATATATGTCTTTGTACACATTTATCGCCTAAACCAGCATTAAATACAAATAATAACAAAAATAGAACATATCCACGTAAAATATCATATGAACATCGATATGCAGTTGCACATGTGTCAATATCGGCACGAGGACGGCCCGTTATCGGGCCGATATCGACATATGTCGAGATCGGGCCGTCGGCGGCCAGTTATCGGCAAATCTATATCGACACATTTATCGACACATTTATCGCGAAAACCAGCATTAAATACAAATAATAACAAAAATAGAACATATCCACGTAAAATATCCTATAAACATCGATATGCAGTTGTACATGTGTCCATATCGGCACGAGGACGGCCCGTTATCGGGCCGATATGCCGATATGCCGATTGGTATCCGATGTCGGCCCGATATGGTCATGCTGGCTGGGTGGCGACATTCCGGACAAAAAAAAGAAATATGTGACATTTTCCGAGCCTGTACTATGCGTCACAGAAAATACATGTACCAACACATATACGCGACCACAAAGTAGCCCAGTCTGTTCTGTACATAACGAATTTCGATTCAATTTCGATTCCATATGATCGGGTAGATAACGACCGTCACTATCGTGCTTGAAAATCGACCACTTCACACAGCCGAAATAACAAACTATGGTGGTCAAATGGGGCCTTCTTTACGCACACAAACAATGAGATCGAATACCAACAGTTCCACGACTGATTTTATTCATGGTCCCGTTGAACAGGCACTTTCGGTTTTGCATCAAATACAGTCAGCGTATGGTGGCAAATCAGAGCCAATACTCAGACAGTCACCTACGTTAACCAATGTATTCGCCGTAAATTATCGCAAACAGACACTTCCGGTCGAAAAACAAACACAACACATGTATGGTGGACAAACTATGTCAGTAGATAGCGAAGCTATTGCATTACCAAGACAAGACGAAATTACTTACAAGCACGTACTTACGGTTCCTAAACAAGCACAGTTAATGTATGGTGGCCAAACAGAGCATATACTCACATTTCACAAACCCTCATTTTCCGAACAAAACCAGACATATTTTGATGGACAAATTGGTAACGAAAAATTACTGCTCGAGGCGCGAAACACTTATTTGACAGAAAATAAAGTGTATGAAGACAATACGCCATCTTTATTGCGTGATAATCGCGCATATGTTCATACATTGGATGTAAATACAGATAGTACCTTCACGTTAGCAGAGCTATCTCAGACACCCTTACAAAACACAAATGAATCGCGTCACACCAGGTTGACCAAAATAATCACAGACGTTGGCACACATGCATGTATTCGCCCGAAACACATATAGATATTTGCAACTGTGCTGGGCCAATGCAGACAAACGAGTGCAGAACTGAAAGGCCGGGATCACATGTTTCATATAATGCGAGTGACTAGCAATTTTATGGTAGGACCAGTACGCATGAAAGCAGAGCCACTGTAGGCACAGCTTGCTATGAGCAGTACCAGACACCTCGATCCAAAAGCCAAACCCTGTTAAATACATTCCCACAACGCAACGTTAGTGAAAACGTAAATGTCAATTCACAAACAGGCACCCCATATAAACGTGTAGGCGCACAGAACTTCGATGACCCATGCGAAATCAAACACGTAACCGTGGCCAGAGTACCATGTAACCACTCTTGTTCAGATATACCTAACACAGCTTCATACACTCGTGCATTTGATGCATCTGTTGGATTAAACAATGATGAAGAACAACCACCAAATGTGCAGCCCATATACACTCGCCCGGTTCATCCTGTTGATTCAGAGAGAGGTAGAACCCCTCCCAGACAGACATTTCGCACTGAATTTGACGCATACCCGTATGGTGCGCGATATGCATCGTTTGACTCAGCATTGAAGCAACCAATACAACAGTATCAAACGCATCCCCATGAATCAAATCCTGTTGGGTACACTTATAGTCCAGATAGGCATACGTCACACGACGTTAATGATAGACGAGAAAGCGATAACAATACGATTCACCAACACCGTAATGACGTAAATATGCCGTTCAACAAACAGATAACCCATACCGTAAGTCCTTACACTACCTCGTCACATGGTCCACAAGGTCAAGGTCAAAACAACCATACCCATAGGCGAGAAAAAGAGCCTGACAAATTTAATGGAAAGGCTACAGATTGGCAAGACTACATAGTACATTTTGAGCAGGTATCTACCTGGAACAAATGGGATGACCGTGAAAAAGCCCAACAATTAGCAATGAGTCTTAGGTGGCCTGCTCAAAAGCTTCTGAGCGACCTCCGACCAGGTCAACTGGAAGACTATTATTAACTGAGAAAGAGTATCGAGAGTAGGTTCAACCCTAACGGAAAAGGCGTTGCTGTAGCTACAGATGCGAATTTAGGTCACGCATGCGCAAAAAGGGCGAAACGACCTCTGATTATTGCTACCCACTAAGACGATTAGGTAGTCTTGCATTCCCAGACACCACCCATGCAAGCAGAGAAATGTACACTATTGACCAATTCATTAATGGATTAAGCAACACAGACAGGCGCAAACACGTACAACTGAAGCATCCCAGATCATTGGAAAATGCCATGCACTGGATGTATTAGAATACTCTCATGAAAATTATAATACATGTGGTACCATTGTAATTCAATTTACTAGTGATAAGTATCCGCTAGGTATGATTTCCGGAGCAGTGTGACGGTGACATGACGATCCGTTGATTTCTTGTGTAAACGTTTGGTACCATATCCCGGTAGGTTATTGTCATATGTTGTGTTAGCTGCACATGTTGCACTATATCGCTACACCACGGTCAACGGTAAACAATTGCGTAATTGTATTAACTTTTTACGCACTAAAATATAGGGAACACATGCATGGCGTTGACGTTCATAACTCGCTATATTGTTATTGAGAAACAATTCTACAATATAACACAAAACAATTACCATAAACTTACCTAAGAAAGTGTGTATTAGCAAGATTGTTAGGTCACTCTCCACGAAGTAGAAATTAAACAAACGCAAATTTGGATGGACTTCTTCGTCATAACGCTTAAGTAATGCAGTGTAATTAAATTCACTTAGAGTTATGTACTCAGAACTAATATTGTATGTTTGTAAATAGAGTTTAGTACATACATGTACGTCTATTTATCCTAGAATGATTTTTGGTTAAATCTGTCATTTCATTCGATCAACAGTTAGGTGAACTACTATTCGAACATGTTTGGTTCATGATAATCGTCTCCTTTGCATTGCATTCTCCGCATGTTGTTGTATTTATCTGTGAAAGGAAGAGTCCCGAATATTGTGAACTGCAATATTTCACTACGGGTTTGTTGGACCCATGTACTGTGCAATAATGTGTACATGTTATGTAAATAGAAATGTACTCTATGTTTCAGAAATAATCTGTTAATATAACAATTATACAACCACAGTTCGTGTCCCGTGGTGATGCTTTCCACTACTTGCGTGACGCCAGCATCCCCTCACACATGCGCTAGCCGGGAATGGTTTACCCCCACTACACGTGTCTACATACACGTGTCTTATAGTGAAACAGACTAAACTTATAATCAACTCTTAAAAGGCCAAAACCGGAGATTATCGTCTGCTTTTTTTATTTTTCAGATATGTTTTAACAATGCACATGTTGAACAGCACATGCTAATTGTCTACATTGGAGACAATTACCAGGTGCTTACAAAACAGGTTTTCATTACATACAAGAAAATGTGGCCTGTCGGCACACGAATTCCACAGGGTGGCAGATTTATTTTCGAAACTCCGGCGAACTTGTGACGGACGGACACACGGACACACAGTCCAAACACGATATGCCACCTGCTCTACAGAGACCGGTGTAAAACTAAAATTAAAAGGCAGACGACAAAGTGGATTCAGCATTGTAAGGGTTAGTCATGCATCCAGACATGAATACCGGCCCAGCATTTAATCCCGCCCCAATCGTTTTTACCGCGAATATTATGGAACATCGGATTGGCTGACTGAACGTATGAACCCATTGATTAGATAACCGACCCTGACTGGCACTTGGGTCAGACTGGACTGACCATGCCTATAATTTCGGCGGTATATCTCGCTTTCCGTTTTGACTGCGGAACACTGAATTTTACTCAGGCATGTATACGTTATTTAGTTTTGCTTAGGGCCAACCCTACATACAAGTATTATGATAATCGTACCTATATGTATACTTACACATCGACTATATTGTTTGTCAGAGGTTGGTAAGCAACTTGAACACCTCTGTAGACAAAAGACAAAATAAAAGTTTGCATCTGTATGCAAACCTGGCATGAAAAAGTCGTGCCTCACGGCAAACCGGTGTGTCTATGGTCATAGTGGCATAAGGAACACCGGCTAAGAAAAGCGGTCTTACGATGGCTAGCGTAGCCCAGATCAGTCTGCGCATCGCGCAGTTTGATCATTGCATGTGTTGGTCGCCATTCGATCAATACCATTTCCTATATTTACTACATGTCACCAATGTAGCAATAATTGATGTTTTGCGATCAGCGGAATTATTACATGTATAACATAAAACGCTAATTTGGATGGTGAATGATGATAAAGGTACACATATTAGCCTTACAAATGCTACAAGGTCCTTCTCCGTGCCGGTGACGCATATGTAATCACAAATCGTGTCAATGCCGTGGACAGATGTATAACGAAAAATATATATACAGACGGGCGGCAGAAATTTCTAAAATATAATGTAGAACATTGTTGAAATACTTTAAATGAAAGCTTACCTGGTGAATCTCCCACACGTCGTCGACAGTATATTTCTATTTACGTATAGTTTAGCACGTGGAAAGACAAAAATAGGGATATAATTGAGGGGCGTTCAGAAAGTAACAGAACAGTGTCGAACATGCGAGTGAAACTTAAACTACACGTATTGATAACTTGTGATCAGTGCATATTTATGACACAAGAACATAGCTGTATTGCTTTCTTTGGCTCGAGAATAGTGTTCACTTGATCCCAGTTTATGTGAAACTAGGACATGATATGTTAATACGCTAGTACGTGCTCAACCATTTTGTGTTAATATTTCACACAACAAATCATATATACTCCATTTAAAATCAATATATTCGTCGAATCAGTATACATTATCAATGCTGCAAAAACAATATGTATCGAGACAGAGTATTTGGGCCGTGTATCAGAGCATTAACGGCCAAGAAAATGGAGCTGAAGAAACTTGGGAAGGGCAATAAACCTAAAAAGTGCATGAACATTACACCTGAAGAAGAAGAGAAAATGTATTCATCTGGGTCTCTAGGTACAAGTACACCAAAAAGCCTTGAATTCACGATATTTTTCTATTTCGGAAAAATGTTCGGTCTGCGTGGACGAGATGAAGCAAGACAATTGCAATTTGGTGATATAGAGATGAAAACGACATCCAATGGGGAAAAGTTTCTCGAGTTCAATGAGAGGGCAAGCAAGACCAGGGATGGGGCGAATCTGTAGAATACACGAGAGACCACACCGAAGATATTTGCAACAGACAACACCAGGTATGTTTGCTGGCCTTGTAAGCGCAAAACTTTTTTGAGTCGTGAGATATTGTCGATAGAAAATTGAATAACTTGAAAACTATCACGGTTGTCATGACGATACTTGGAGAATCGATCAAATGTTCACGAGCGTAAGGTTAATCGATCCTCAATATATCAGCATTCAAATATAAATATTTGTTTAGTTATACATTTTTTATTAATTCAAATATCTCAAGACACAATAAAGTTAGGTGCATACGAGCGGAGGTCCGATGTATTGTGATCACTACTACTTGTAGTCCATAAAAAGTATTTTGCTTTTTATACATTCAGTAAAGAAAGTTTACTGTATCATTGTTAATAAGATAAATAGGTCTGAATTGGCATGGGAAACATCAGCGAATAAAGCTTGTTGCGAACGGTAACTTGCAATCTACTCGTGGACGGTATGGGAGCAAATTGCAAGAGTTACCGCTCGCAAATATATCTGGGCCAGCATGTGAAAAAAATATTGTTTCTTATCACTGTATTTTGTTGATATCGACTTAAATCCATAAATACATATGAAGTTGAATTTGAGATATAATTCTGTGAATACAATGTACTGTGAAATTTGTTGGAAAAACTATTATATTTTTGCTTGAAATCAATATCGGCCGTCTGGCGTGACAATATATGAGAAACATAACATTTGTTTATGGACCAATATTTCCATTTCAGAGACCGAGTCACCCTGTCAAGATTTTTGAGATCTTCAGAAGTCGCCGACCTTCCGAGATGTTGGCTGCTGACAGTCCATTTTACCTGACAGCAGTACCAGAACAACGATTGAAAGGCACATAAAATGAGCCATGGTATGACATTTATTATGTGAAATAATGCACTATGATTGTTTTCCATTTTGTTTTAAATGTTATTTAAACATTATCATATGACACTGAAAATCATTACTGACAAGGCTGAAGATCAAATGAAGTTTTATAGAAAGAGACATTAATATTTAGTTAGAAAAGTAAAATAGTTATAAATACGACAATGTTTTGATAATTATCATAATTGGTGAAAAATGAGATGTAATTCAGTGTGTCTGAATAGTGATCTTAAAATGATTCTACAGCCTGGTCGATATGCAAAGTTCTCAAAAGTATTTCTTACACATTTTCTCCCAAATATTTATTTTCAGGTATTACCCACGGCCCATGGGAGAGGCTACACTTGGCAGTCTGATGAAGAATTCTGCAGAGCAAGCTGGAATCTCGTCACGGTTTGCAAATCACAGTACTAGAAATTCAACAGTCACCACATTATCGAAAGCAGGAGTTCGTTCCCCCACAAAAAATAATGAAAATTACGGCTATGCCACATAAAAAGTAATACCAATCCATCACACACTATGACGCCGAACTGTCTATCGGAGAACATCGTCAGATATCAAATATATTACAGTCTGGTCAGAATATCGCCCCACCGAGCACAGTACAACTGGGTCAATTAATCGCCCCACCGAGCACGGCCACTGTATCTGTCCCTAGTAGTGTGAATGTTCTGCCGCTACAGGAGATCGAAAATGTCACCTCGTCAGCGAACACTTTCTCTGCCCAAAATCCATTTCCTGCAACATTCTTGTCTGGCAATACATTCCACGGTTTCGGAAACATTGGAGCTGTACCAAATCACATCTGAAATTTAAATGTGATACATGTCAATAAAATTTAGTTGTACGAAAATCACCTTATTGTATGCTAGTTGCGAACAATAACTATTGCAATTTACTGCCGTACCGTCCGTAGTCTGAGTTACAATTCCAAACATAGGCTTCCTTTGCAGAATAGCGAATCAGATTTTATTCAAACTTTAGCAGCTAATTATTCTGCAGCCTATGAGTGGAATCGCTACTCGATACGGATGGTAGAAGCAAGTTACTGTTCGCAACTAATTGTAGGGATCTGTATTGTATTGAATATCATGTAATTGGTGTAAAACACACGTATAAATGAGATGTGGAGGGTGATTGTGTTTTTTGAGGGATAGTAAGCAGATTTTCAAGGCAAACCCAAAATATTGTCTTTATGATCATTTATTGATGAATTTTGTTCATTTTTGCTTTGTTGGCCAATGGAATTGGAAATGTTGCCGTGAAGTTTACTACCGTAGTACCGATACATGCAATAATTCAATATTGTGTATTATGTTGTTATTTTGTCTTCAGAACCAAATTAAATTCAGCAGTTGTTGAACGTGTCGAAATTATTGACAGTCGATCCGATGCTGATGGATGTGCTTCATATTTTTGCCAGACGATTCTATGAAGGTTTTGTGGTATTAACAATATTCATTGATATCGTCGGCAAATAAAACATGTGTTAAATAAACTTACGTGTTTAAGTATGGCTTTTTATCCAAATTTAACGCCCTTTTCCCGGTTTTGTTGTGTCTGTAGTGATGTCAGCCATCTTGGTTTTTCGTGTAGTGTATCGATTCAGGTGCGCGAAATGACCTTGTCAATTTGCATAAACTGAAGGCATCACAGGCGCTCGGATTGTTCAACACAAATAATAGAGAGTCGCATTTCATCACACTATTGGATTATTTAATGATTAGGATGCATGTTTTGTTGAACGGGTATATAATAAATAGGTTATTGGATTTGTACGGAAATATATTTCGGCGTACTCGTTCGTTCGGCGGAACCTATAATTATTCAAACTCTAAGACAACGTTTCCTTTGTGAAGTGTATCGTACTGCATATGTTGTGTAACGTCATTATAGATTAGTTGATGTTTTAAGTAAAATGGACACTGATTAATAATATCGATGGCTCAAGATGATTATTTAAAGCATGCGGTATGTAGCTGTCAAAAAACAATGTTTCTGTTTTAAATCATCATAATTTCGCTGTCCAATGTTGGATTTTATCGAGCCATTGACCTATGACTATGTAAACGATTCTGTAATTTGTCTGCATAAAATGGCGGAAACTACTTTTCATGAGACACGAGGTTGTATCATTGCGCGTGAAAAAAAATATACTCAAATTAATACATGTCAGTTTATATTATATTAAATCAGATAAGCATTTTGTAATATAAATGTCGTACAGAAAAATTAACAACACATGTATTACACTACACAATATAATCTCACTATCAGAACTATTTTTCATGGCGTATAACTGCGTATAAATTACATGTGGAGCGGTCGATCATTGCGCTAAAAATATAACCTTCCTAACAAAATATTTATTATGAAACACGACAGTTAATATTTTATAAAATCACAAACTGTTTTTAAAAATATAACTGTAGCTCAAAAAAAATGTAGCTGGCCAAAAATGTGAGTGACACGTTCATAATGCACCGCTCGCTTTGGAACTTTCTCACGTGGCGTAGCTAGAATCATGAAGCATGAAGTTCGTTCGTTGGTCGACAATTACTCATTTGCATAAAACATGAAAGGTCCCAAAAACCGTATAAGGACTATATCCAAGCAAATATGCTTTGATAAAAAGACATATCCTAACGTATTTTAAAGAAACAGTGTATCACATGATGTTTCAGATGATGTGAAAGATATTCAATGTTCCTTTCCTTTTATTTTCTCTTTATTGACTCCAAATGCCATATACCACTCGACCCGCACCATTTTATTCAATCGAAGGCCAGGGAATGTGTGTTTTCTTATACCATATACAATGTACTACCATTGACTTTGATGAAGAGGGGAGATAAGTTGGTAACGCATTTCCGTTCGCTATTTCAGTACCAGGAAGCACACTTTGTGAAACATAACACTTTTTAGTTTGAAACGTATAATATAAACACATATAATATGTTGCTATTTATAGACACGTGTGGAATTAATTTAACTAATTAAAATAGTACCATCGACTGTCAATTAAACTAGCGTTCGCAACGCAATTTATGATTTGGTATAATAAGCATAATGTACAGTCAATGTAAATCTACCATTAAATTATTGTTTCCTAAATTAAACATGTTTCATCACTTTATGAACATACATAATACCACGTGTCTTTAAATTTGATTGTTGTTTTAATTATAGTTTTCATTCATGTTGGGAAATAAATTTTTGAACACCCCTCGTAAATGACTTTTATAACTGACCACCCAATAATATATATGCATTCATATGCTGCACGTGCAGGTACAATTGTACGCACTGCACCAGGCGATGAGAGGCCGTTCAATTACAAATCTATTCTATATGGCCGGGTGCTGGTCACTTCGTCGATGTTTTGACAGAGAACTGCTGAACGTAAACGTGGTGGGCTATGTATACACGTGTAAACCGGACACCCTGGGGACCCCATTGCGTTTCATTTATATGGCATTGATTGTAGTTTGTTCATGGTTGAAAATGATTGCAAATCTGCATGGACTGTTTAATTATCCCATTGCCGATAGGCAAGAGGGGATGTAGCGTTAGTCCATGTACGTGCGTACGTACGTACATGCGTACGTACCTTAGTAACACCTTTCATTTGTCAAAAGCTCATGAACCGCTTCACCGATTTTGATAATATTTTGCAACAATGTGATGTTGATTTGTTGTGCATGCTACCCACATCCGACCGTCAAAGGTCAAAGTCACCGAGGACTATGTTCACCTTGTTTGTAATAAGGCAAATTTGTAAGGCAATACTGTTGATATCTTTATTTTATTATCAAGGCTGCCAGTACGACCGCCCAAGATCAAGGTCACCGATGACTTTTTTATCATTATCAAGGCAGACAGCGAGGGCATAAGCTTTGTTTAACGCTGTCATTTCTTGTTATAGTGGTACCTATCTAAGCTGGACACCCTGCGGACCTCCCAGGGTGACCGTTTTAGTCTGACGTCGTTCGGTAACGTCATGTCGTTCGTCCAATAGAACGCCACTTTTCAATTCGTTGTAACCCGGATATTCGTATCAGGTCGATTACTTATACGGTAGTATGTTATCAGTCAGTACGTATTGGGTCAATACAAAGCAGGTTTCACGATAACAAATAAGTAACCAGTACAGTGGAACCTCTCTAAAAATTGCTAGCCAGACCAGAGAAGTTGACATCCAGGAGTTCTTCAACCATGAAAACCAGAAATATCCTCCATCACTGTCTTCATCTGGAAAACTGAAACAGGGAAAGAAATTAGATCTAGTTCGATGCCTCGAGACTGAGAAAGATTCAGCTATCGCAAATACCCCGTCTGTAGAAGTAACAGTCCTGGATGGTGCTGCTGTTGTGCATTTTCTTCCAATTAGGGAATCAAAAACCTCCGCCGAATATACAAAGGACGTATTCATCCCCACGTGTGTTTTTGGAACTGGAAAAAAACCAACGCGTGGATCTCGTTTGGGAAGTATACCTAAAGGACAGTCTGCAACTTTCAACGAGGGCAAACAGAGGGACAGGAACACGCAAGCGAGTGTCTAGCCATGCCAAGCTTCCAGGGAACTGGAAAAAACTACTTACGAAATGATGACAATAAGGATGAACTCTTCCAGTTCCTGGGGCAGGAGTGTGTTTCCAAGGACACAGGAGACAATGTCATCGTATCCACCATATTGGACTCTGTCGTTAGCTCTAGAGATGGTCAGAACACAGATGGACAACCATGCTCACATGAAGAGGCAGATACCCGGATGCTTCTTCATGTCAAAGATGCCATGAACTGCGGTTTCAAGTCGGTGATGATAAGAACAATTGATACAGATGTCGTTGTGCTCGCTGTTGCTCATTTCCAGGGTTTACCAAACATTGAGCATCTCTGGTTTAGCATTCGGAACTGTCAAGGATTTCAGATACATCCCGATCCATGAGATTGCCTCTGCACTATGTCTCAGATAACCAAAGGATTGTTGTTTGTTCGTGCATTCACCGGCTGCGACGTGACGTCCTACTTCGCCAACCATGGGCAGAAATCCGCATGGAAGACATGGATGGCTTGCATGGCCAGAGATCACAGACAGTTTTGTTACCCTGTAATTGCCATGCACATTAAACATACCAGAGGAAGTCATTCTGAAGCTGGAACGCATGTCAATATAGCATGGATGACACTATTCTCAAAAATGTCACGTAACATTGAGAACATCCCTCCAACACGAGCTGCCTTAGAGCAACATAGTAAGAGATCATCCTACCAATCAGGGCATGTGTGGGGACAATCACTAGAATTACAACCTGTAATTCCAGACGTTACTGATTGGAGATGGGAGACATCCCAAACTGCCGGTTATATTCCGAATTGGACCACCTTGCCTATCGCTGAGGCAGCTTGCCTTGAACTGATATCATGCAAATGCACTAAGTCTTGCAAGGGGAATTGCAAGTGCTTCAAGGCAGACCTGGAATGCACCCCACTTTGCAAATGTGATGGGACCTGCTATAGTAGGAGATGGGAACTATGATATGTGGCCAGGTATCTTGGTATTCTCATTGACACTGAAAAGGACCTGCAATGCAGCCATCTGAACGAAATTGAGATTCTACTAATTACCCATATATCGACATAACAACTTTCTCATTGACATGGTATAAATGCATGTCTAATAATGTGGCGGCCATCTTGAATTCCAATATGGCGGCCCTATGATGACAATTTTCACATATTGAAAATGTTCCTAGGTATCAAGAACATGGGTATAGAGTCTTGATTTTTCTTTATAAGTGTTATAGCAAGGGAGATATGAAGTAATGTAAAACATATGGCGGCCATCTTGAAATACAATATGGCGGCCCTTTGCCAAAATGTTCCCAGACATCGAGAACATAGGTACAGACACTTGAAGTTTGGTCCTAGGTGCAATAGAACAGGAGATATGGGCAGAAATATGGTAATTTTGGCGGCCATATTTGAATTCAATATGGGGGCCATCAGGGGACGCAAATTTTTGGGGTCAATTTTTGTTAATGATCTTTATGTACCATAGAACCCTTGTGCAAAGTTTCATGCTTTCTTCAAGAAGTGAACGATTCTGATGCTTAGCCGCTCTACTATATTGCTTCAGCAGCAGTAAAATATCATGTAATCTGTGACGACATGAATCGAGTATTTATTTAATGGATAAGAGAGGCAAGTTATCTTACTCCACTTGAACAGTCAGTCCGTACACATAACAAAACCGTTTCCGGCCACATAACATGCCTCATTATTCATGCTCAATCAGAGCATATTAGTTTTCTGCGAGAATCAATGATATGGAAGCATTAGCCATTGGCTTTGTCAAGTCATAATATGACAATTTCAACAAGTGAAACGCATTTGGACCATCAAGACACTGATCACTTTTATATTGACACATGAGTTGTGATCTCTTAAAACCATATGGTAATCGTAAATAATTATAATGACCATGGAACTAATCATTATACTGCCTTTTCAACGTGGCAATTTTTTCTAGCAACAGTGTTTTGGCAATCGATCTGCCATTTTACTCACGTCGTCTGCACATAATGAATGTGTGCACATAGCGTTTTAATGTCGAAAATTCATTTAATCACACAAATACTGCCTTTTCTAAAGTTCTTCTACACTTTCCTGCATACACGTTTGTATAGGGTATATAGTTTATGCAAGCAACTTTGACCGCATTTTGATTGTGATTGTCCCAGCCCTGCCTTTCAGGAACACCAAAAAGATGGGGACTCTAATGCAGATGGTGATGAAACTGCTTGAAATAATTAAGAAAATTCCAGCATACACATGTACACAGTGGCCATTTTGAAATCTATCATGTTTGTCATAAACAGTGACATAAAATGGACTTTAGTCATATATAATTTACTATCAATAATGATTATAGTCTGGTTTGTGCATGATTATATCAGAATTATATGATTTTCACGGCAGCCATTTTGAAAATTAAAATAAAATAGGAACAACTTATTTTTTCTTTGATGATACAAAGAACGTTTGTTCCAAGAACGTTCCGAAACAGTCAACACAACCTAGTTATAAATACACTGTTATAAAGACAGTATGTAGTGAAGACATAAGAAATATTACTTACATAGAGGCCATTTTGAAAACAAAATGTCCGCCATACCAGTTATCAGAAAAAGTGGAACAAACCCCAATTTTATTATTTGAAGTATGTAGATGACATAGCCGAAGAAAACAACCTTCCATATGCATCATAAATGTAGATATGGATATTACAATATATTGTATACGACTTCAGGGCGGTCATTTTTAAATCTAAGATGGCAGCCATGGGGGTTGTTAAAAATGAAAATAACGCTGGTGTTGTTCTTTATGGTCAAAAGATGATTATCACTAAAAAATTAATCAATCTTCTACCTGTATTATAAGTGTATATATAAGGAATATGGCATTTCCGGGCGGACATTTTGAAATACAAGATGGTGACCAAAGGAATTGTCGAAAAAAAATGGAACCAACCCCAGTTTTGTTCTCCGTGGTCTAAAGATGACAAAAAAACATTGGTTACAAGAATGTATAAAAAAAATGTAAAACTATACACTGAGCTATAGAATGTTGCGATACGTCAATATTCGTTATAAATTCAAATCCCTTTTTGGTAACTTCTAATTGGTCGATCTTTATAATTTATACATCATATTAAACCATAGAGACATACCTTATGTTTGGTTTATTATTGGTCATGATTGATGATATATTATTAAAATTACAAGGGTTTATAAAGGTTCCGGGGATTGTACGTACTATTTAGCCGAATCCGGTACTGTGAATTTTGGTAAAAATGAAAACGTTTTTGGGTAACTTTTCGTCGGTTAATCGTTGCAATCATACTAAATTGAACTGTATATGTAATTTGTCAATATTGATAGTACACTTTAGAAACTGTGAACGGTTCTGTGGGTTCCGGGGATTCTACGCTCCGTTTTACCAGTGACAAACGATGTAAACTTTTGCTAACTTCAAATGAATATTGATTGCACCCGTCGTAGACATACATGTCATATACCAAATTGAAACGTAGAGTCCTACCTTTAATTTGATATATTATATTTACCATCAACATCAGGCGCGGATACAGGGGGGGGTGTCCAGGGTGTCGGGACCCCCCCCCCCCCCCCCCCCCCCCCCCCCCCGGCAAAAAACAAAAAATAAAAATCTACAATACTCGAATAGTTGGGTGACTTTTTTCGTGGCCTAGGTGTCAGGAAATCGCATCTGTGGCGATCTGGCATCTAAAAATTTCCTGGGGGAGGACCAGACCCCCCGACTTCACGCCGACTTATAATTACAGACCCCCCCCCCCCCCCACTGCAATTAGTTCTGTATCCGCGCTTGAACATAGGTATTCTAAAATATTAGTTATACCCGTGTATAGAAGTTCCGTTTTTTACCACATAATAAGTGCATGAGTTCCGGCGAATAAACCCGGTTTGCCTTAATAGCGCAAACAAGAATTTTCGGCGAAAACAGCGAAAACGGCGAAAACAAGAAGATTTTTTCTAAAAAAGCTATTTTAAATGCCTAATAAATGAAAATAAATCAGTCTAATGTCTAATGACGATTAATCATGACATATATTCGTTAGTTACCAAAAGATATCGATATCATACCCGACTGAAATCCATATTTGTACTAAGATGTGGACAGCGAAAACAAGATCATTGGACGAAAACAGCGCAAACAAGAATATGATTTATTTTTCAGCTTAAACAATATTATATTTCCAGGTTATTATTTCACAAGACTACCATGTGTAGTCGAAATAATATGGTCCATTTATTCATACGTAATCATGACCATGTTTGAAAAATAATAGCTTATTGTTGCATAGAGACGGTTCTAACGAGTGGCGAATACACGGACGGATATTGAGGAGAAAAGAAGAAACAAGCAATTCGGTTCAATCAATAAAACATCTTAAAGACAACACTACACACATATTTGCAATAAGATGGATCAGGCGCAAAAAGAATGGCGCAAACAAGGTTCGGAACACAGCGCAAACAAACTGTTAGATGTGTAGCATTATCATTACATTGCTTGGTTTCAAAAGTGATAAACACATATCTAGCGATAAACTCAATTGGATTATTTTTAAACATAGGATATTAATTAACATATTTGATTAACAGACCACACCCCCCCCCCCACCACCTTCCGTCCCGGCTTTTCGCCATTGTGTGATATATTGTCGTCAAAATTTACCTCATGTTGTCATGCATGTGGCCTGAGAGAACAAAGGTTGAATTGATTCACAGACGCCCCCCTCCCATCCGTCCCGGCTTCTGGTATTGCTTGAAACACTTTGAATGCTGCGGTGTTATTTGAACAATGACATAATCAAAATTCTTGCTAAAGTGGCAGATATGTTATAAAAGTATATATATCCCCCTCCTCCTCCTCATATAAGCATAACGTCAGCATTAGTCTGTCTATTCGAGTATTGTCAAGATGCCGAAAAAATACGCTTGTTCCGTTTGTACTGGAAATTGCAAAACGAATTGCATTTTGCGCGAGGTATTATGTTATTCTCATT
The DNA here is from genome assembly GCA_029237695.1 of Conchocele bisecta. NCBI lineage: Eukaryota > Metazoa > Mollusca > Bivalvia > Lucinida > Thyasiridae > Conchocele > Conchocele bisecta. Next base: position 25,206,918 of record CM055275.1, on the reverse strand, counting down.
GTTTAGTATCAGATTTGTCTGAAATTATACAAAAAAAATCGAACACAAATAAAGTCGAAAAAATCGATTGGTGGAATGTATCAGCATGTAAATAAATTATTTTCAACAATAATGTACTTGAAGGGTGTAAATGTGTAATAGTAACATGAAAATTGACAAACAAGGGACCGTTTTCTTTTTTATCTAATGGATCTTAATAAATTCATATTTTAGACGTGCGATCAGTGGGTGCACTACAGCTGCGATGGAATAGACAACGTCGACCAGAAGTTGTGGAGAGACACGAACGCCGGGTACATCTGCGTGAAATGTAGGACAACCGATGATGGGACTTTTGATTTCCTGATGGGCTTAGAACGATTGAAGAAAGTGAGTAAATTATTATCATCCGCTTATCTGTGACTCTGATGTTAGTGTAATGTTCTGCTTATCTGTGTAGCTGATCATAGAAATCGCCTCTGTATTGTAAATTTCACGGCTAATTTACCACGTGTCATTTATCTGTGGTCAGTGGATCACTGACACGGGAAATAAACATTAGTATCGGCGGGTTGCCCAAAAAAAGTGGACCACCCTTGAAATGTGAATAACTTCCATTAGGGCCGTACCATTAAAATTTTATTTTGCAAAACTCAGCTTGTGCATGTTTTAGACATTTGATGAACAAATTCTGTCAAATGGTTGGAAAATGTTAGAATGACAGCAAAATGGAAATTTAAGGTGAAAAAAGTTTGATAACGGCAAATAATTCTCACATTTTCTACATAAATCGTATTTAAAATGGAACCTTATGTCAGGAAAATCACCGCAAAGTTATTAAAAGATATACAATTTCAATGCTCTATCTCTTGCGAACAAGATGGTGGTATATATTTTTGTCACAGACAGCAACTTTTATCGATATGACGTTACAAAGTAGGCAAGGTATCGTCTTCTTGACGTGATTTTCGTCGATGTACTAACTAGTAACCTGTGACACTGTTTTTTTGTAATGGTGTGCTTATCTGTGCAGTTGTTCAGAAATCCCGTTATCGTCGTGTATATTCACGGATTAATGACCGCGTACCATTGATTTATGGACTAATGGTGCGAAAAATATTGGCCATTGATGTATCTATGTTTGCACGCACGCACGAACGAGCCTTGTCAGAGAAAAGAAACCTAGCCGTTTGTAGAAATCCTGATCAGGGTATACACTGTCCGCGATTAACATAGAAATACATATACATGTATGCTATTGGTTGTAGAAAGTCTGATTAGGATCTACACTTTCCGCGATTAGGGTGATCTAATTATATTCATATATATACAAATATATGACATAAATATATGTGATTGAGTAATTATGATGTATTAACTAGTCACCTGCCACCTGTGACACTGTTTTTGTTGTAATGGTGTGCTTATCTGTGCAGTTGATCAGAAATCCCGTTACCGTCGTGTATATTCACTGATTAATGACCGCGTATCATTGATTTATGGACTAATGGTGCGGAAAATTAACTATTCGTGTATCTATGTGTGCACGCACGAACGAGCCTTGTCAGAGAAAAGACTATGTCCTTAAATTTCATAGGAGTTACATCGTTACTATGAAATTCCAATGAAATTTCATGATTTATTTTCACCGTAATTATATTCACATATATATATATATGACATAAATATGATGTACCTGTCATAATTTATATATGGACCGATGGTGCGAGAAGTTGACTGCGTCCTGAAATTCCATTGAAATTGCATCGTTACTATGAAATTTCAATGAAATGTCATGAATTATTTTCACCGCTAGCGTTACACTTGATTTCATGTAAATATGTACACGTCTGTCTCATTATAGGCTGCCAAGCACGGTATTAAGAAACTCACCACCGGGACAGAAAGAGAACAACTATTCCTCAAACACCTGCAACTTGACACCAAGGTGCATACTGACTTTGACAACCATGTACAAGATCCAGTTTTCAACGCCATATTAAACCACTACCATGTTCTCAATGAAGCTGCGTTATACGCCTCGGCCGATGGTGATTGTCTCTTCAACAGTGTATCCACGCTTTTAGTCGGAGACGAGTCCATGTGTATTGAACTTAGGTACAGATGTTGTATCGAAATGGTTTCCAACAAATCCAAAATTGTGCGCCACCGGCTTTATCCGCGACTTGAATTGTTGTCGGAAGATTATGACAAGGATTGCGTTTCATGTACAAAACCGGTACATTCTCATCACCATGGCGGATAATAGCATTATCAAATGCACTCAAAATTCCGATCAGATCTGTCTACCCCAACATCTGCGGGAGCAAAGACATTGCTTTCCAGACACTGAACACTGTCTTTCAACTACCATTTGCTGACCCCGATAAAAAAATAACGATTATGTGGACACACACCTGCTTGCCGCAAAAGCAAACTGGAGTGAAAAACAAACGACCCTGGGCACCGAACCACTTTGTGCCAGTGGTAGATAAAAAACGCAGTTCTGTCGCTAAACATCAATCAGTACTTCCATCATTCATACAATTGAGCCAACCTGCGAAACCAAAGAAGACATTTGCAAGTAAAAACATGTTCGATTCGCTTCCACTGGTCCATGACGATTCCTACACGTCAGATTCCATCGACATTGGTGAATACAGTGAACGTTCACCCATCGCGGAATGTCAACCGGCGTCCACAGAAACAGAAGACACTAGTGTCCAACCATATTCGCCAACGCGTCACATACATGAGCATATTCTGTCCCCACGAAGTGACTTAGAAACAGAACATGAAAGTTCTCCAGATTGCGAGAGTGAAACGATCACGTCACCGATTGCCGAAACACATATATCGAACGATTTGTCCACAATTATGGAAGAGAGCAATGACGAGCTCGAGTCAGTGGCGGGGGCTTCACTGGAAGTCATACAAGAAGAGGCACCGGAAGTTGTTAATGTTTTTATCAACTCAAATGAGGACACTAGCATCAGTGAAAACTCCATCAATGACAGTGATTTAGAACCTATGGAAAATGAAGCGAACTTCAAACCGGGCCCATTAGGACATAGATTTATGGACATCTACCGCACTTTAAGGACATTTCGCGATCCCCATTCGATATTAAACGGCGTACCGACCGGACGGAAAGACGGCATGTTTTATATAATAGACAATTCTGATAACGTTAACCGGCGCGCGCAAGGCGAGAAAGCAGATGTGTGGGACGACTGTGGAGCTTGGAAGAAAGCAGCATGCCCAATATCATTGTATGTTCTTAAAGATGGACAGCCGGTTACCGTTATTCAAAAAGAAGGACTATATTGTGTAAACACAAAGAAAGAATTTGTTCCGATATCACCACAACCTGAGCCGGAAGATATACTCCAAGTCTTCAGGACATATCAGAAACTAAAAGCGTCGCCACAATTTAAACGACGAATTACACGATTTGGAACTATTCCCGCTAGTGTTGAATATTTACCACACACAGAAGCATTGATTGAGTATGTCGGAGTGTTTCCGGGAAGACAGATGCACGGGCGCGTAATACACAAAGAGCGGAATAAACCATACATCAAAACAAAATCTAGTTTTATGAAAAATCTGAAAGAACAATTAAAACATAATACAGTGAAGCATGTTGAAAGAAACATGAACATGAATACAGACGATGAATTTGAGAAACAACGTGACGACAAACAACTGAGAAATCTGAAATATCAGCAGGAGAAAAAAAGTAACCCCCATTCTAACGCCGCAGATCACGTCGCTATAGTGGAGGAAATGACTAAGACCCACGACTTTGTTCAGAATGTGCAGCATATTAAGGGATTAAATCAGCCAGTAGTCACACTATATACTGATCAACAAATAACAGACATTAAACGATTTTGCTGCAAAGAAAGTGGGACCGTATTAGGAATAGACAAAACATTTAACTTGGGCGATTTTCATGTAACACCAACAGTATACAAGGATCTGTCAGTCGTGCGACGATCGACAATGGATCACCCGCTCTGTATAGGTCCAACATTTATGCACACAAATTCGAACACGAAGACATACTCAGCCTTCATGCACACTATCGCGGATAATTTGTCAGAATCAGAAATCAACAACCTTGTTATAGGTTCGGACGAGGAGTTATCATTCAAAACTTCAATAAAAAAATGTTTCCCAGGGGCCACTCATGTTCTATGTACACGACATCTCAAACAAAATGTGAATAAATACATGGAAGACAATGTGGGGTATCCGTTGAAGGACAGACGCGAGATTTCGGACGCGATATTCTCGGCGGACAATGGTGTGGTGTCCTCAAATGACACAGATACATACAATACACGCGTCACACGTTTGCAAAACTTAATAAGCGCGAAAGACTCACAGGCCGGCAACAACAAATTTCTGCCATACTTGGAGACAAGGCTGCTGCCAAATCTCTTGTCCCATGTAATAGTACCAAGTAGAAATGGCAAGATAACGACAACATGGACGAGTAACAATTCGGAGTGCGTAAACCACGTGATCAAATCCGCGACGAACTGGAAGTTATCGGACATGCCCAAATTAATCAACACCATCTATGCGATCGTCGACAGTGAAAGTAAGGAAAGATGTCGGGCTATTTTGATTGATTGATGCTTATGTTTTACGGCCCCACGGACTCGATGGAACTGGATGCCGCCTCCCGAGAATAGGAGGATGAACGGAAGTATAGAATTTTGAGAGAAGCCGGTAATTCGTATTTACAGAGCAACTACGAATTATCGGTACCCATTTCACAGCTGGGTGAACTGGAGCAATGTGGATAATGTTTCTTGCTCAAGGAAACAACGCAGTGCCCCTGGTGAGGATCGAACACACGACCCTTCGGTCAACAGGCCGACGCCTAATCCATTAGGCCACGGCGTCATCCACTGGTTAAAACTCAATAATAAATTTGGTCCCTTTATCGCGTGGCGAGACACATGTTCATTTATATACATGCCGTATGAAATATGCCACGGTATATTCATCATTAGATCGATTTAATTACATTTGATTAGTGTTAATGAGAGAAATACGTAATTTGAATCTTGTTTGCGCTGTTGCCCTTCACGAATCTTGTTTTCGCCAGACGCATCATAGAGGAAATAGACATTTATTTCGGGCCACTAAGGACATTTTTTTTTGTAAAACATATATATATATGGGCCGCGCTCTGTGAAAACCAGCCTTAATGACAACGTCACGAAAGCCTGAAAATGACGTCGCAAAGTTACGCTTAAATTTACCAACATCACGTCTGATTTTGACACTTGAAATCGTTGCGTCATTGCAATAAGTTGTTCTATTTATAGCCTTACGCTTTACTAATTGTGGCTCACAAATACGTTAATGTTGGATACGCGTGGCATAATTGTACAGTTGTTATCATAGTGGTTCAGAAAGTTGTCTTTTTGTTTCGGTTTCCTTCAAGGAAACAAGTAGTGATTTTGTCGATTATTTTTTATACAAATGGGCATATTATTACAAATGATTTTTATAATATATATGGACGACTTGTGCCCTGACATTTGAAACTAAATAACCATACGACCGGTATTTTTTAGATAACACATCACAAAATCAATATTATGTAATCATATTGCGAATATTTCTTTTAAACTTGATTGATAATTAGTTATACAACACTTACAAACAAACGCGGGAACAAGTGTAGTCGGCTTAGACGGAGGCGTTTGTATGTTTCTATTTTGGGTTGAAACCGGAATACTCAAAGAAAACAAACTTATCATGTCTGGCGACTACCATCATATATACATGTACTTACAAACTGAGGATCGAACCCGGGGTGCATGTGTACGCTCTTTACTAATTGTGCTAAACAGTCCTGTTTAGATTACGTGGAAGTGTGCCCGCAAACGTTACTTTTATTAACGAAACTGTAAACAGTTGGCTCATTAACTGGGACACCTTTTCTGGATAAAAATGGTCACGAATAGAACTGGGCACAGTGCTTAATACGTTTAATTTATTGTTTCGCCTGTCAACACAAACAATTTTAGAAATTTTCAGAAGAAGAAGCGTATCATATATGTAAAATTATGGTAGTGCCAAATATACACGGCTCCTGGCATATCGCATCATGGTGACACTGGGCCAAACATGTTTTAGTATTTAGTGTGTTGGTATTGTGTCACATGCATTCTTACTGCGAACATAAGTGTAGCCGCCAGGGACGTAGCCTACTGACTTGTATATGTATCTGCTACCACTTACATGTACCTTAAACAAATCACATTGAATCAGCAGTACGATTGCCGTTTGATAACAATGTAAATATTCTTTAAGATTACCACTTGTAAATATGGTTATATGAATGTATAGTAATTTTACTAGTATATTTGCAATCATTGCAGACACTGATCAGACTGCACAGATGCACAGGTCTCCAACATTTACACATTTAAGAAAGTTCGACTTTGTCAGATCGTTGTTAATTTACTTACTAATTGTGCATTGTATAAACAATGTACGTCTGTGTGCTTTGTTTTTTTTACCAAAGGGCCGTTTTATTTTAGTCGGAGGCGTGTAAATAATATAAAGCAACTACACACACATTCCAGATTTGCAGATTAAACGCATCTAAACAAATGTCGCAGGCTGTGGAGCCTCATTCCAACGAAATATATTTTGTGATCGGGTCAAATTTAGTGTATTAGGGCGGTTACAGTCTTCCTCTTGGCGTGCTCGCTGTAAGTGATTGCATCACGGATTACATTATCGAGGAAAACGTTGAGGACACCACAGCTAGGTCTCTTCGTAGATCAGGAGATTCGCTTCACACCATCTCGGCGAGCCAAACGGCGGATAGCTGGCTTTGTGATACCCTGGATGTTATCACGCAACACATTCCTGCTGGATGTTATCACGCAACACATTCCTATGGCGTTTAGCGCCCCTTTCCGAGTCATTTTTCTCCCTTACATCTCCACATTTTCCCGACATTGATGTATACATATTGCAGGTTTATGAAACAATAATTTTTCAAATGGTAAACCCATTAGCAAAAATTCCAACCCACACAAATATAAAAATACACAGTAAGGGATAATTTTGCTGTGAATGTTCTGTTGACCACTTTCGATTTTAACAACTATGCATTCTATTTTCTAAATAAATACGTATGCTATCGCGCGGATATCACTCATGAAAATAACAAATGTATGAAGGAATCTGCATAGAACGGTTGATAAATGCGAACATAAAATTTTAAGAAAACTTACAAAAGGAAATCAGTACCGGCAGAAAATTCATAGACAGGGTCAAGACGGGTATCCCGCACAATAACTGTTTAAGAGGACACGCCTAACAATATCTTCCCTCAGTGTGTAGGGGTTGGGGTGCAGTGGTGTCGGTGGGCAGCCGAGGGAGTGGGGGGGGGGGTGGGGGTGGGGGTCAGCGCAGGATATTCCCATAGACCTCCTACCTGTAGTACGAGGTACATGTACACAAGACCGTCCGATAGTCATATTGGCTACACAGGAAAACGTTCCTCCCGCTTTCTGAGATGTAAATTTAATTCCGAGAGTCGGGTATGGACAGTCGATTTTTAATTTGTTTAAAACTCCCCGGGGTGTCTGATTACCTCTATACACCATCGGGCGCTGAAGTCATTGATATGTGCAGCCATATAGGCCTATACAAATTCTAACCAAATTCAGGTCATTCATTTCTACAGAATTAGTCACAGATTTTTTTCAATTTCAAACACCAGGAATGTCGTTTAGTTGTTTGTGTTTGGTCCTTGATGAATGACGTAATGTCTACATCAATAAATGTAAATGACGTCACAATTAACTGTTACGTAAATAACGTCAATTAGATTCTGAACTCAATTCTCAAATAATTACAATGTATCTTTCTGACGATACATGCATATGCATAATCCGTGATAGTTGGCGATAGTAGCAAATTACGAGGTCACATGTCGGCTAATTATAGATTTAAAATCGATAGTGGTGCGTTTGGTTTGTTCACTACATGTACATGTCATAGTTTTATTCTGTTCGATGTTTGATAGTATTCATAGTAACAGTTGTAGATACATTTAGTAAAACTTATGTGCAAATAAAGTTTACAGCAAGCACAGTCAATGAGTCTATGAACACGTATTTCTACTTTAGGCTGTTGTGTTGCATTTTACAAACGTCAGCGTTTCAATAACGTCATTTTCTCGATGACGTTACTTTTTTTTCCTTGCGTGATTGACATGGTGCTACAAAAAGTGAGATAAAACAAAAACTATGAAACATATTTGCATTTTCTTTTCTGCATATTGTTTGTGAAAGGTGTCCGCATCCAAAAATGTAAAAAAAGTGCAAATCGAAAATTGTGTCATTAAGGCCGGTTTTCACAGAGCGCGGCCCATATATATTTGAGATGAATAAATGCATATAATCACCATTAGAGTGATTTAATTTCATTTAATAGGCAGTAAAAATAGATATTTTGGAAAATGTGTTGTTTTGGCCGTTTTCGCTGTTTTCGCTGAAAATCGCGAATCTTGTTTTCGCCAGACGCATCGTAGTGGAAATAGGCATTTATTTCGGACCACTAAGGACATTTTCTTGTAAAACATATTTATTTGAGATGGATAAATGCATATAATCACCATTAGATTGATTTAATTTCATTTCATAGGCAGCTCATGTAGATATTTTAGAAAATTAGTCTTGTTTTCGCCGTTTTCGCTGTTTTCGCCGAAAATTCTTGTTTGCGCTATTAAGGCAAACCCGAATAAACCTGTCCATTTTGTGCAGTAGAATCAGACGCGAGTATTGACGTGTTATCATTTTCAGCTGTCAATATTTAGACGTAATATCTCATTTCTTCACACCTAAGATGTCTTTGAAGCTGACTACGAAGTAATAACGTTAATTAAGGTGAGGATTACACGTCAATGCTGATGTGTGTGTATTTTTTGATAATTTAATGTGTGAAGTTTCGTTTTCTCTGTATCCGTTTCTAGGCAAAATAAGTGGGTGGGGTAATAATGTTTTCTTTTCCGTAAAATAATACTCTGGACTGGTCAATTCTTTGTTCCTTGCTATGCAAGGCTTGAAGCTGAATGTTGGTCCTGCAGGAGATTATGTAAGACACAATAAATACACAATAGCGCTGCTTGGAAGGAAATTTCGCAACACCTAACGACATGTGCGTACTTCATTCAGTGGAATAGCAAATGTCAAACAAAATAAATCAATAAAGTAGGAAAACTATTCAATTCAGATAAAAACTTATAGGAATTACAAATTTCCGATTATTTACATTTTTTCCAGACGCTCAAGTTATGGACGTCACTAACTCGTTACGTTACCCAGTCTAATGGGTTTCGGAACGATTTGGCTACTCCAGTATTACTCCCGGGTACCAGACCCGATGCCATCGAAATCATGCATACTCGTACTGCAGATATTATTCAACATATCAAATTGCCTTAAACATGTTAATGGGTGTATAATTTAAATATAATATATTCTTAAAAATGTTTCTATAATTATTTTCATCCATTCCTTTGCTCATTACATTCGTGTCTGCCCTGGTCATGCCGATGTGTGAATACGGCCGATACACGTTCCTCTTTTTAGTTAGTGCTGACTACAAGTGTTTGACACATTGCTTCTTACATTATCAGTGGTATATTGCATATATTATTCAGACAATGTTACTTTAAAACGCCATTATGCCATAAACTTTGTATGCTCAAATTTTACACATCCCAGTTGATTTGTTTTTAAAAAACTAATTAACTTGAGTAGCATACAAACCGATCAAATTTCACCCTATCTTGAAACTAGGTCATGTAATGTTTACTGCAGCAGCCGCAATTCCAGCTATGAAATCTGTCAACAGTTTTAATGAGATAAAAGGTAGTTTAGTTAACCTTATACAGTGCATTCTCCGTTTTTGTTCCACCGTAGACAACACTTGCAAACTCAACGCGAATGCAACGCGAACGCAACGGTTTGCTGTAGCGTTGTATACGTTGTTTAAACGTATAATACGGTTCGTACACGTGTAATACACATTGTCAAACCGTTTAGTTTAAAAGCGTTGTATACATGTACGTTGTTTAAACGTATAATACGGTTCGTACACGTGTAATACACATTGTCAAACCGTTTAGTTTAAAAGCGTTGTATACGTTGTTTAAACGTATAATACGGTTCGTACACGTGTAATACACATTGTCAAACCGTTTAGTTTTACAGCGTGTAATATGTTTAGCTTCAAGGCGTATAACACGCTTTGACGTATACATATGTAGCGAGGTGAAAGAGTTGAAACGTGTACAACGCTTTACCTGGCAGCGTGTAGCTATATTAAAGCGTTGAAACGTGTACAACGGTTACACGTTTTAACGCGAATACCTGTTCGGCCCCGATCGCTTCGAGGCGTCCTTGTTTCGTCTCTTTTAAAATATCGCGAATACATACCCTCAGATCGAGTTCAAAGTACATCGGCGGTGTGATTTAGCACTTCAATTGACCCCTAATCCCTGATGCCTAATGAGTCACGCTTTTAACACGACAGATGTACCTTGTCGTTTATCAAAATGTTTGCGAATTGTAGATCACGTGAGCCGGCTCATCAGGATCTGCGGCATTCCTATGTACATTTTATATACACAACAATGACCCCTAATACAGCGTAATGTAACAGTTCCTAACTTAATATGGAATAGCCCGGGCCGATAGTCCGTGTCAGTTACTTGGGGTTAAATATTACGAACACAGATGAACACAGTGCACGGTTTCTGTATTTTATTTTAACATCATCAGAAATGGTGAGTCTAGGAACTCTCGTATCTTTACGCTGAAGCCAGTCTATTTCCGTCACTAATCCTCTATACACCTGTCCCACGCGTGTTAAGATTAATCGATATTTGGAGAAACTGAATACACAGCGAGCTGCACACTGGTTTAACACGGATATGTGTCATAAATTACTTGGTGGTCAAAACCGGTAAATTTACAAGGTTTATAGCGAAATAGCAGCCGACTGGCAATTTTTCTCGGACCGATTTTTAAGACTAGTTTTCAAATCTCAATCGGTCTGAGAGTTAAAAAATCGGTCCAGAACCAGAAAACTGAAACTTTTAGAAGCCCTGCAGTGAGTCTAGCATATATGGCCCAAAATCCGCACCTTTGGGTTAGGGTTAGGGTTACTATATAGTGGTTACAAATGGACATCTATGTGCACAGGTGCGGATTTTGGGACCTATCTAAAGTATATATACACACACGAAGAACGATCTGAGCATGCGCATTCTACGCGATACACGGTTGGCATACCAAAACGTGTAATGCGTTAAAACCCGTGGAAACGTGTTATACGTATAACACGGTTACATCTGTACGGTACTGTGTACATGTAGAAGCGTGTAACCGTTCGTCAAAGAAAGCGTTATAACTCGCTTAAACGGTTTACCTTAGCGTTGTATACGTTTACAATCGTTGTATACGTTTACAACCGTTGTACACGGATTACACGCTTTTGAAACTCAATGCGTTGTTTACAACCGTTGTATGCGTTTACAACCGTTGTACACGGATTACACGCTTTTGAAACTCAATGCGTTGAACACGGTTTGTTCGACTTTCGCGCATGTGCAATAGTGGGGAAACGCAACGCATGGCCGAAAACGTATTACACGTAGACGACGTACGGTTTGAAACGCAACTAACGGAAACTCCACGGATACGCAACGCACAACACTTTGTACACGTATAAACCCGGAACATTTTGACAGAAACAACTGTAAGTGTGATGAAAGAAAGTAATACGTTTTTTGGACATATTTAACCCCCATGTACAAAACAAAGGATAAATCACATTTTGAATGGTGATTTTCTACATTTTTCCTGTGGTGAATGAACTTAATAAGTTCATTCACCACAGGAAAAATGTAGAAAATCACCACATAAGTCTTATGTGCTTTCCAGAGTTATCCCATCGAAAACGGCGGCACAATTTGTGAAATCAAGAGCGCTATACGTTATATCCGGTGGTGTTCTGAAACACATTGTGTTCCATTACACATTGATTGACGATAGCGTAACCATTTGTCGGGATTACAATGGTGTCAGCTAATTATGCGCACCTAAGGCTTTCCAAACAAATTTATATGTCATTACCATCTCCATATTAGTCAAACTTTCCTGAATATTCAAAGCAGTTCAAAGATGTTTGTGCAGGTAAAATGTCATAACGTTCTAAATTGTGTGATGTATGTATCACATGCGTGTTTGCATCGTCACATTTGATTCTGCTAATGCTGCGCATCTGGTAATGTAAACAAAATGGCGAGCAGCATACTGGATCAGCATAGTAAAATTGGTATTAAGCTTCAAGCAGAACTATCCAGTGACATCATGGCAGGTTAGTTTCTTCGTTTAACAGTTAATTTAGTAAATAAAACAGCTATTCCCATCAGCAGGGTCTGAAGATTTTACACATTTTGACTATATTCGGAATAACTTTTTACCATATTATCGGAATGTATAAAATTGTGCCATAGTGTGTAGCAATTTATTCCAAAATCCACATATTTTATTATGACGTACGCATGGCTAAATTTGACGTGAATTGCGTATTAGCCGATGCGCAGAATTAGCCGAAATGACAGTACCCCCGCATCGGGAATTTTCGTAAACCGAATTTGTCACTAATCATGGAAATTTTCACGGTTAGTTTCCCGGACGTTTTTTGCAGCTTAGAAGTTTGCATTCCGAAATCTGCGTTAATGTTTTTAAATACCTTATATCTCTGCAGTCCTATGTCACATTCACTTGAAACTTCATATGCTTATTAATCATCATCCATATATTCATTCTGTGTCCCACTCATGCGGCCCCTGTGCCCCTATGTCAAGGTCAAATGACTTAGAAGTTTGCGTTACAGTTTCTGTCTAAATTTGCGTTAAAGTTTTCACATACCTACTATCTCTGTAACAGTAAGTCCGATTTGCTTGAAACTTTGTATTCTTATTGGGCATCAAACTTCAAATAAATACACTCTGAGACCATCAAATGCCTCGGCGGGCTCGACATGCAGGCCGCGGCCATTTTCTCATCCTCAAACTTGCTGAGAATGCAGGAAATGTCGTTTCACGCCTTAGATTTAAAAACATTCTGGGGGAACATGCCCCCGACCCCCCTACGGGCCCCTAGCAACATCGGGCCCTTAAGACTGGGCCATGAGAATGCAGGAATTGGCTTTTCACGCCTCTTATTGTTAAAAAATCCCCGGAAGACTGGGCCCTAAGAATGCAGGAAATTGCGTTTCACGCCTTTTAGATTTCAAAAATGTACTGGGGAGCATGCTCCCCGGAACCCCCTAGCAACATCGGGTGCTTTGGGCCCTCAAGACTGGACCCTAAGAATGCATGAAATGGCGTTTCACACCTCTTAGATTTAAAAAAATTCAGGGGGAGCATGCCTCCGGACCCCCCTAGCAGCATCAGGCCCTCAAGATTGGGCCCCTACATCCCCCCCACAATAATTTCCACCTTCCGCCGCCTATGAAAATATAATCTGGGAATGCTGAAAGGTTTCTGGTATTGCAGAAGGCGAACGCTATGGAAGCAAACATACTTAGTCGTAAACACTTGACAGATGAGGCCACAATAAAATAGCTGTCTGTTTCCTATCGCCCGACTGACCCGCTATGAGAGCAAACATACTACACTAGATAGATGAGGCCATTATAGGAATGAATGGCCTTTTTGTGGAATTTATTGGGGTATAAACTTGGAAAAGTTGCGGGAATACTGGACGAAGGCCGGAAGGCCTCGTCCAGTATTCCCGCTACTTTTCCAAGTTTATATCCCCGATAAATTCCACAAAAAGGCCATTCATTCCTTATAATTCCAGCATTTGAAATAAATTCATCAAGAAAATGTGTTTATTTTCCGTTTTCTTAAGAATTATTTTATCTGTGTCTCACGGTTACGGAAAGTAGTTCGGCGTGGGAGTTTACTGGGATATAAATTTTGGACAGAGACTTGCTACGGGCCAATCAAATGTTAGGGAATTGTGTAAATATTTTTGTGCTGGAATTATTATATTTTTGTCCCGGTGTTTACCCATGTTCAACGTTTTAGTCTGGCTAATGACTAGCAGACTAGCGTGATATTATGATGGTGGGGCCACTAAAATTAGTGTTGTCTAACAAGTACAAATTAACTTAAATCATGAAAAAATGTTTTAATACCTAATACATGTACCTGTTTTTGTTGCATTTTCTTGAGTGTCAAAATGTAAACTTGGTCATATTTATTTACATCGTCTGCAACAAAACTGATCGCGACCTCACGCATGCACATCAAATTCACAGGTTGAAGTAATGGACCGAGGTCTATAAATACATTAAATATGCCTAAAAGCATCAATAAATAAAAAATAAATACCGTAAGCAAAATGGAGGGCGGGGGGGGGTGGCAAAAAAAATAATTTTAGCTTATTTTTTTCTTCATTTATTGATGCTTTTAGGCATATTTAATGTATTTATAGACCTCGGTCCGTTACTTCAACCTGTGTGATCAAATGGACACGTTCGGAATACCACGACTAACTCGAAAACCCACCCAACGACCATACATAAAAAAATAGAATTTTTATATCTACTTACCGGAACCCAACTTGAAAATGCAGGGTCGGGAGATGTGAAACAAACATTCTATTAATTGTGGCCTGTAGCTGAATTCATCAACATTGCAAAGTGTACTTTTCTAGCAAAGGGAGTAATCATTTATTTTTCCCGAAATGCATTATTTCATATAGAACTAACTGAATGACTGCATGTATTGGATGATTAAAAGTATACAGAATTGTTATACTGAATTTATTACATTATCACAGCCAATATGGCTGTGATAATGTAATAAATTCAGTATAATAAAAATTAATAAATTTATCCTAAAATTGAAAATTTCTCCCTCGAAGTACACTTTGCTAGAAAAGTATACTTTGCAATGTTGGTGAAATAGGCTACTGATATCGAATACCCAACATTTTGATCCTAACTTCATCCACTGCCGGTGTAAAAAAATTGCGTCGAAATAGGCACCGGATTCCCGACAGATTCCCATAATCGGCTACATGCAGAAAATGCTGCATAAACTCAATTTTATCTAGTAACCGGCGCTTGCGCCGGTTACTAGAGAAAAATGTGTTTATACGATGGCTGATCATCGTATAAGCTGTAAGTAGAGCTGATTGGAAGTTTAACGTAAGCACTGGAGCGAGGCTGCAGTCTGTGCTGGCATACAATGTTTCACGTCGAAATAGGTGCTGGATTCCTGAACAATTCCCATTCAGGTACATGTACGTGTCTGTGTAAAAGTACTGCATAAACACATTTCTGTCTAGTAACCGGGAAACTTTGTTGTTGAACATACATAAATTCGTAATTAATCAATCTTCCTATGATCAGGGGGGGGATCTGGAGCCACCCGCGCCCCCACCCCCCATACCATTCCATTCACGTACATGTAAAAGTACTACATAAACACATTTCTGTCTAGTAAACGGAAAACTTTGTTGTTGAACATGCCGGTACATAAATTCTTAATTAATCAATCTTCCTATGATCATGATCAGGGGGGGGGGGCCGGGGGGGAACCTGGAGCCACCCGCGCCCCACCCCCCATACCATTCCATTCAGGTACATGTAAAAGTACTACATGTAACTGACAGATTCTGAAATTGAAGTGATTGATAACCACTATTGTTCTATGTTTAGAATGGGAGCCAACAGTAGCAGTTTCAGTGAGTTGGGTACCAACGACTACCTTCGAAGGTTCGCCAGTACCGAGGCAATATCGCCGCTCGATCCGTTTTGGAACCAGCTCTTGTCCTACACGTTCCTCATACCAATAAACAGGTTTGTAATGTGTGGCTGTGATGGCACGGTAAATTGTCAATTAATGCGGTGGGTGATCAGGTGACAATTTACCATGCCTGGGAAAATTGGGCTTTTGAGACTTGTGACCAGTGTAGACCCCTAAGTAACTGGACTAGATTTTTATATGTTCATTTCCAGACATTTTCAAATTGTCCCAAAACGATTTTCAGACTACCGTAGTCCATTTATGAAAACGGGTTGTTCAAAAATGTGAAAATTACTTGCAAAAATTGCAGATCCTGACTCGTCATGAGCCGGCTCATCTGGATCTACACTATTTGCCAATACCACTATACAGGCCTGTGGTGTTGAAAGGGTTAAATATCACACTCTTGTAGCCTGATAACGATCTATTAGAAGCAATATGGGTGTTACATTGATGCACAGGCGCAGATACACTGGATCTACATTGGTCACAAAACCCACAAGCCCCACATTTCTCCAGTCACAATTACATGTGTAGTTATTAATTGAATAACATTGGTTTTCACGGGCTAACACAGTGTATTAAAATCACTGGTGCTGCACCCCACACCGGAATAAAATGTTTCATGTCGGATTCCTGACAAATCCCATTCAGCTACATGCAGAAGATACTGCATAAACCCATTTTCATCTAGTAACCGGTACAAGAAATTTGCGCCGGTTAGTAGATGAAAAATGCGTTTTTGCGATAGCTGTAAGTAGAGTTGAGTGGCATCTCGTGAGGAAGCCGGAGGTTGTGAGTTCAATCCCCACTTAGGTGTGAAAAATATGTACTTAGTATTTCCATCACTCTGGTATGTCTGATGAAACTTTAACCCTTTCAACACCAAGTAACTTAATAGGATGTTCCATGCCAATGTTTCACGCTATTTCATTAATTTTGTTCATTCAAATTATCCCATTCTTCTAAAAGGGTAATCTGTACGACGTTTAAAATTATTAACAAACAGTGGAGATCCTGATGAGACGGCTCGTTACGAGCCGGCTCATCTGGATCTCCACTATTTGCAAACATTGTCTCTATAGAGGTCTGTGGTGTCGAAAGGGTTAAACTATGGCGTCTCTATATGACCTTAGCTGTTCAGGGCTTTTTCTGCAGAAATTGTGATTAAACTTTAAACTATGGTCCCGTCGCTATATAGTGTAGCAGCAGCACGTAAATAAGTGCTCTAGAAAAGGAGATGTGTCAACCGGAAGTACCACATTAAGTGTCATATATCAAAATGTTCGTCTTGGTGTCAGGATTCTGAAAACATATTCATATCATCTACATATATGATATTGTACAATATAATTAAAGCATTTTCTGGCATATAAACCATACGTTTTAGTTAACCGTTCCAAGGCGGTTCCAATTTTCTCACTTTTGCAGTGAAAATACGAATACGTATGGAATACGTATGGAAGCCAACTTTTTCACATTTACATTTTGAAGTACAGGAATGAAATTTGTAATATAAAGTGTTAAATGTGTTCACACAATATCTTCAATTGTTCTTGTGTTAATTAGTACATAGTCGGTACCACCTTAGAGCATAAACACATCAATGTGTCTCAACAAGTGGCACTCGGGATAAAATTGCGGACCAGTTTACATCTGTAGCCTATTTCATCAACATTGCAAAGTATACTTTACTAGCAAAGTATACTTTGAGGGAGTAATCATTTATTTTTCCTGAAATGCATTATTTCATATAGAACTAACAAATGCATATATTTCATGATTAAAAGTATGCAGAATTATTATACTGAATTTATTACATTATCACAGCCAAATTGGCTGTGATAATGTAATAAATTCAGTATAATAAAAATTAATAAATTTATCATAAAATTGAAAATTTCTCCCTCAAAGTATATTTTGCTACTAAAGTATACTTTGCAATGTTCATGAAATAGGCTACAGGTAAGTAAAGTTGTCTTAATTCCTCTAACCATCTGTATTAAATAATAAATGATTATTCTCTATATTTAATAAATACATACCTCCTTATCTGTCCCAGATAATTACCTGGTGGCAGAGCTTGAAAAAGTGAAAGTGGTAACGTTTTAATTTAAGTTCAAGCTCCATCTGCCCCGTGCAGGCACCGGGGCGGGATCAACTGATCCTGAGAATAGTGCTGCAGTAGCCATTGCTTGTCGTAAAAGGCGACTAAACTGGCTTAACGATTGGGTTCATACTTTCCGGAACCCACTATACCGGATTTGGCCCTGATGTACATTTTTGGCTTTCTTGTATGTGAGAGTTGAGTCAGGCTATGCCCCATATATAAAAGTAAGATTGGCGCTAATCCTATTACTTTTAGGGGATGGGATAAATGATGCTGGTGTGGCGAGGGCCTGGCACCAGATCAGGTTGTTCTAATTTCAGGATTGAATATATATTTTGATTGTAAATATTGAGTTCTGAAGTTGGGATTTACCCCCCTCGGACAGGTGGATACGGGACACGACCCCGTTGACCCGTCTGCGTGTAGACTCCCTGAGGCTTGTACCTCTATGTCAGAAAAGCAGACGTTAAACCCTATTCACTCACTCACTCACTCAAGCTCCATCTACCAGGTATTTATCTGGGACAATAAATACCTCACTGGAGGTATTTACTTAAATACCTCAATGGAGGTATTTACTACTTATCTAATATGGTTTCGTGATCTGAAAATAAGTGAAATTAATGAAACCAAGAAACCAATTCAAATTCTCCTGCTGACTAATTCATGAATATTCATGAGACCTTGTCAATATTGATGAGTCGGGTGACTAAATTGGTCGAATTTAATGGTATAAACGTACGTTTGGTGGGACGTCATATGCGACTTCGCTAGATGCAACAATCAAAACAGCAACCATCGTGGCGTCATATGTTCTACCAAGAGATTTATAGTGTAAATAGAAACACTGAATGAATTTAGTGTACGTGATTGTTCAAACCTTCACATTGCGTTGCCACAAAAACGTTTTGAAGCCATACTAGATTCCATCTTATTGCATGTATGCATCATAATATTTTAGACCAGTGTAGCACCTGCACAATACTTCCATTTGCCATGACGTGACACAATACATTAATACACATGCTGGTGAAGGCATACACTAGTTAAAGATGAGATAAGCTCTGTCTTGTCAGATCATGAGCAGACACATTTTAGGCACATCGTTAACTTGGTGTGACTATAATGGCATGCGAGCATGTTCATCATGTTAGATAATATATAAGATCTACATAAAGTTACATGTAAAGTGCTCCAATATTTTTCTCTAATGTCCACCAATTTGCACCAATTACATTATGAAAATATACGGTAAGTGGAAAGTTTATCTTGTATTTCTAAGCGAAAGTGAAATGTGAGGTTTTCAGTTAGACATATGTAAAATTAAAAATATTGTATAGGTCATTCATGAGATATGAATACAGTAGCCAGTATGCATGTTTTTCTATCTAGTCATTACATTGCAGATACTCACTATCCATGTCGTGAATCCGCACATTTAGCAGTTCAAACGGTTCTGTTTTCGACGAATTCGACCACACAATATCTTGCAGATCGTCCACTTCACACTTGCAAGCGGCCATACACGTTGGACCATTGTGTACGCACGTGCATCATTCTGCACAGGAGTTTGTACATTCACAAAATAAATTGTTCAAAAGCTCCGGTGCTGCAGGCGATTGACTCATTAACTGTGGCTGAAGTGTGCCCCTTTCAGGTCGTTCATACCCAAATCCAACAGGATCTTGCACGACATTATTTGGAATGTTAGCTTTGCGCCATATCATAAGTTGATACAAACACATGCGGACAAGGAGACCAAAGCTGTTTTCCGTCGGAGGCAGCATTTTTCCAGTGACATTCATTACTGTGTTCTCACAGCGCAACATATTCAGAAGGCCGATCTCTTTCCATGATCAAAGAATGAGCTAGTTGTGTCACATCCTGTCAGATATTACATTGGCAGAAGTAGGTTTTGCTGTCGAGGAGCTTGAGGCATGTTGTCACAGATCACATGAATAGGAATATACCACATTAAATGTGCATGCTTCCCAGTTTGACCTGTTAAGAAGACGAGTCTGCTTGCAGCTATCTCTGGACGATGGTGAATGAGGAGGACTGGACTGGATACTACAATTGTTTAATTGTTTCTGCACCCATCAGAGGCTTTGACACAGTGTAGTATCATTTTCGTGTCAGCTTCTGGAATGGACTTCACTAACGGTGGACCGTGTTACTTTAACGACCCTAAATTCCTGACCTCCGCTGATAAACATAACTTGATTTTCAGCAAGTAAGGTACAATTGTGCATTGTGTAATACTGTACAAGCGCAGACTTACTCCTGCAATTAGTGAGAACTTGTGTCCAGTTTGGTGGGATCCGGATTGCTGGTCGCACGTTTATAGCACTTCCTTGCACGCCCCATGTTCGTTTCTCATGCGTTTGGTCCTTGATGCTGCCGTTAAGATACTTGTCGAACCCTACATGAATTTACTGTACAGCGATATCACTGTTAGAGAGTCTACTGCGATTCAAAATAAAATTGAAGAGCCCCATCACCATTTCTTCAATGTAATTGTGGCAACATGTCGCGTTGTGTCATTCATCATCTGAATGCAGGCATGCCCATCAAATACGATGGCATCACATACTGTTACAGTGTTCACTGTTTATATTCCTTCCAGACATGGAATATGCTGTGATTGTTTTGTTGATACCATCAGTAAACATGCTTAACGGAACTGGCGCATTTTCATACGACATGATTCTTGCTAATGGAACTTTTTTCTTGGCAGTGACAGCCAAAGGACAATAGTTTTTCGTCCATACTCGCAGTATTCTTCTTTACTTTAACTGACTCTCATTTCAGACATTGCTTTCAGAACTGACCGTGGTAATATGTCATACAGGCTTTTTCAATTTTTCCGTCGTCTGGGTCTGCAAGCCTCTCTTCCACAAACTGTGTTAACATCCTGGTCCTCTTTTCAAATGCATTTACCGGACTATCCTCATTATCTGCTGGTGCAATGGCCGCGCTTATTTATTGCAGCACAGAATAAAATTTGGGGTACGGTATGTGAAAATGTGTGATTTGCTTGTTTAGGACAGGGCAGGCGTCTGGACACCCCCATCTGGATCCGCGCCTGTAGCAACCTATCAACACTTGATCAATCAGGACCAGTAGCCTATTTCACCAACATTGCAAAGTATACTTTAGTAACAAAGTATACTTTGAGGGAGAAATTTTCAATTTTATGATAAATTTATTAATTTTTATTATACTGAATTTATTACATTATCAATTTGGCTGTGATAATGTAATAAATTCAGTATAATAATTCTGCATACTTTTAATCATGAAATATATGCATTTGTTAGTTCTATATGAAATAATGTATTTCAGGCAAAATAAAATATTGCTCCCTCAAAGTATACTTTGCTAGTAAAGTATACTTTGCAATGTTGATGAAATAGGCCCCTGGTGTGGTGATTTCTTCTCCCAATGATGAAACGTTTAAGTTTGCTTCCAATGTAGTATATTGCAATGCGAACGATATGTATATATACAAATATCGTACAGTAATTTTATACATGTGTGCGTCAAATAACCTGTTAATTTTAAGTACACTTACATGCAAGGAAATTGGTGCTGTCTTGGAACGGTCAGTTGCCAATTATGGTGTATATGTTACAGAAGGTTGTAATTTAATTGCGGATTCCAGTTTTCAGCCTTTGGCAAAAAAGTCATCTTTTGACCCAAAAATCTCAGCCGGCACAAAGTTGCCACAATGGCAACATTGGTTTACTAATTCCTGACATCAAGACGTACATTTTGGTATATAACATGTAATGTGGTACTTCCGGTTGACCCCTCTCAAAATTTGCCAGGAGCTGCTGCTCTACTAATATGACCTTGGCTGTTTTTCTTTTTCTGCAGAAATTGTGAAGGGCCTTCTGGTTTTGTGAGAGAAGCACGATTTTCGGCACAATTGTGAAGAAACAAAATCGGAAAATGGGAAAAAAGTGAAATAATTGCACAAATAGCAAGAAAACTTCACAATTTTTTACACAATTCTAAAAAACTAGTGCAATTTTTACAAAAAATTGTGAAAAAAATTGTGAACGACCGTTTAAAGGCCCAAATTTCATGTATATAGCGGAAAAAGCATTGCTGTTGCTAGGACGTTAACCCTATTCATTTTCACTGTTTCAGTTCCGACTCCAAGCTGTTGGAAGAGTCTACATCTCTCATCTGTAAGAATCTCGCGATCAACAATTGTAAGACGGGAAACTTCGGAGCGTTGATTCGGAACTTCCTTGTCAGATGTACCGAGCTGAAGGCTTCTGCTCAGTGCGAAGAGTAAGTACATGTATACAATAAATACCGTAATAACGCTAGTATTCGGGCACCATTTGTTTTGGGGAAAATAGAGAATATTAGTATAGTGTCATGAACGTGAATAAATATCTGTCGAGGCTGAGAAATCAGGATGGGCGAGGCTTGCCGAGCACATCCTGATTTCGAGCCGAGTCAGATATTTATTCACGTTCATGACACTATAATAATATTCTATTTATCCCGTTAACCACATCAAAGTTGTTCAAATGTCTCTAAAAATGCATTTGTGGCCTCATAAGTTTGTCTTCTGAAGCGACAAGATTATCGTGTTACGTCATTCACATAATGACGTAACGTCATACATAATGACGTATCTACTAGACGTGAACGAGAAAAAATACACGTACCTGCTTTTCACGTCTAGTAGCGACATAGTTGACGGGATAAACTGCTATACTCGCCATCAACAATTGTAAGACGGGCAACTCAGTGCGAAGAGTAAATACATATACGATAAATACCATAATAACGATAAGTATTTGGGCACCAGTTTTGGGAAAACTCCTATACGGGCAACTTCGGCGTATTGATTCGGAACTTCCTTGTCAGATGTACCGAGCTGAAGGCTTCCGCTCAGTGCAAAGAGTAAGTATCAGGGGTCGACACACACAGTGTCCCGGGATCCCCAAGGACCCCCTGTCATATAGGAGGAATCCTAAAATGAACATATAGCTGTTCACAGGTTGTTCAACACCATTAAATAAATTAATCACAAACCACTCCCATTGTACATGTGTCTTATATTTTATATTTTTCAGCAACATATTCGCAAGGCAGATATACAACACGCTGTTCATCAGTCAGAGTGTGTTGTATGTATGTATGTGTGTTATTATGTTTCAGCAACATATTCACATGGCAAACATACAATGCCCTGTTCTTCATTTGGAGTGTGTTGTATGTGTGTGTGTGTGTTATATGTTTCAGCAACATATTCACATGGTAGACATACAACACGCTGTTCATCAGTCAGAGTGTGTTGTATGTATGTGTGTGTTATATTTTTCACCAACATATTCACATGGTAGACATACAACGCCCTGTCCATCATTCGGAGTGTGTTGTATGTATGTATGTATGTGTGTGTTATATTTTTCAGCAACATATTCACATGGTAGACATACAACGCCCTGTTCATCATTCAGAGCGTGTTGTATGTATGTGTGTGTGTGTTATATTTGTCAGCAACATTAATTTTATTCACATGGTAGACATACAACGCCCTGTTCATCATTTAGAGGTTGTTGTATGTATGTGTGTGTGTGTTTGGTGTGTATATCAGCAACATATTCACATGGTAGACATACAATGCTGTTCATCATTCGGAGTGTGTTGTATCGTATTGTGGTGTGTGTTTAATATTTTTCAGCAACATATTCACATGGTAGACATACAATGCCCTGTTCATCATTCGGAGTGTGTTGTATGTATGTGTGTGTGTGTTATGTTTTTCAGCAACATATTCACATGGTAGACATACAATGCCCTGTTCATCATTCGGAGTGTGTTGTATGTATGTGTGTGTGTGTGTTATATTTTTCAGCAACATATTCACATGGTAGACATACAATGCCTGTTCACATTCGGAGTGTGTTGTATGTCTGTGTGTGTGTTTATATTTTTCAGCAACATATTCACATAGTAGACATACAACGCCCTGTTGATCATTCGGAGTGTGTTGTATGTATGTGTGTGTGTGTTATATTTTTCAGCAACATATTCACATGGTAGACATACAACACCTGTTCATCATTCAGAGCGTGTTGTATGTATGTGTGTGTGTTATATTTTTCAGCAACATAATTTTATTCACATGGCAGACATACAATGCCCTGTTCATCATTCAGAGTGTGTTGTATGTATGTGTGTGTTATATTTTTCAGCAACATAATTTTATTCACATGGTAGACATACTCACATGGCAAACATACAAATGGCAAATCATACAATGCCCTATTCATCATTCAGAGCGTGTTGTATGTATGTGTGTGTGTTATATTTTTCAGCAACATATTCACATAGTAGACATACAATGCCCTGTCCATCATTCAGAGTGTGTTGTATGTATGTGTGTGTGTTATATTTTTATGCCACTGGGTTTCGAAGAAACGGGTGGCATATAGTGTCTGGACCGTCTGTCCGTCCGTCCGTCCATCCGGGCACACATTAGGGTACTTATGTGGCTAGCCCCACAGGGTTATGGACTTAGTAAAGGATAGGGTTGGTTACAATTAGCCACCTAAAAAATCCTTTTATGTGGCTAAAAATCGTTTTATGTGGCTAATATTTAACATGTGATAAGCCACATAAGTATAGTACTGTAAGAACGTCCGTCTGTCCGTCCGTCCGTCACACTTTTCGGTTAACCAATTTGTCACAGTTTCTCAAATATGCTGCAGGTGACATCCGTGTTCGACAGATGCATTTCTTGTTCAGCTGCATATTCAGATGGTAGACATACAACGCCCTGTTCATCATTCAGAGCATGTTGTATGTGTTATATTTTTCAGCAACATATTCACATGGCAAACATACAATGCCCTGTTCATCATTCGGAGTGTGTTGCATGTGTGTGTGTTATATTTTTCAGCAAAATATTCACATGGTAGACATACAATGCCCTGTTCATCTTTCGGAGCGTGTTGTATGTATGTGTGTGTGTTATATATTTCAGCAACATGTTCACATGGTAGACATACAACGCCCTGTTCATCATTCGGAGTGTGTTGTATGTATGTGTGTGTGTTATATTTTTTAGCAACATATTCACAAAGTGACATACAACACTCTGTTCATCATTCAGAGCGTGTCGTATGTGTGTGTGTGTGTTATATTTTTTCAGCAACATATTCACATGGTAGACATACAACGCCCTGTTCATCATTCAGAGTTTGTTGTATGTATGTATGTGTGTGTTATATTTTTCAGCAACATATTCACATGGTAGACATACAACATGCTGTTCATCAGTCAGAGTGTGTTGTATGTGTGTGTGTTTGTTATATTTTTCAGCAACATATTCACATGGTAGACTTACAACGCCCTGTTCATCATTCGGAGTGTGTTGTATGTATGTATGTGTGTGTTAAATTTTTCAGCAACATATTCACGTGGTAGACATACAACATGCTGTTCATCAGTCAGAGTGTGTTGTATGTGTGTGTGTGTTATATTTTTTTTTTTCAGCAACATATTCACATGGTAGACATACAACGCCCTGTTCATCATTCGGAGTGTGTTGTATGTATGTATGTGTGTGTTATATTTTTCAGCAACATATTCACGTGGTAGACATACAACATGCTGTTCATCAGTCAGAGTGTGTTGTATGTGTGTGTGTTTGTTATATTGTTCAGCAACATATTCACATGGTAGACATACAATGCCCTGTTCATCATTCGGAGTGTGTTGTATGTACAGTGAAATTGCGATAGCTCAAAATGCGATGGCTCGTAATATCAGGCTCGCTCGAAATGTCGTCGCGGTCCCGATAATTTTCCCTATATGGTTAATGTATTTTACATGCGATGGCTCGAAATGTGATCGCTCGAAACAATTGTCAAGTCCCGCAGACACATTTCTCGCTATTTTGCTATACGATGACTCGAAATTGATGTCGAAGTGGCTAATTTTCACACCTCCGCGTCCGACTTATTACGATAAAAGGCCGAGCCGCGCTCTACCTGTCTGTGAAATGTGATTTCTTTTCAAGTGCAGTTAATTGCCAAAAGTGGTGCAATTAGATCGTTAATGTTGTTGATGGCGATCATTTTGTGAATTCTATATTAGATTATTCGGAAACTTTCAACATAATTTGTGGAAACTCTATTTATTGTTACGCTTGTTCATTATTTGTGAAATAAAAGTTACTGTATTCTTAATTTGTTGTTTTGTGTCCCATAACAGCTCAACGGCATACGGCGATTTATTAAATATTCTTTAATATTGTTTATTTCCTAAATCCGACGGGTACAGTAGTCGGCAAATATAACAAAATCGAAAGATGCGATGGCTCGAAAGATGCGATCACTCGAACAAAATGTGCGGTCCCGTGGCATTTCGAGCCATCGCGATTTAACTGTATGTATGTGTGTGTTATATTTTTCAGCAACATATTCACATGGTAGACATACAACACGCTGTTCATCAGTCGGAGTGTGTTGTATGTGTGTTTGTTTGTTATATTTTTCAGCAACATATTCACATGGTAGACATACAATGCCCTGTTCATCATTCGGAGTGTGTTGTATGTATGTGTGTGTGTTATATCTTTCAGCAACATATTCACATGGCAAACATACAATGCCCTGTTCATCATTCGGAGTGTGTTGTATGTGTGTGTTATATCTTTCAGCAACATATTCACATGGCAAACATACAATGCCCTGTTCATCATTCGGAGTGTATTGTATGTATGTGTGTATGTTATATCTTTCAGCAACATATTCACATGGCAAACATACAATGCCCTGTTCATCATTCGGAGTGTGTGTAAATACCTGGTGGAACATCTCAGCGAGGAATTGCTGATTCAGCAGTTTGACGCCAAATCGGCCAGCACGGATGGTATGTAGACTGAAAATATTTATCAGGTAACAGAATAGACACACACAATGTGGCTTTCATAGAGAACAGCATGCTTGTGAGGCTAGGAAATGTGTAGGAATTACGAGGCTTGCTGAGGAATTAATACAGTTTACGAGTCAAGCCTTTCTGTTAGGCTTGTATTATATGCTATGGAATAATACAGGATAATATTGTTTGTCTTGATAAGACTATGTACATGTATCTAGATAAAGTGCAGTATGCTGGTGAGGCTAGGCATTATGCAGGAATTATGAGGCTTGCTGAAGAATTCTTGCTGTTTTGGAGCTAATATATAAAGAATTACAAACTGGTGACTTTTGATATCATGTGAGGCTTGTGAATGCATACAATTTATGAGGCTTGCTGAGTCATGTTAAATTAAATAGAGAATACGAGAATGGTGTCTTTTTGAATTTTGTTTATCAGCTAGGCCAGTATACATGTAAGAAAGTATAGGAAGACTATGGCTTGTCAATGAATTCCTAGATTAAACTTGACATTTTAGACTGGTAACAGTAAAGACATCAGGGGTAAGGTCGTGTTAATGGCTGTCATCCTGGCTAATCTTTATATGTGACACTCGAAATTTTGATGTGTTGCCGTTCTGTGACCTATTTTGTGAAGTAGGTCACTGAGCAATTTTCGCTGAATTTGGCTTATTTCGGTATGAAAGTGTCTGAAATATCATGGCAAATAGTACTATAGATACAATACACACAATATGTATATGTGATGGGTATGAACAAACATTTAACTTTTGTGCATAAAGCGTTATAATTGTATATAGATAAAGTACATAATATGGATGTAATATACTATTAAATATATTTAGCCGGAACACACTGCACATCATTTCCAAATAATGTAAATAAATACTGTATGAATAATAGTCAAAATGTAAGCCAATCCAATGAAAACAGATCAATTACCCCACCCACTTTATTTCCATTGCGAAATGTCATTCCCTCTCAATCTGATTACATGGCGCCGCTGATTGTGCACCCACATCTGGCTGTGTTGGTAAGTAATTGTGACATTATAGATAATACTGACACCAGTCGGTCAGTCCATCCGTCTGTTCTGATATAGGAACATACTGTCTGTTCCAAGTTTTGTTGCCGACAAACTTTTGGGTAATTAAATCTAAAAAATATTTAAAAGCAAGTACTTTTTCATCAATAACAAAAAGGTCACCCTCCCCAAAAATAATTATTGATTTTATTGCGAAAAACGATTTTCCTATGGGAATTTAACATGGGGGCTAAAAATAGATTTTTTTTAAATATTTTTTTTATTTGTGGACCGATTTTCAAAATTTAACTTTTGTTTTCTTAGTTACATCATGTTCAAGCTATCTTGCCAGGTTTCGGAGTCAAATAGCTAAAAATTTGTCTGCAGCAAAACGTGGAACAGACAGTAGATTATATGTTCAACCATTCATCTATATCACAAATTAATGCGGCGTACATTTCTTAAAGTTCTGTTTCTATCAGAATATATCATGTCACGCCCACAGTTTGAATTTAGCGTCGGGCAATGTGGGAGTACTCCATCACTTACTGATAAATTTATTTTTATATGTGATGTTTACTCTTTGTCCTTGAGGCATGTATACGGCAATGCAAAAATGCAGCTCTCTTTTTCCCAGACTTCATATGACATCTTGATATGTTAGCTGGTTTATCACAGAAGCATATTCATATGACTGCATGCATGTATATATACATATGACGATCACGTGTCTATGACTCGCGTTCATATGACCCCACAACATCTTGCATTTGGTCTCTTAAATGCCTTCGTATAATAATAGCAGGGATTCCGCTGGCGATCGCCACTTTCGCAATTGGCGATAAAAAATTACAATTTAAAAAAAAAAAAAAAAAAAAAAAAAAAATCTTCTTTTTTTTTCGAAAATTATAATTTTTTATCGCCAATTGTTTATTTTTTATCCTATTGGTTATTCATTTATTTTTTTTTTGAAGTGGCAATTTTTTTTTTTTCCCCAGCGGAATCCCTGTAATAGTGCCATATAATATGCCTATTGGTCCGTGAAACACACACATACATTTAGACGACAAATGACAAATTACTCAACATCAACCAGTAGACATGTTGCTTTGTCCCTGAAACATTTTCATATGGCAACACAATGCATTCCATTGTCCTAGAGATATTCTTATCTTGGACGCGTACATGTAGCTTATTTTGAGTTCCTGAAACACATTAATATGATGGTGCAATACATTACTTTGTTGTGGATGGACTTTATATGGATAGGTTCATACAGTAACACATCGATAGGTTCATACAGTAACACATCGATAGGTTCATACAGTAACACATCGATAGGTTCATACAGTAACACAGCAATAGGTTCGTACAGTAACACAGCGATAGGTTCATACAGTAACACATCGATAGGTTCATACAGTAACACATCGATAGGTTCATACAGTAACACATCGATAGGTTCATACAGTAACACATCGATAGGTTCATACAGTAACACATCGATAGTTCATACAGTAACACATGCGATAGGTTCATACAGTAACACATCGATAGGTTCATACAGTAACAGAGCGATAGGTTCATACAGTAACACATCGATAGGTTCATACAGTAACACATCGATAGGTTCATACAGTAACACATCGATAGGTTCATACAGTAACACAGCGATAGGTTCATACAGTAACACATAGATAGGTTCATACAGTAACACAGCGATAGATTCATACAGTAAGATCATTTGTCCATTGCATGAATTTATATGACTACACAGAACGATATTCTCTGAAATGCATATAAGGGACCTCACAGCAAAATTTTCTGTTCCAGTGACACTCCACATGACCATATAATATGTTTTCTGTACATGGAACACATTCACATGGTATCACGATGTACTGATTTCTCTAGAAACACGCCGGTCATTTGGCCACATAACTCTGATGCGAGTACAGGAAACGCCATAATATGGCAACACAGTGCATTAATGTACATGGTAAGTTGCTTTGACGGCCTAATGCTTTAGTTCATCTATTCATGAAGCATCACTACATGGCAACATATTTGATTATTTGTCTATAAAATACATTCATATGACCATACAGCATGACACATCCCTGAAATACATTTATGTTGCCGCTAATTCTATTCCCTGGTCCTTGGAAAGCATGCATCACATTTCTAGGCTGGAAATAATAGCTGTTTATTTGTCCTTGATACACTGTCATTTGACAGCACAGTGTATTCACTTATCCAGGGTGATAGCACCCTTTTCTGAAACACTGTAATACATATATGTATTTAGAATCCATTTAGACACCAATTAACGAGACAACAATGTATTCAATGAATTA
Organism: Conchocele bisecta; assembly: GCA_029237695.1. Classification (NCBI taxonomy): domain Eukaryota; kingdom Metazoa; phylum Mollusca; class Bivalvia; order Lucinida; family Thyasiridae; genus Conchocele; species Conchocele bisecta. The sequence continues at coordinate 25,176,647 of CM055275.1, read as the reverse complement.
GACATAAATAAAGGTATTAAAACATTATTCCTCAAAATATTCGGTTCTTTGTAACGTAAATCTGTAATGTTAAGTTGAATTCCTTCGGTTCTACATTTTACATTTTCAAAGTAAAAAATTGCACTCTTCGCTAACCGTATTACCTGTATGCTGGCACGGTGATGTGCCATGTGTTAACACGGTGGGTCACGGGGGGACAAATCTCCAGTAATTCGGTCACAAATGCTCTCCTCGCTGTCCGTATTACCTGTATACTGGCACGGTGATGTGCCGTGAGTTAACACGGGGGACGCGGTGTGCGGGAGATTCGGTCTTGAAAATTGTCCCACGATGGACATTTTGCCTTTCCACTGCGCCAAGTGGGATTTCTACCCGACACGGTGGGAGGAATTTTTATGTCGTCTCCATCTGATCACGCGGTCGGGTGGACGAAGAAAAAATCGCGCTGAGCGTACTGTAAGCACGAAGTCATAATGTTTTTTCAATGCAAATGTGGTCGGTTGGGGAACGAACTCTGCAATGTCATAGGGTGAAAACTATAGTGTACTATGTTTGCAAATAGTATGAACTGAAATTGATATATATTTATATCAAATATAATATAAAATATAGATATATATTTATACTTATTTATAGCCAGTTCATTGTTAGCTTGAAGTATCTAATTAATATATATTCCCATTTTTTTGCAAATATATCCCATATACGGCTGAACTATTCTGTAATATGCATACATATGTATATATAGAGAATAGTTGGTTAGTGCCGTGAATGGGAAAAATTATCTGGCAAGGCTCTGCCGAGCACATCCCGTTTCTGTGCCGCGCCAGATATTTTTCCCATTCACGGCACTAACCTACTATTCTATTTATCCCGTCAACATTACAATAGCTTTAAAATGCAGAAAATAACCCCAGCTGCATCTCCCAATCGTATTGACAGGATATCAAAAATGTTTCACGGCACATACGCACTGTGTTGACGGTATAAGACATGTTATTCCTTATGATTTGACACCAAAATTACCCATTTATCTCTGTAATTAATATATCTACAACAGTCTATATGTTATATACAGCGGAAATGGCCGATCACTATATTTTACAAATTAGGTTGCCATATGGTAACAAATCATAATATCAAGTGTCATCCGGACTTATTATAACGTGCGAAGGTCATAGATAAACATTAGTATGGACAACAAGCATTAACATGACCTTAGCCCTGATGTCATTTCTAGGGACATTTTAAAACTATATTCCCTGTCTATTCAGGAGGAAACCCTGTTTGTGTCGTGCCCAGTCAAAGAGTTACCATTCTTTTGAACAGTATCTGACATTTTGCATTTGAACATTTTTTATCCCGTCGACACAGTGCGTATGTGCCGTGAAACATTTTTGATATCCTGTCGATACGATTTGGAGATGCGGCTGGGGTTATTTCTTGCATTTTAAAGCTATTTGTAATGTTGACAGGATAAATAGAATAGTAGGTTAGTGCCGTGTATGGGAAAAATATCTGGCGCGGCACGGAAACGGGATGTGCTCGGCAGAGCCTCGCCCATCCCATTTCCTGAGCCTTGCCAAATATTTGTTCCCATTCACGGCACTAACCTACTATTCTCTATTTATGCCCCCCGGTCTCGGTAGAGCCGGAGGCATATAGTGTTCGGACTATGTGCCCGTGTGTCGTCCGTCTGTGTGTCCGGCACATTAAGAAGTTTGCCAGAGTTTCTAAATTAAGTCATAACTTCTATATCCTTTGAAGGATTACTTAAATATTTTAACAAATATACCTTTTGACTAACGCCACACATCCATGCTGCCCTTAATATGACCTTGACATTTTTACCTTCACAACATTGAACTTTTTCACACATTAAGAAGTTTGCCAGAGTTTCTCAATTCTGTCATAACTTCTATATTCCTTGAAGGATTACTTTAATAGTTTAATATATCATACTTGTGGACAAATGTCGCACATCCATGCTGTCCTTAATATGACATTGAGCTTTTGACATTGACAATTTTGAACTTTTTTACAAATTAATAAATTTGCCGGAGTTCCTTAAAGGTACATGCCCACTCAGTAGGCACAAAATGTTCTTTATATCGGAGACATCATCTGAGACATTTTCTTGCAAAATTAACATTCATTCACCATTATCACACGCATTGATTGGCATTATTATACATTTTATATCAGAAGTAAATTTACACACTGATATCAGGGGCGATAAACGTATTTCCTTAAAATGTTAATGGACATTATTATTTATTCTCTGTATTTATTTTTTGACGTGCAATGATCATACTTTATAATATGTCTATGATATTATTTGTTCAGTAGCCGATTTCACCAACATTGCAAAGTATACTTTTCTAGCAAAGTATACTTTGAGGGAGTAATCTTTTATTGTATCCCCCGGACTCCGTCGGGGGATACTATGGATTTGACAGCGCGCCGCTTCCGCGTCCGCGTCCGCGTCCGCGTCCGCCGCAGACACTTCTTGTCCGGAGCATAACTCCAACACCCTTTGGAATATTTTCATGAAACTTCACACATGCATAGACCACGACCCGAAGGTGTGTCGCGCACAAGAATGACAACTCTTGCATAGCTAATTTTGAGTTATCTCCCTTTTTTTTTGTTTCTCGCACTGATTTCGTGTCCGGAGCATAACTCCACCACCCTTTCGAATATTTTCATGAAACTTCACACATGCATAGACCACGACCCGAAGGTGTGCGCACAAGAATGACAACTCTTGCATAGCTAATTTTTGAGTTATCTCCCTTTTTTGTTTCGCGCACTGATTGACCATAACTCGACCACCCTTTGGAATATTTTTATGAAACTTAACACATTCAATTAGACCACGAACCGAAGGTGTGTCGTGCACAAGAATGACAACTCTTGCATAGCTAATTTTTTAGTTATCTCCCTTTTTTGTTTTCGCTCACTGATTTCCTGTCGGAGCATAACTCGACCACCCTTTGGAATATTTTCATGAAACTTCACACATGCATAGACCACGACCCGGAGGTGTGTCGCGCACAAGAATGACAACTCTTGCGTAGCTAATTTTTCAGTTATCTCCTTTTTTTGTTTTGCGCACTCTACAAACTGGACAATAATGCATGAAGACCTGTTTTCTCGTCTGCTCTGTACACTTTTCTCGTGTGCTCTGTACACCTTACCTGTAGAGAGAACAATAGAAACTGGGAAAACCATGTGGTAGCATGGGCTAGCATGTGCAGATGTCCAGCGCTTGACCACTGCTGACCAGGTAATTTATACAGGTAAATCACTACATTGGGTACTGTGTTGAAAATATTGTGGCATTATGTGGACCTCTGCAGATATATGTAGATAAATATAGGACTATTAAAAAAAAATCTGGTCTCCAATAGCAAGCATTATTATTTTTAAACTTTTTTTTGTAATTTTTTTTTTTTTTTTTTTCATTATTTTTTTTCATTTTTTTTTTCAAATTATTTTTCAATTTGACTGGAAAAAAAAATCTGGGCTCCAGTAGCAAGCATTATTATTTTTAAACTTTTTTTTTCCATTTTTTTTTTTTTCATTTTTTTTTTTCATTTTTTTTTTTCATTTTTTTTTTTCAAATTATTTTTCAATTTTTGTCCAGTAGCATAAGGTCGTAAGTGCTATATACACTATTCACCTGTGCATGTGCTAGCATGTGCAACTGACCACTGACCACTTACAGGTAATTTATACAGGTAAATGATTATATTACATTTCCGTAAACTGTGTTGAAAATAGTGTGGCATTATGTGGACCTGTGCAGATATATGTAGATAAATATAGGATTATTAAAAAAAATTCTGGGCTCCAGTAGCAAGCATTATTATTTTTAATTTTTAAACTTTTTTTCCATTTTTTTTTTCATTTTTTTTTTCAAATTCTTTTTCAATTTTTGTCTAGTAGCATAAGGTCGTAAGTGCTATATACAGACTATTATCATATAATAAAACAATTATTGACTAGTGAGCCATAGAATATAATCTGATATTCTATGGTTCACTAGTCAATAATTGTATAATATGTTCGGGCCAGTGAAAATTGCTTTCGGGCCCAGGCTCGAGGTCAAGGCGGGACAAGGCGAGGCATCTGATTCTGCGGAATTCTTGTTTACTTATCTCCCTTTGTTGTTTCTTTCGTGCTCTGATTTTTGTATCCAGAGCATAACTCGAACACGCATATACGCATTGCTCTAAGGTGGTCCTCTACCGCCCTGTGCCAAATCCACGTTCGTTCTGCCCCGTCAAGCCCAGGGTCAAGGTCACATACTTAGTGCTTCAAAAACATTAACGCTTGGGTAAATATCTTATACTTTATGTTTTCTTTCATGGATCATGGATCATCTTCATATTTCATATACGCATTGCTCTAATGGTCCTCTACCGCCCTGTGCCAAATCCACGTTCGTCCTGCCCCACCAATCCCAGGGTCAAGGTCACATACTTGGTGCTTCAAAAACTTTAATGCTCAGGTAAATATCTTATAATTTTTCTTTCCATTCACGGATCAACTTCATATTTGATATATGCGTTGCTCTAATGGTCGTCTACCGCCCTGTGCCAAATCCACGTTCGTCCTGCCCCCGCCAAGCCCAGGGTCAAGGTCACATACTTAGTGCTTCAAAAACTTTAACGCTCGGGTAAATATCTTATAATTTCTGTTTTCTTTCATGGATCATCTTCATATTTCATATACGCATTGCTCTAATGGTCCTCTACCGCCCTGTGCCAAATCCACGTTCGTCCTGCCCCCGCCAATCCCAGGGTCAAGGTCACATACTTGGTGCTTCAAAAACTTTAATGCTCAGGTAAATATCTTATAATTTTTCTTTCCATTCACGGATCAACTTCATATTTCATATGCGTTGCTCTAATGGTCCTCTACCGCCCTGTGCCAAATCCACGTTCGTCCCGCCCCCGCCAAGCCCAGGGTTTAAATCACATATACTTGGTGCTTCAAAAAACTTTAACGCTCAGGTAAATATCTTATAATATTCTGTTTTCTTTCACGGATCAGCTTCTTATATTTCATATATGCATTGCTCTAATGGTCCTCTACCGCCCTGTGCCTCCATCCACGTTTGTCCTGCCCCCGCCAAGCCCAGGGTCAAGGTCACATACTTGGTGCTTCAAAAACTTTAACGCTCAGGTAAAAGAAAATTTTGACTTGCAATTTGGCCTCATTTATTATCAAAGCGATATGTGGGACATCCGTGTTCTATGAACACATTTTCTAGTTTATTAAACTTCACACATGCATAGAAGACGACCCAAAGGTGTGTCGCACGTAAGAATGACAACTCTTGCGTCGTTAATTTTTTAGTTATCTCCCTTTGTTGTTTCGTGCACTGATTTCGTGTCTGGAGCATAACTCGAACACCCTTTGGAAGATTTTCATGAAACTTCACACATGCATAGACCACGACCCTAAAGGTGTGTCCCGCAAGAATGACAACTCTTGCATCACTAATTCTTTAGTTATCTCCCTTTGTTTTTCCGTCACTGATTTTGTCTCCGGAGCATAACTCGAACACCCTTTTTTCAAACTACTTGTGTATCTGGGGAGGGGGATACACATGCGCTTGTCGACAAGCGTCCATTTCTAGTTTTTCCTGAAATGCATTATTTCATATAGAACTAACAACTGCATATATTTGATGATTAAAAGTATGCAGAATTATTATACTGAATTTATTACATTATCACAGCCAAATTGGCTGTGATAATGTAATAAATTCAGTACCGGTATAATAAAAATTAATAAATTTATCCTAAAATTGAAAATTTCTCCCTCAAAGTATACTTTGCTAGATAAGTATACTTTGCAATGTTGGTGAAATAGGCTACTGGTCCTGATTGATCAAGTGTTGATAGGTGTTGCATTTAATTAGTATAAATAGCATAAATACATCATACTTGTGCACAAATGTCACACAATCATGATGTCCTTTATATGACCCTCACCATTTCACAACTGTGCTTATGAATACTTATCACTTTTGGTTAATTAACTTTGCCACAGTTTCTCCAATCTGCCACCGGGACGGGACATTCGTGTGCAGGCAGGCCACATTTTCTTGTCCAATTCAGCTTCTGATGTTTTTGAGTATTGGGTACATACATGTATAATATCAATCAATAATTCCAGCACAACAATATTTACACAATTCCCTAACATTTGATTGGCCCGTAGCAAGTCTCTGTGCAAAATTTATATCCCAGTAAACTCCCATGCCGAACTACTTTTCGTAACCGTGAGGTGCAGTTAAAATAATTCTTAAGAAAACGGAAAATAAACACATTTTCTTGATGAATTTATTTAAAATGCTGGAATTATAAGGAATGAATGGCCTTTTTGTGGAATTTATCTGGGATATAAACTTGGAAAAGTCGCGGGAATACTGGACGAGGCCTTAAAAAATTACAATTTTCGAGAAAAAAAATCAAATTTTTTTAATTTTGTATCGCTTCGTCCAGTATTCCCGCGACTTTTCCACATTTATACCCGATAAATTCCACAAAAAGGCCATTCATTTCTATAATCAATTGATCGATCCATTATAATCAAACAATCAATCAATGTTTTCCAGGTTCAGCACAACCTGATATCCATGGACCAATCGGGGAAGAGTTGATGAACACACTTACAGAGTTGATAGTTGACGTCCCCGTGTTGTAAGTTACCACAGTTTCAGAGTATTAAAAATGCTTTCATAATATTTCCATCCCACTGGTCTGTCAGATGAGACTGTAAACTGTGGTCCCGTCTCTATATGACCTTAACTGTTGCTGGGACATTAAACCTTTTCACTTCTCATTCGGGTATAAGCTATTTTTGGTGATGAGCTTGTAAATGTCTAAACATACAGGGCCCGGTTGCTCAAAACCTCTGTTAGCTTAACAGACTGTTAAATCCTTAGCAATGCTAAGGATTTAACAGTCTGTTAAGCTAACAGAAGCTTTGAGCAACCGGGCCCAGGATAAATGATCTTTTATAAGTTTATACCTCAATGTTTCAAAAATGTATTCCAATACTATGTTTTGTTACAGAAATTTCACCTACGCCCTCCACCTAGAGGCGTTAAACACACTGCTGGTGGTCCTGTCTGTACAGATGTACCAGCCACAGCCTGCTAGCAAGTTCACGCTATACGGCTACATGATGCAGGGAAAGTGGTGAGTCATCGATGTTTCTCTATATGTATACCCATGACATATATATTTATATTTATACCCACGACATATATATATCCACGACCAGCCTTAATGACAAAATTTTCGATTTGCATTTTTTTACACCTTTCAAAAACTATATGCTGAAAAGAAAATGCAAATATGTTTCATAGTTTTTGTTTTATCTCACTTTTTGTAGCACCATGTGAATCACGCAAGGAAAAAATAGTAACGTCATTGAGAAAATGACGTTATTGAAACGCCGACGTCTTACAATGCAACACAACAGCCTACAGTAGAAATGCGTGTTCATAGACTCATTGACTGTGCTTGCTGTAAACTGTATTTGCTGATAAGGTACACTAAATGTATCTACACGTGTTAGTATGTATACTATCAAACATTGAACAGAATACAACTATGATATGTAGTGAACAAACCAAACGCACCACTATCGATTTTAAATCTATAATTAGCCGACATGTGACTTCGTAATTTGCTACCATCGCCAACTATGATAGGTTATATACATGTACCATCAGAAAGATACATTGTAATTATTGGAGAATTTAGTTCAGAATCTAATTGACGTCATTTACGTAACAGTTAATTGTGACGCAGCGGCGTAGAAGGGTATTGAAAAGTGATGCGGCCATACCGTCGAACGAGCAAAGCTAGCGGGGTCCGGGGGAACGGTTACACGAAACACCCAAACACACTCAAATGCACCCAAATATAGTTGAAATACATATAAATATACCACAAATACACCATAGATATTGTCAGATATTAGTGTAACGCATAATTATATTGACATAAAACACATATAATTGACATATGTAGTCAAATAAATCTGTTAAATTGGTCATATGTTCGATTTATGCACATTGAATCATATGGGAAATACATGCAAATATAGTTTAATATATATAAATATTCCACAAATACACCCTCAAACATATCAGTGTATGCTCTCCTTACGTTATCAGAATTTGTATAACCTATTGTATGTATCAGTGTAGACCCTGATCTTTATTATTGTCCGCACTGTTTTGGATACGTGTATATTTTATTAAAATGCCCCACAAATATGCCACAAATTATAGGAATGAATGGCCTTTTTGTGGAATTTATTGGGGTATAAACTTGGAAAAGTCGCGGAAATACTGGACGAAGGCCGGAAGGCCTCGTCCAGTATTCCCGCGACTTTTCCAAGTTTATATCCCCGATATATGTCCACAAAAAGGCCATTCATTCCTTATAATTCCAGCATTTGAAATAAATTCATCAAGAAAATGTGTTTATTTTCCGTTTTCTTAAGAATTATTTTAACTGCGCCTGACGGTTACGGAAAGTAGTTCGGCATGGAGTTTACTGGGATATAAATTCTGAACAGAGACTTGCTACGGACCAATCAAATGTTAGGGAATTGTGTAAATATTTTTGTGCTGGAATTATACACCCTTAAACGTAGACTACCAGTGTGAACATCGGCTTACATCTTCAAACATTATATGAGCCGCGTCATGCGAAAAGGTGCTTTATGGCGAAACTGACGTTATCGAGTAAATGAGGTCGGAAACGTCGCTTCCATTTATGCTTTTGACATAGCTGACGTCGTTGTTGACAGCTGGTAATGACAGATGATATAAGTGTATTATCGTGTACCATTAGCGAAACAAACCAATTGTATGTAGACCATTGACTATTTTAATTACCATTTTATGCCAAAATATAAATGTACGTTCTCGGGGTTGTTATGAAAATAAATTATCAGAAACGAGTAATGTTGAGTAGCATGTGAGCTGGTGGTGTCGGCAGCCCAGTTCGCGTATGGACCCGATAAATGTTTTTCTTTTTGTGTTAGTATATCGTTTACCGAGATTTTACATACATGTATGTACAGTAGATATTATATGGATAAAATGTTATGTAACTCTAGTGTGAAAGTTCAAAAACGTACATATAGTCGTAAACGTTACAGTACACGTTACATAGCGTCTCCCTTGCTTTATATCTGTATATCTTTGCGTATCTGTTTCTGATTTAATTTCATTTATGTGTCAGATTGCATTTAGTGAATACAATTTCGTGTTTGGTAAGCTCTTGCATGAATCAGTAACGAGGGAATTGTATTACACACAATGTGATAACCACCGCGACTCATCAAAACTGTGAACATAATATGTGACGCGCCAAGCGAAAACCTCCTTTATGGGTCAAACATGCGAAATTGAGTTTTCAACCGTGTTACTTGGAAAATTTGATCGCTCTCGAACAATATGATATATAAACCAATGTTGTATTCAACTGATAAACCATCTTTCTAGACCAACAGAGATTCATATCTGACGTCACTTTGTCGCATCGACGTTGTTTTGACAATACGTACGTTATGTTGTCGTCATCAATATTTGCGGACAGTAGACCACACGAGTCGTAACGTTTTCGTGCTACAATTGTACTCACACAGAAACTTCTCTTTGTTTCATCACAATGCACATATTTATGTATATTATTATTATAGGAATGAATGGCCTTTTTGTGGAATTTATCGGGGTATAAACTTGGAAAAGTCGCGGACGAAGGCCGGAAGGCCTCGTCCAGTATTCCTGCGACTTTTCCAAGTTTATATCCCCGATAAATTCCACAAAAAGGCCATTCATTCCTTATAATTCCAGCATTTGAAATAAATTCATCAAGAAAATGTGTTTATTTTCCGTTTTCTTAAGAATTATTTTAACTGCACCTCACGGTGACAAAGTAGTTTGGCGTGGGAGTTTACTGGGATATAAATTTTGGACAGAGACTTGCTACGGACCAATCAAATGTTAGGGAATTGTGTAAATATTTTTGTGCTGGAATTATTAATACCGGTATATACTTAGCGATATTTCAAAATATTTATATTTAATTTATAAATAATATAAGAAACAATGACAATTCGTTACAACGGCAAACATCGCCGGTAAATGATATTTCCGACGTCATGTAAAGTCCACAGGTGGAAGACTCGGACCTAGGACCCAAGAAATGGCTCATTTGAAAAACGTTAATTGTTTGGTGGGGTGTTTGGTGTCTCACGGGACAGTACGTACGGAGCTAGCTACACAAATTCACCTCCCGATATGTTATCTACGGCTACAATTTGACACATTCAAAAATGTCAAAATTTAGTTAACTATATTTTATACTTTTAAACAAATAATCTTTGATGTAGTGCTAGTAAATTGCCCAAAATAATAGAACAGGGAAGTCATTTTCCCATGGAATCCATCTTTTCTCTAGTTGTTCAACATTCAATATAAAAGAAATGAAGCTTTCAAATTTACAAGATGTACATATAAATTTCAGATAAACACCTTGAGACGGTAAAATAACCAATTTCTGCATGTGTAACTACATGTGTAATAACCAATGTTTGCATGTGTATGTTCTTTATCAATACTTTATTGATACAGCTTTGACAGTGTTATATTGCTAACATATCAAACACGCCGGATTGGAAAAATCACTCTTCCATGCGCTACATTAAACAGATGGGTTTAAACGGCCGCACGCGTTGTTACGCCTATGGACATGTATATCTGATGGTGGTCGCCAGACAGGATAAGTTTGTTTTCTTTGAGTACATGTATTCCGGTTTCAACCCAAATTATGAAACATGCAGACGTCTCCATCTACGCCGACTACAAATGTTCTCACGTTTGTTTGTAATTGTTATATAAATAAAGTTTAAAAGAAATATTAGCATTATGATTACATCATACTGATTTTGTGATGTGTTATCTAAAACTACCGGTCATGTGGTTATTTAGTTTCAAATATTTAGTTACAAGTCGTCCAATAATATTATAAAAATCATTTGCAATATGCTCATTTGTATAAAAATAATCAACAAAATCACTACGTGTTTCCTTGAAGGAAACCGATAAAACAGACAACTGAACCACTATGAAAACAACTGTAAAATTCTGCCACACATATCCAACATTAAAATATTTGTGAGCCACTTACGGCTATACATAGGACAAGTTATTGCAATGATGCAACTATTTGAAGTGTCAAAATCCGACCTGACGTTGGTAAATTTAAGCGTAACTTTGCGACGTCATTTTCAGGCTTTCATGACGTCATTAAGGCTGGTTTTCACAGAGCGCGGCCCATATATATACATATATACTTTCTGGGGTGAGTTACCATGGGTATAAATATAAATATATACATATAATATATATATATTTATACCCACAACATATATCTATATTTATACCCATGACATATATATATATCTACATGTATATTTATACCCACGGTAACTCACCCCAGCAAGTTCATGCTATACGGCTACATGATGCAGGGAAAGTGGTCAGTCCTCCATGTTTCTCTATATTTATACCCACAACATATCTATATCTATATTTAAACCCACGACATATATATATCTAGTTATACCCACGACATATATATATATATATATATCTATATTTATACCCACAACATATATATATATCTATATTTATACCCACAACATATATATATACTATATTTATACCCACAACATATGTATATATATGTATTTATACCCAAGACATATATATATATCTATATTTATACCCATGGTAACTCACCCCAAGCAAGTTCACGCTATACGGCTACATGATGCAGTGAAAATGGTGAGTCCTCATGTTTCTCTATATTTATACCCACGACAGGGCTTCTAAAATTTACAGTTTGTCGGTTCTGGACCGAATTTTGAAATCTCAGACCGATTGAGATTTTCAAACTCCTTAAAATTCGGTCCGAAAATAATGAAATCTGGCTGCTATTTCTCAATCCACGCTCCGAATGCCCAAAATAATACACAACATCTCACTGGTTTATTGGTGTGACGTGTGAAGTTACACACCTCGATAACCATGATAACGGATATCCCGATTAGCGGCGCAATACACAGCTGTCACGTGCCTCTTGTTACCAGATATTGATTTTGTAGCAACACACGCCAATGTGACGTATTGTGTGGGTCAATTAGGGTCTTGTGTCACCAAATATTTTTGACAATGGCCATCGATCGTATTTAAAACATGTAAAAAGGCACAAACAAAGCGAAGCAAAATAACATGATGTGTTATTGTCGCGCCCGCTTGCGGAAAGCGCGATATAGTCGGCACTTTGGCGTACGTACGTGTGTCCGGTTAACGTTTTTGGTTAAGTTGTTTGGTTAAGTTTTTGGGTTAAAGTTTTTGGTTAAGTTCTTTGGTTAAAGTTTTTGGTTAAGTTTTTTGGTTAAGTTTTTTGGTTAAAGTTTTTCGTTATACTATATCTCTGCAACTGCTTTGCCCATTACCTTGAAACTTCACATGGGTGTTTATCATCATCTATATTTTCATTCTACCCCCCTCCAGTGCGGCCCCTGTGCCCAATGTCAAGGTCAAATTACTTTGAAGTTTTTGGTTAAGTTTTTTTGGTTAAGTTTTTTGGTTAAAGTTTTTGGTTAAGTTTTTTGGTTAAAGTTTTTTGTTATACTATGTCTCTGCAACTGCTTTGCCAACTTCACATGGGTGTTTATCATCATCTATATTTTCATTCTACCCCCCTCCCGTGCGGCCCCTGTGCCCAATGTCAAGGTCAAATTACTTTGAAGTTTTTGGTTAAGTTTTTTGGATAAAGTTTTTGGTTAAGTTTTTGTCGCGCCTGCTTGCGGAAAGCGCGATATAGTCGGCACTTTGGTGTACGTACGTACGTACGTACAGTACGTGTGTCCGGTTAAAGTTTTTGGTTAAGTTGTTTGGTTAAGTTTTTTGGTTAAAGTTTTTGGTTAAGTTCTTTGGTTAAAGTTTTTGGTTAAGTTTTTTGGTTAAAGTTTTTTGTTATACTATATCTCTGCAACTGCTTTGCCAACTTCACATGGGTGTTTATCATCATCTATATTTTCATTCTACCCCCCTCCCGTGCGGCCCTTGTGCCCAATGTCAATGTCAAATTACTTTGAAGTTTTTGGTTAAGTTTTGTTAAGTTTTTTGGTTAAGTTTTTTGGTTAAAGTTTTTCGTTATACTATATCTCTGCAACTGCTTTGCCCATTACCTTGAAACTTCACATGGGTGTTTATCATCATCTACATTTTCATTCTACCCCACTCCCGTGCGGGCCCCTGTGCCCAATGTCAAGGTCAAATTACTTTGAAGTTTTTGGTTAAAGTTTTTTGGTTAAAGTTTTTGGTTAAGTTTTTTGGTTAAGTTTTTTGGTTAAAGTTTTTGGTTAAGTTTTTTGGTTAAGTTTTTCGTTATACTATATCTTTTTTTTTAGTGTCCATGCCTCGCCACAAGGCGCGACATGCAGGCCGCGGCCATCTAGTGTAAAAATCACACTGTTTAGTTTGGTTATACATGTATACAACCAAGAGCTATACTGGTCACAATTCCTATAAGCCCTATTTCTCCAGTCACAGCCACAAATAAGAAAAGCACTGCACACATTACCAGTCAATTCAGGGGGAGGGGTACCGGCTCCTTCGGGCCGACAATTACGTTTGGACCGATTGGCATTCTGAAATTTTAGAAGACCTGACCCACGACATATATATATCTATATTTATACCACGACATATGACATATATATATCTATATTTACACCCACAACATATATATATATCTATATTTATACACACGGTAACTCACCCCAGCAAGTTCACGCTATACGGCTACATGATACAGGGAAAGTGGTGAGTCCTCCATGTTTCTCTACATTTATGCCCCCATCACCGAATGGGGAGTTGTATTGCGAATGTGGTTTCATCGATAGTGATACCAACGCGATAGTCAATATTCGTGGCGATAGTCACACCCAGAAATAATCCTTGAGTCATTTACGCTAAACAAACGAGTGAGTATAGAGACCCAATCACTAACTTTTTTCACGATAATCAGCTCCTAGGTTGGTGCTAGAATTTTGTAATGTAAGAAAAAGCTACCAATTGCCTACCTGCCTGTATAGGAATTGGTAAGTATATATGCTGTTCATGATTCAATAACACCCTCTTTGTAACAGCCACTATTTTTCATTTATCATTTATTGTCACCCATGTATTCAGGAAGACTTTGATGTCCATATGCATTCTATGCTGTCATTACGTGATATCAAGTGACTATGGCATCTTTGAATGTGAACAGAACTCCAGATAAGGAATTAGTAATTGAGTAATGTCACTCCATCATTTCTGAAGCAATTGGGTATTTCAAAATTTGAATTTTAAAATCACACTACTGTTTACACATCAACAGACAGCAATTGTTGGTGCCGTGAAACATTTTTGATATCCAGTCAATACTATTTTTGCATTGTACAGCCATTTGTAGGTGTTGACGGGATAAATAGAATAGTAGGTTAGTGCCGTGAATGGGAAAAAATATCTGGCGTGGCACGGAAACGGGATGTGCTCGGCAGAGCCTCGCCCATCCCGTTTCCTGAGCCTTGCCAGATATTTTTTCCCATTCACGGCACTAACCTACTATTCTCTATTTATTCATAACATACCGCTATATAACCTTCCAAATTTTAGCTCGATACATGCGTGTCTGATGGTGAAGTCATTACTGCGCAACTACGTAAACCAGGAGAAATGTCCCTCAGAATTGTACAAGAACACGACAGACAGCGTGGGAGCCATCGCCAATATGACCGCATCTCTCGCTTGTAAGTCACTAGGGGATATGGCATTGTACTTCCATACTGGAGTTCAATCCTCACCCTAGGCATCAACAAATATTTACATAATAATTCCAGCACAAAAATATTTACACAATTCCCTAACATTTGATTGGCCAGTAGCAAGTCTCTGTCCAAAATTTATATCCCAGTAAACTCCCACACTGAACTACTTTCCGTAACCGTGAGGCGCAGTTAAAATAATTCTTAAGATGATGAATTTATTTCCGGCCTTCGTCCAGTATTCCCGCGACATTTCCAAGTTTATACCCCGATAAATTCCACAAAAAGGCCATTCATTCCTATAGTACATGTATTTCCATCCAGCTGATCTGTCGGAATGAGACTTTAAACTGTTGTCTCTTTATGACCTTAGATGTTGCTGGGACGTTAACCCCGTTACCTTTCACTTTTTTGCAGCCGCTCGTATTGTATTTATACCCCCGCAACGAGTTGTGGGGGGGTATACTGGAGTCAGGTTGTCAGTCAGTCCGTCCGTCACTAAACTTTACATCAGAGAAATATGTTTATAACTTCTACTTCCTTCATCTAAAATGCTTAATATTTCACACATGCATTCCTGTAAGGCTCTACTACCATGCTGTGCCAAATCCACGACCATCCAACCCCCGCTGATCCCAAGGTCAAGGTCAAATACTTAAGTCTCTTTACGAAACTTAATATCAGAGAAATATGTTTATAACTTCTACTTCCTTCATCTAAAATGCTTAATATTTCACACATGTATTCCTGTAAGGCTCTACTACCATGCTGTGCCAAATCCACGACCGTCCAACCCCCGCTGATCCCAAGGTCAAGGGTAAATACTTGGTCTCTTTACAAAACTTAACATCAGAGAAATAAGTTATAACTTCTATTTCCTTCTTTGAAACTGCTTAATATTTCATGCATGCATTCCTCTAAGGCTCTACTATCATGCTGTGACAAATTCCCGCTGATTTCGAGGTCAAGGCCACATACTTAGTCTCTTTAAAAACTTAACATCAGAGAAATCGGTTATAACTTCTATTTCCTTGCTTGGATCTGCTTTACATTTCACACACGCATTGTTCCAATGGACCTCTACCACCCTGTGACAAAATCACCCCCGCTAAGCCAAGCGTCGAGGTCACAAGCCCACACTTGCTGTACGTTTGAACACGGCTGTTAGCAGTGACAAACAACGGCAATTGTGTATCAATCAATGACATTTTGCCATTGTGATTTATTTTACTCATACTCTCATTTATTGGTATTGGTTAGTTAAACACTTACCGAAATGTAGTAAAATATGCCAGTAAGCCAGTCTACGTCACTATTAACCCCTGAAAGGTTGCTCATAATACACATCGGGTGAAGTGGTGTGTAAGTATAGGTCGATGAGCAGCATGTGCAAAAACTTGACAGCGACCAACATGGTGCAATTATTGCAATTTATCCCGTCAACACAGTGCGTATGTGCCGTGAAACACGGTGCCGTGAAACGTTTTTGATATCCTGTCAATACAGCCTAATCACTGCGTATGAATATGTGCGGTGACTGTGGTTATTGTTTTGCATTTTAAAGCCATTTGTAGGTGTTGACGGGATAAATAGAATAGTAGGTTAATGTCGTGAATGGGAAAAATATCTGGCACGGCACGGAAACGGGATGTGCTCGGCAAAGCCTCGCCCATCCCGTTTCCTAAGCCTTGCCAGATATTTTTTCCCATTCACGGCACTAACCTACTATTCTCTATCTATTTTCCTTATTTCTGAACCAAAGTATATGTTGTGACCACTCATTTGAACCGTCTCGGCGAGACGGTTCAAATGAGTGGTCACAACATATACTTTGGTTCAGAAATAAAGAAATTCTTGAGCCTTGCCGGATATTTTTTCCCTTTCACGGCACTAACCTACTATTCTCTATAGACAGTGATAGATTTGAACACAATTCCAACTACTTTCATTCAGCGAGCCTATGGTCGGTGGTAACATTGGGAATGACCGCTTCACCCAAGGACAAGAAACAAGAGGAGGAGTTTAGCGAGACCTTATTGGCCAATCAAAGCCTGCTGTTTCTGATGGTGCTCACCAATCACTGTACAAGTGGGCGTGGCTTACCAAATCCGTACAGAGAGGCACTGTTTTCTTTCACAAATTCTCAAGGTAGGTACTTTGGTTCTCAGATATCGACACGTCAGAAAAATCCACGCGTGTCTGGGCGTTTTATTGTTCTGGACAAATAATAACATATTGTAAATTCGCCACGTGATTGATCAAAAACACTACCCTGCAAAATATGCTAAATCAAATCATGTCCGATGAAAATCTGGTGATTTTTCACATCTAAGGAGTTTATTGTAGCTTTAGTATTAAAGCATTATATATGAACTATATATTTAATTGATCTGGCGTCTTAAAATAAATCAGAGACGAATATCTCGTACAGAAAAATGTATTTAAAAAATCCGCACTCCAGCGTCACATTCCACAAACCCAGTGTCTAAGAACCACAGTACTTTTTTATGGCGTAACGTGAAATGTGTTTTACCAAATATACAGAGAGGCGTTGTTTTCTATCACAGATTAGTAAATCCGTACAGGGTAGCATTCTTTCAGTTCACAAAGTCATAAGGTTGGTTTTTGTGAAGTTTGTTTTAATAGCAAATTTACAATGAAGTGTTGCTTTCATTCACAAATTGACACGGTAGGTTTCTGTGAGGCGTTTAGCAAATATACAGGGTAGCATTATTTTCATTCACAAATTCACAGGGTAGATTTGTGTGTGGGATCTTACTAAAATGTATTTACTTGTTTGCCATGGCTACAGGAAGATTTCAATTTCGTTATTTCCCTCTTGATGGGACCTTCGACACTCTTGTTTGTTCTTATTATTAAATGTACATGTCTGCTTAATGATTGTACATGTATAAAGAAAGCTAGAGATAAATAGATGATCTCAAACCTTTTGACATGAGATGTATGAAACGAGTCACACACATTCTATGCACCGAGCCTCTAGCGAGGAAACAGACAGTACACACCCTAGGAGGAGCAAACCCCTCTCCGGGTGATAATGTCTATTGTGCTTCAATGTGTATAAGTAAGTAACTGTAGAAACACACAGGGACCTTGTATGTGTTGGTTGTCTGTGTACAGTGGACCCTCTGTACACTAGACACACTGGG
Source organism: Conchocele bisecta (assembly GCA_029237695.1). Classification (NCBI taxonomy): domain Eukaryota; kingdom Metazoa; phylum Mollusca; class Bivalvia; order Lucinida; family Thyasiridae; genus Conchocele; species Conchocele bisecta. Next base: position 25,158,549 of record CM055275.1, on the reverse strand, counting down.
GACCTCCTAGGGTGTCTACTGTCTGTTTCATGAAACCTGCCCAATTTCTTTGATAATATTACATTTTAGCAAAATTTAATTATGAGCCTTTTTATTTCATGTTGGTCAAATATTATATTTTATTACGAAAAATAATTTCTTTATGGGAATTTAACATGGGGAAAGGAGCTGCGAGAGGAGTTAAAAAAACTGAAACAGTTTGGAAGTTTACTCTGAAACCTGGCTAGATGGCTTGGAAATGATCTAACTTGAAAACAAAAGTTATATTTTGAAAATCGGTTCGCTATTTCTGAAATTAGAAAAATATTCACATGTTAAATCCCCATAGACATCTTCACAGAGTGAAGATGTCGTCTATGGGGATTTAACATGGGGACATTTTTTAGAATTTCAGAAAACTGGACCAATTTTTTTAATTTAACTTGTTTTCTTAGTTAGATCCTTTCCAAGCTATCTAGCTAGGTTTCAGAGTCAATTTCCAAATTGTTTCCTTTTTTTTTGACTCCTCCCATAACTCCTCTACCTCTTTAAATCTTTTTTTTGCAATAAAATCAATATTGGACCAATTTTCACAAAATATAAAGAAGGCAGGTTTCGTGATACAGACAGTAGTTTAGAGAGGTTTCACTGTACAATTATCTCCATTTCTCTTTCAGATCACTCCGCCACTCCACCATCAACAGTGTTAGCGACTTTTAAAATAGACTATACTGAATTGTACAAGACATTGTGCACGACTCTCAAAGATGACCAAACCACGTTACTTTTGTATTTGTTGATTCACCAAAACGTGAATATGAAGGCATTTATATTATCAAGAACGAATATTGATCACCTGGTAAGTATGTGACGCTCAAGCTGGTTGTCGAAACCGCATCTTCAGAACGTGCGGAAATGGCCCCGTTCTGGGACTGACCCCTGATCTGTGTCTGTGTTTGATACACCGAAATGTGAATATGAAGTGTTTATATTATCAAAAAGAATATTGATCATCTGGTGAGTGTGCAAATTTTGTGTATTACCCTGAAACGTGGTTGAACATCATTTTATCCCGTCAACACAGTGCGTATGTGCCGTGAAACACGGTGCCGTGAAACATTGTTGATATCCTGTTAATACGACCTAATCACTGCGTATGAATATGTGCGGTGGCTGGGGTTATTTTTTTGCATTTTAAAGCTATTTGTAGGTGTTGACGGGATAAATAGAATAATAGGTTAGTGCATGGGAAAAAATATCTGGCGCGGCACGGAAACGGGATGTGCTCGGCAGAGCCTCGCCCATCCCGTTTCCTGAGCCTTGCCAGATATTTTTTCCCACTCACGGCACTAACCTACTATTCTCTATATATACATACAGATAGTGGTTGATACACTGAAATGTGAATATGAATACAATAACGAATGAATGGCACATCCTTGTTACTTATGAAGTCAGTAAACTTGTTTAATAAATATCACATTTAATCAACACTCATGTAAGATCCTCTCTATGAATATTGCTCAGAAATGCTAGGAATTCTTCGAGAAGCCTCGGAATTCAAATTCCTTGACAAACCGTGGAATTCAAATTCATCAACAAGCTGTGGAATTACTGCGCATTTCCAAGTGAGGAATTCTCAATGACCACAAACCTCAGAATTCAAATTCATTGACAAACCTTGGAATTTCTATGCAATTTCTAAGCTTAGAATTCTCTATGACCACAGAACATGAACATTCCTTGATGAGCCTCGAAATTTGAATTTCTCAACAATAATACTCGGAGGTTCCCAGCCAGTAGCCATTGAAAATAGCCTATTTCACCAACATTGAAAATAGCCTATTTCACCAACATTGAAAATAGCCTATTTCACGAACATTGAAAATAGCCTATTTCACCAACATTGCAAATAGCCTATTTCACGAACATTGAAAGTAGCCTATTTCACCAACATTGCAAATAGCCTATTTCACGAACATTGCAAATAGCCTATTTCACCAACATTGCAAATAGCCTATTTCACGAACATTGAAAGTAGCCTATTTCACCAACATTGCAAATAGCCTATTTCACGAACATTGAAAGTAGCCTATTTCACCAACATTGCAAATAGCCTATTTCACGAACATTGAAAGTAGCCTATTTCACCAACATTGCAAATAGCCTATTTCACGAACATTGAAAGTAGCCTATTTCACCAACATTGCAAATAGCCTATTTCACGAACATTGCAAATAGCCTATTTCACGAACATTGAAAGTAGCCTATTTCACCAACATTGCAAATAGCCTATTTCACGAACATTGAAAGTAGCCTATTTCACCAACATTGCAAATAGCCTATTTCACCAACATTGCAAATAGCCTATTTCACCAACATTGCAAATAGCCTATTTCACCAACATTGCAAATAGCCTATTTCACCAACATTGCAAATAGCCTATTTCACCAACATTGCAAATAGCCTATTTCACCAACATTGCAAATAGCCTATTTCACCAACATTGCAAATAGCCTATTTCACCAACATTGCAAAGTATGTATACTTTTCTAGCAAAGTATACTTTGAGGGAGTAATCATTTATTTTTCCTGAAATGCATTATTTCATATTGAACTAACAAATGCATATGTTTCATGATTAAAAGTATGCAGAATTATTATACTGAATTTATTACATTATCACAGCCAAATTGGCTGTGATAATGTAATAAATTCAGTATAATAAAAATTAATAAATTTATCCTAAAATTCAAAATTTCTCCCTCAAAGTATACTTTGCTAGAAAAGTATACTTTGCAATGTTGGTGAAATGGGCTTCTGGGGTTCACTATGATCAGTGGCTCTGTGTTTTAGGTGATGCCACTACTGAAGATCCTATACCACGCCCAAGACAAGAACTCGCATCATATCTACATGGCCCTCATCATACTGCTGGTGTTGTCTGAGGATGACATCTTCAACAAGGCTGTACATGAAATAGTGAGTTCTGTCTGATACACGTTTTCTAGTCCTGTTAGGGATGGAGTCTGGCCGAGAGGTTAGAAATCTGGACATCAATACCAAAATGTTGTAGGTTCAACCTCACCTATGGCATCAAAAATACTTTCATTGTATTTCCATCCCATTGGTCTTTCGTATAAGACTTGAAACCGAGGTCCGGTCCCTAACTGAAATTAGCTGTTGCTGGCACGGCACGTTAAACCTACTCATTTTCACTATTTCCCCACCGTCTTGACATAAAACAGAAACTATCCTGAGATTCTCTGCATATTTCATAAAATGGGTGCTCACAGTGTATTAACACGGTGTAATAAAAATAATATGCAATGTGATAAATATGCAAATTAGCTTGTTAAAGAAAACAGGTTGGTACAGCTTCATGGTATGATGATGTGCTAATGCAATAAATAAAATCTAACATTTGTGTTGATTTTAATATGATATTTATTAAACTCGTCGACTGATTTCAGAAGAACCTCTACATAGCCTTGTTTCTTATGTACATGTAATCAGTAAACTTGTTTAATAAATAGAGGATCTTACATGAGTGATGATTTAATATGATGTTTATTTAACCAGTTTACTGATTTAGTCTTATTTCTTTATATGAAATCAGTCAACAAGTTTAATAAATATCAAATTAAATCAATACACATGTTAGATTATATTTATTGCATAAGCACATCATTATAATTCCAGCACAAAAATATTTACACAATTCCCTAACATTTGATTGGCCCGTAGCAAGTCTCTGTCCAAAATGTATATCCCAGTAAACTCCCATGCCGAACTACTTCCGTAACCGTGAGGCGCAGTTAAAATAATTCTTAAGAAAACGGAAAATAAACACATTTTCTTGATGAATTTATTTCAAATGCTGGAATTATAAGGAATGAATGGCCTTTTTGTGGAATTTATCGGGGATATAAACTTGGAAAAGTCGTGGGAATACTGGACGAGGCCTTAAAAAATTACAATTTTCGAAAAAGAATCTTTTTTTCACGAAAATTGTAATTTTTTATCGCTTCGTCCAGTATTCCCGCGACTTTTCCACGATTATACCCCGATAAATTCCACAAAAAGGCCATTCATTCCTATTGTAAATTGAAGCTGTACCGGCCACATTTGCATATTTATTACCAGTCTAATATGATTTTTATTACGCTGTGTTTTAACTTATTACACTGTGAAAGTCTATTTTGTGCAATACATATCATATTGAATCATCACTCATATAAGATCCTGTATGTATTTCAGACCTTGAAGAACATCTTGTGGTTCAAAGAGCGGACAATATCGGAAATATCATTGGGAGGATTGCTGATTCTGGTTGTGATTCGAACTATACAGTACAACATTGCCCGGATGAGGGTATGTGTGTGAGGGGGTGGGGGTGGGGGAGGGGTGTGGCTATAATATCGGGGGGATAATCTCGGAAATATCTCTGGGAGGTCTCTTGATTCTGGTCATGATTCAAACCCTACAGTACAACTTTGCCCGAATGAGGGTATGTGGGGGTGGAGGGGAAATATCCTGGGTGGGGGGGGGTGGTGGTGGTGGTGGTGGTGGATTCACATGCAAGGCGATAATTGCTGGGTGATGGTATTTGGGGGTGGAGGTGGTGGGAGGGAGTTGCAATAAAATTGGGGGGGAATATCCTGAGTTCTATGAAAGTGAGGTCTGTTAATTCTGGTCTGGATTCGCACAATACAGTACAACATTGCCCGGGTGGGGGTGGGGGGCGGATTGGTGGGTTGGGTTGTTGAGCAGATTAATTCCCCGTCATCATAAAACTTGCTGATTATTGAAAACTAAGAAAGTTTGTTTGAAGATTATGTTGACATGAATTCTACTAAAACTGATACTATGTTACGTCAGACATGCCGCTCTGCTAAATTTTACAATGACACTCGCCAATTACAAAATTGACATTTCAATATGTCATATTTCAGCACGGTCAGCAGGGGCCCGTTTCACTAAACATCTTTAAGATTTAAGATCGTCTGTAAATTGATGAATTTACATTTATTGAGCATAGGCAGCCTATGCTCAATAAATGTAAATCCATCAATTGTTTACAAGAAACCATTTTAATGTGAAATTTACAGACTATCATAATTTTGCACTTACGAACATTTTAGTCGTACAAAGTTTAGTGAAACGGCCCCCTGGTCTCTATGACAATTATTTATTTTTTAAATTGGGTCCATTTCAAATTGTGACATTTCACCATCAGAGTGGCATAATTAAAATTGAAACACATCATTGGAAACCTTACTCTGTTACTAATGATATCCCAAGGGTTAACTTTCATTTGATATATAACAATGTAAATATTCCATATTAACAGTACAGTGTGTTGTCCAACCATTGACCTACTCTGTTGCAGGATAAGTACTTACACACGAATTGCCTGGCGGCACTGGCAAACATGTCGGCACAATTCACGAACCTCCATCCATACGTGACACAGCGCATAGTCAGGTAGGTAGTCTAATGTTTCTGTATGTCATGACTTTGGGACCATATACGCACAGTTTTGTATTGATATTTTATGGGTGATGAATATTATAGGAATGAATGGCCTTTTTGTTGAATTTATCAGGGTATAAACTTGGAAAAGTCGCGGGAATACTGGACGAAGGCCGGAAGGCCTCGTCCAGTATTCCCGCGACTTTTCCAAGTTTATATCCCCGATAAATTCAACAAAAAGGCAATTCATTCCTTATAATTCCAGCATTTGAAAAATAAATTCATCAAGAAAATGTGTTTATTTTTCTGTTTTCTTAAGAATTATTTTAACTGCGCCTCACGGTTACGGAAAGTAGTTCGGAGTGGGAATTTACTGGGATATAAATTTTGGACAGAGACTTGCTACGGGCCAATCAAATGTTAGGGAATTGTGCAAATATTTTTGTGCTGGAATTATTGTACAATATGTGTACATATCCACAGGGTTCGTACAGGTCCTTAAAAGTCCTTAATTTTAAAAAGTAAAATATAAGTTCTCAAAAGACCTTAAAAATGGCCCAAATTCCTGGAAGGTCCTAAAAGGTCCTTAAATTTGCGAATAAATCGATCAAAGTTGTTAATTAATTCATTTATTAGAAGAGAGTTTTTTCACCTAGACTACAAGACGTTACTTTTGTTTCTGCTGATCAGTAAGATTGGGCGCTTATTGATTCAATAAGGTAAAGACAAGCACCTGTTCAGTGACCATATGATCAATATCATCAAATGCTTATTGATACACCAAGGTAAAGTCAAGCGTCTGCTGACTGGTATCCAGGTATCAGCTATTCACTATGGCCAATGTAGTGTGTGACCGGGAACCAGAAGCCAATTTCATCATCACTGAATAACTGCAGGAGAGAATAATGGTAAATGTATCTAATCAGTTGGAAAAGCATGCTTGTTTATTAGGTATACATGTGATTGTGTTTGAGGTAGAAATTACAAAAAAAACAATGCCTGTGAAGTGCAATTTCCAGGATTCATGGTAAATATAGAAACCAAACTACAAAATATGGCTGGATATCGTTTTGAGTGCACTACTGTACATAACTCTAATTTCATTGCATTACACAACAGATATGATGCAGTAGTATTTCCAAAGTTGCGTTTGAAGCGTTGTTTACTTTCTGCTTCCTGGAAAAGTGCTCTAGAAATGTGCTAATACAAATTTATTAGGTGAGTTTATGATAATATAGCCAAGGGGGTATGCAAAAGTAGTTTGG
>CM055275.1:25130638-25151330 GCA_029237695.1 Conchocele bisecta | reverse complement strand
TGCAAAAGTAGTTTGGTATAGTTGGCCACAGACACAGTTTGCTTGCACATCCTGACCCATTAGTACAGATGTATAATTCCAGCACAAAAATATTTACACAATTCCCTAACATTTGATTGGCCCGTAGCAAGTCTCTGTCCAGAATTTATATCCCAGTAAACTCCCACACCGAACTACTTTCCGTAACCGTGAGGCGCAGGTCAAATAATTCTTAAGAAAACGGAAAATAAACACATTTTCTTCATGAATTTATTTCAAATGCTGGAATTATAAGGAATGAATGGCCTTTTTGTGGAATTTATCGGGGATATAAACTTGGAAAAGTCGCGGGAATACTGGACGAGGCCTTCCGGCCTTCGTCCAGTATTCCCGCGACTTTTCCAAGTTTATACCCCGATAAATTCCACAAAAAGGCCATTCATTCCTTTAATGAGGTGTGGCCGCCCCAATATTTGAACCAAACATATAAGGTGTCTCAATGTCTCTTAAATGCAGCAGAATGCAGGAAATGTCATCTAGAATTAAAAAAAAATCTGGACACCCCTAACACTATAAACTCGCTGCGCTCGGGTCGACAATTGCCTCCCCAATATTAATTTGCTTCAGACGCCTCTGTAGTACCCAAGTTCACTTATGAAGCATAAGAACCCTGCTCTTGACAATTTCTCATTTTGGTCCTTAAATTTTACAATTTCAGTCCTTAAAAGTCCTTATTTGTTAAAGTTACAGAATAGTAAGAACCCTGTATCCATGAAGGGAATATAAAAAGAGAGAAAATAGTGAACATGAATAAGTATTCTTTTTTCGAAAATTGCGAAAGTGGCGATCGCCAGCGGAATCCCTGCCTACCTATAAAGCAGATACAAACCAACCTGATATTTTCCTTGTTTCAGCCTGTTAATTGGGATGGTCCGTGGCGTAGGGGATATGGCATTGGACGACTTCAATACCACAGGTTGTGAGTTCAGTAGCCTATTTCACCAACATTGCAAATTTTCAATTTAAGGATAAATTTATTAATTTTTATTCTACTGAATTTATTACATTATCACAGCCATTTTCCATTTTGGCTGTGATAATGTAATAAATTCAGTATAATAATTCTGCATGCTTTTAATCATCAAATATATGCAGTCGTTAGTTCTATATGAAATAATGCATTTCGCAAAAAATAAATGATTACTCCCTCAAAGTATACTTTGCTAGAGAAGTATACTTTGCAATGTTGATGAAATCGGCTACAGTTCTCTGACACCATAGACGTGAATAATACTTACATAGTATTTCCATCATACTGGTCTGTCGGATGAGACTAAAACTGTTGTCCCATTTCTGTATGACCTTAGCTGTTGCTGGGACGTTACACACATTCACTTTTTTTCAGCCTGTTTTCACAGTTGTGTAAGAAACACAGTCGTCTAGTAGACCAGATCCGACACGCGGCAGTGAACGGTGGTCAGAAATCGACGGAAGATAAATCGGCGGGCGATAAATCGACGGACGACACCGAACAGGAGGGAGAATCTGAAGGAGATTACGTAAGACAACATTATCATCAATCAACCAATCAATGAGCATGTCTAAAATCAATAAACTAACCCACCAACCAAATAGTCAATAAATCAGCCAATTTCCAATCAGTAAATCAATCAACCAATCAATGAGTAAGATACAAAATCAACCAACCAAACAATGAGCAGGTCTAAAATCAATAAACTAACCCACCAACCAAATAGTCAATCAATCAACCAATTTCCAATCAGTAAATCAATCAACCAATCAATGAGTTAATAAATCAACCAATCAGCCAGTCAATGAGTAGGATAATAATTCAACCACTCAATCAACCAATCAATCAATTAATAAACCAATTAATAAGTCAACCAATCAATCAACCAATAAATTATAGATGGAGGATGTGGCAGTTACCCGCATGGTGCTGGAGATGAATTGTGACCGCTAAACCAACCAACCAACCAACCATTAACCAATCAATCAATTATAGAATTAGGATCTGGCAGTTACCTGCACGGTGCTTCCCGGCAGCTGGAGATGAATTGTGACCTCTAAACCAACCAACCAACCAACCAACCAACCAACCAACCAACCAACCAACCAACAACCAATTACCAACAACCAGCAAATCAATCAATCAATCAATCAACCAATTATAGATGGAGGACCTGGCCGTATTAGAGGAAGTGATCCGAATGGTCCTGGAGATCATCAACTCCTGCCTCGCGTCTGCCCTCCACCACAATCCGAACCTCATCTACACCCTCCTCTACCAGAAGGGCATGTTGACCATGTTCCGCACCCACCCCACGTTCCAGGACATTATCAGCAATATCGACACGGTCAGTGAAACTATCATGATTTTGAGTTGTTAATGGAGACAATCTGGGATTGGTTGCTCAAAACCTGTGATAGGTGAAATAATGCACAAGTGATTTGGTCTTTACGCTAAATAAACTCGGTGAGCGACCTTTAGCGACAGGACCAATCACAAAGGCATTATTTCAAGATAATCAGCTCACCTGGTTAAATAAACATTTTCTTCCATTTCACTCATGATTCTTTATAAAAACAAATTAAATGTAGAGTAAAATATGGTAAAGATATATGCGAATTAATTTCTGGAGGCGGGCCGTAGTGAAGGTGGCTGTCTCGCGAATCAGAGGGTGTGTTCGAGAACATGATTTGATTGGTCGAAGGAAACACGTCATTGTGACGTTACTGCCGTCATTTCTCCAAATATGGTAAACACGAGAGTGGTGTAAACAACTGCTGGCGAGTTGTGTAATTCACCGTCAGATTTCTGTGAACTATGGCCAGAAATGTAAGAAAAGGATTTAATAGCCCGTTAAGCTAACAGAGGTTTCAGCCAGCGGGCCTAGGCTAGTTCTAGGACATTATCAGCAATATTGACACGGTCAGTGAAACTTTTACGTCTCTGCATTGTCATGTAATAGAGATATGTTTGGATATTGGGAGGTTAGCCTGATAAGTTTGGTATATAGAGAATACCAGGCTGGTGTCATTTTTGTCTCGCTCACGATAGAGACATAGCGGTCACAATTCCGGCGGCGTCCATGTCGTCGGTGTCGTCAACAATTTGGGACGTAAATTTTGGACGTAGCCAAATTTACCATACATGTATATCTTTATCCGTTAGTCGGATCATTACCAAACTTCATCAATAGCTTTCTCACATTGATGGCTATCCATCCACTGTCATTTGGGTGACCTTGGCCTTCACCTTGGTGACCTTAACCTTTATGTCAATAATTTTGTACATACAGTCTAACTTCGATGGGTCGAACCCTGGTAAACTCGTCAGCCATGCTTGCCTCGAACTAGCCTTTAGGTCCCGGCAGAATTCCTATATAAATACGTTAAAACTACCCGGTATAGGTCGAACTTGTGAAAGTCGAACAACCCTCAATGCCTCGAATCGCTGTCACGCCCGGTCGTGTATAAATCCACTATAAACACCACAAAAACTCGAACATGTCAGACGATTGTCTCCAGACTAGTTGATTGACTTTCACACCTATTGTTAACCGGTTTGTCAAACAAATCTCAAGTGGTCATTTGAGCGTATACAATAACGGCAGTCGTGACCAGCATACGTGGTAATTATGCATTGACCAATGTATGCGAAGTTGTTAGTTAATTAAAGTGGTAGTTTATGGGACTGGGTTCCATGTGATAGTAAATTATGATATGCAGTGAATGTGGTTCCGGGTCCGAAGTAGTGATGGGGCGACTGGGCATGCATCTATTAATTTATCAGTGTATGACGAGCGATGTAATTTTATACCTACAAGAATTACGCAAATGCCAATAGGTACAAAATCAGAGATGCTTTCACATGATCGTATCGGACGGGGTAATCAAGTCCGCCAACTGTATTTCGTAATCATTTTCTGTTGTTCTCATGTTCTATTGCTGTATAATGGCTATGTAAATAAAAACACACATAAGTTTGCCGCTTTCTTTATTTTATTAAAGCCTGTTTCTGTTAATAAACGACTGTGACAATCAACCGTAAATGCAAATGTAAGCGCATTTATATGAAACAACGTGTCGTAATGACGACTTGTTTCACTTAGTACACTGACCAACTCGTAGATCTGAAATGGTTACAGTAGAACAACGGATGGGTCGAACTAAAACTTAACCCCACAGGCTGTTCGACCCATCGAAGTTCGACTGTACGTCCAAATGTTGAATACCTCCTGATCTGTTAGTGGGATCCTTTACCAAACTTCATCAATAGCTTCCTCACATTGATGGCTATCCACCCGTTGTGTCTTATTTGAGTGACCGTGGTAACCTTGACCTTGAAGTCAATAATTTTGGACCTACATCCAAACATTGAATATCTCCTGATCCGTTAGTCGGACCATGTCCAAACTTCATCAATAGCACGCTTTCAAATCACGAATCGATCATGTATATGTGGTGACATGATGCGCGCCATAAGTAACTACATCAACAAGGAGGAACCTCTTGTTTTAAATGTAGCTTTGCACGTATTACAACATTTAATGATTAATTTAATAGATATTGATGAAAGCATTCCATTTGCGATTAATTGAGATGAAGTGCTGTGCTTTCATTGGTCGAGAAACTAGGGCAAACGATAACTTAAGAATATCATGTTAGTTGCAGGACATTAACAGCAATATCGACACTGTCCTTTGTTGCTAATATAGATAGTATTATACCCATGATCTCAGTAGAGCCAGGAGGCATATTATAGGAATGAATGGCCTTTTTGTGGAATTTATCGGGGTATAAACTTGGAAAAGTCGCGGGAATACTGGACGAAGGCTCTACTCTACTCTTTAGAATTATTTTAACTGTGCCTCACGGTTACGGAAAGTAGTTCGGCGTGGGAGTTTACTGGGATATAAATTTTGGACAGACACTTGCTACGGGCCAATCAAATATTAGGGAATTGTGTAAATATTTTTGTGCTGTAATTATATATTATCAGTCTATCCGACTCTGTGTTCATCCGTGGGTCCGGTTAAGAAGTTTGCCTGTGTTTCTTCAATCGGCCGCCGCTGTCATTTGTGTGTTCACTGGCCACCTTTTCTTATTTTGGATTGGGTGGTTGGTTGGGAGTATGCAAAGGGTACATTTAACGATGGGATTCATCCTTACCGGAATCCCGATATCCCTGGTTTGACCCTCAGGTACATTCTGTAGCCTATTTCATCAACATTGCTAAGTATACTTTACTAGCAAAGTATACTTTGAGGGAGTAATCATTTATTTTTCCTGAAATGAATTATTTCATATAGAACTAACAAATGCATATATTTCATGATTAAAAGTACGCAGAATTATTATACTGAATTTATTACATTATCACAGCCAATTTGGCTGTGATAATGTAATAAATTCAGTATAATAAAAATTAATAAATTTATCATAAAATTGAAAATTTCTCCCTCAAAGTATACTTTGCTACTAAAATATACTTTGCAATGTTGATGAAATAGGCTACTGGTACACAAGAGTTGAATCCAGTTATGCCCATTATAAAAGCTATATGAACAGTACAAGTAGTACTAATCCTATTACTTTTGGGGAGCCTGGCTAAGTGACTCTTGTGTGGTGAAGACCTGGCACCAGGTCAGGTTATTCTAATTTCAGGGCTGAATATATATTTTTCTGTAAACATTCAGTTCTGATATTGGCATTTACCCTCTATCACAACAGAGGAAATATGGGATTCGACCCCGTTAACCTAAAATGACCATTAACTCTTTGCATGCTAGCGGCGAAAATATCCGCCAAACAAATTAGGAATATATGTTTTATTTCTCTCTGTAAATATGTCTTGGAATTTCATTAGAATTGAGTCCTCAGGACTCAATTCTAATGAAATTCCAAGACATATTCATGATATTTACAAGGAGAAATAAAAGAAAATATGATTAATTTTTGTTCGCTAGTTTTGAACTATTTATAATAGCCCACATGTTTCCCAGCATGCAAAGAGTTGAACACCATTAAATCAAATCAAAACTGATTTTGGATAGAGAATATCAATCTAGGGTCTGTCTATATCACATGAGAAAATGTATATAAACATGAGGCTTGTTGAGGAATCAGGGCTCCAGATAAGGAATTATAGTCTGTTTCACGAAAGCTGCCCAAATTTTACGGCCATATAGACAATTCAAAAACAATATTATTTTCGATAATATTAAATTAAAGGAAAATTTAAGAATGAGCCTTCTTTTTATTTCGTGAAATTCGGTCAAATATGGATTTTATTACGAAAAATTGATTTGTCTATGGGAATTTAACATGGGGGGAAAAAGTGGTAAGGAAGTGTGGGAGGAGTCAAAAAACGAAAAAATTTGGAAATTGACTCCGAAACCTGACTAGATAGCTTGGATATGATCTAACTAAGAAAACAAAAGTTAAATTTTAAAAATCGGTCCAGTATTTCTGAAATTCAAAAAAAAATCCCCATAGACATCTTCACTCCATGAAGATGTCCATGGGGATTTAACATGGGGAAATTGTTTTTTCGCAATAAAATCAATATTTGACCAAATTTCATGAAATAAAAAGAAGGCTCATTCTTAATTTTTCCTTTAATTTAATATTATCAAAAGAAATCTTGTTTTTGAATTGTTTATATAGCCGTAAAATTTGGGCAGCTTTCGTGAAACAGACAGTAGTAATTGAGTATTTTCACTCCATCATTTCTGAAGCAATCGGGTATTTCAAAATTGTAATTGGGTAAAATCACACTACTGTTTACACATCAACAAACAGCAATTATTGAATTGTTTGCTTCAAAATGAAAACATGTCTTGGTATTTCATTAGAATTGTCTCCCTTGGGGACAATTCTAATGAAATACCAAGATGTGTTTTCATTGAAAATAAGAAAAATATTCTATATTTGTGGTCTGTTTATTGTTTTCTGCAGCATAGTAAAGGTACCACAAAATTGTTATTGCTTTTTGATTCTCGCTACTTCTGATTTCAATTGGGTTTTTGGCAATTGTAATTGGGTATTTAAGCAAATACGCATCTTATCTGGAGCTCTGAGGAATCACAACTAGGATGTGTTTATTTCAGGTTTTGGCGTATTTCTCACAAAAACTGGAGCAGCACGGTGGGACCGCGTCACCACATGAAGTGTTGGAGGTCATAAAGGTCGGCTCTGTGCAGTTTAGGAGAGACAGACTGAAGGTATGTATGATGACCTGTAGCCTATTTCATCAACATTGCAAAGTATACTTTGAGGGAAAATTTTTCAATTTTTTGATAAATTTATTAATTTTTATTATACTGAATTTATTACATTATCACAGCCATTTTGGCTGTGATAATGTAATAAATTCAGTATAATAATTCTGCATACTTTTAATCATCAAATAAGTGCAGTTTGGGAGAGACAGACTGAAGGTATGTATGATGACCTGGTTGGGACATATTTTGTTAATTTTAAGCTTCTGGTTGAGACACTTTCCATCCATTTACAGCTTCAAGTCTGTGTACCGTAATAACCATAAATATTAAGACACAATTTGTTCGGGGAAACACACATAAATATATGGTTTCCCACAATGACGAGTTTCCCAATATTTATGATTAATATTATTGTTTATCGCAATAACAATGTATTTGGATACCATTTGTTGTGGGAAACCAGGGCTAAAACAATTGGCGTCCGAACACTGCGTTATTACCGTATTTTGTTTCAACTTTTGTCATTGCTTACTGTAGTTCTGGACATTTCTTCATCTTTATGCAAATCCATTTGTCGGTCGTCAATGATATTACAAAGTTTGTAAGACCTGTATCTTATAAATATATAGAGAATAGTAGGTTAGTACCGTGAATGGGAAAAAATATCCGGCAAGGCTCAAGAATTTCTTTATTTCTCACCATAAGTATATGTTGTGACCACTCATTTGAACCGTCTCGTCGAGACGGTTCAAATGAGTGGTAACAACATATACGTTGGTTCAGAAATAAGGAAAATAGATAGAGAATAGTAGGTTAGTGCCGTGAATGGGAAAACATATCTGGCAAGGCTCAGGAAACGGGATGGGCGAGGCTCTGTATCTTATGTATAAATGTTATTTAGCATGTATAGTTGTTTGTTAGTGAATGCAGAGTTATGGCCCTTGATGTGCACAATTGTTTTTACATCAGCTTTTGCTTCCAATCATTAATCCAAAAGTGACGTGTGAAACATACGTACCAGCTAAACAATATAAAGTCTGTTCCACGTTTTGCTGACGACGAACATTTGGCCATTAAACACATTAAATCTAAAAAATATTTAAAGGTAAGTACTTTTTTTATCAATAACAAAAAAGTCACCCTCCCCAAACAATTTTATTTGATGAAATTCCATCAACTATTGATTTTATTACGAAATTATTTTTTTGGAAATTGACTCCGAAACCTGGCGCGATAGCTTGAAAATGATGTAACTAAGAAAACAAAAGTTAGATTTTGAAAAACGTTCCACAAATAAAAAAAATATTTAAAACAAATCCATTTTTAGCCCCCATGTTAAAATCAATATTTGATAGAATTTCATCAAATAAAATTGTTTTGTGAAGTGTGACTTATTGTTATTGATAAAAAAAGTACTTACTTTTAAATATTTTTTAGATTTACTGTGTTTAATAGCCAAAAGTTTGTCGGCAGCAAAACGTGGAACAGACAGTAGTTAAGTTGTAGAATCTGATTAAATGAATATTCTTCATCAATTTTCTTCTTCAGAAGTTCCCAGAGTTGAAGTTCAAATATGTGGAAGAAGAATCGCCCGAGGAATTTTTCATCCCGTATATCTGGTCGCTTGTCTATCATTCATCCAACATGTACTTTAATGCATCCAAAATCATCCTTTTCTCACTTGGTAACACGTGACAGAAGACAGGTACATGTGCATCAACGTGAAATATGTGGTGAAATGTAAAATATCGCCATGGGCCCATGGCATATGCGAAAGATTTGAACCCGTGACATAAATGACCGTTTATCTGTAGCCGATTTCATCAACATTGCAAAGTATACTTTACAAGCAAAGTATACTTTGAGGGAGAAATTTTCAATTTTATGATAAATTTATTAATTTTTATTATACTGAATTTATTACATTATCACAGCCAATTTGGCTGTGATAATATAATAAATTCAGTATAATAATTCTGCATACTTTTAATGGTCTTATCACTTGGTAACACAAGCACACTTGTGGCTGAGTGGCTGGAGATCTGGAGCTTACGGAATTTGTGACCAGTGTAGCTGCTGATCAAATAGCCCTCATGTAGCATGATAATGATCTATATTGCTTCGGTCTCACGGGACAGTGGGCGGCTAGCTTTAAAAAGGGGGTGGACGATTTTCTAAATACTTCACTACCGACCCTGCAAGTTACACCAGTACATGTATGTCTATAAAAATAGATTCATGAATATTTCTTTACTTTGGGAGGCTTGACTAGGTGTATTTTTTAGAGTATTTCATAATTCTACGAAACTGAATGGTAGCTCTGGTTGATTTTGACATCTTGAAAAAATGTCGCCTGCTATGCTGTCTCGCCGGTACGGTTTCGCGTCAGAATTTAAGGCATTTTTCGGGCATTTGTAGCGAAAATTTGAGGTGGTTATGACCCCGCTTTGAAATCATTTTCAGGAAATGGTGTGGTGTTACAAGTGATAGAACAAGACATCTGTGCCTCATGTTTTCATGAAAACATTTCCAACAAATTCAGTTGTGTTGAAATTTCTGGCCAAAAATAGGTGGGTGGAGTAAGTTTGTAAAAAATTAAATATATACTTTGGTGCGATGACTGCATTTTAATTGTGGCGCACAATTTGTATTTCATTTGCGAGTATTTTTCAATATTTGTTGCAAGCGCCTGCCTCCTTAACTGATTGTGAGAGGCGGTGATTTTTTATAAGTCACACGCCACCCTCAGAAAAGCAGTGAATTTTTGGCTATTTCAACCGTCCCGTGATGCCTTATTTAGAAGCGAGACGGGTGTTTCATTGATGGAATGGTGAACACTGCAAATCCTGATCAGACTGTGCGGATGTGGATGCACAGTCTGATCTGGATCTACACTGATCGCAAATCCAATAAGCTCCATTTCTCCGGTCACGGCCACAAAGACGTTGATGTGAAAATAAATCCCATTACCCCAGCCACCTGTTGTTTCTAATGTAGTACATTACTGTTCTGTATAACTTTTTCAATCAATACCATTACCCCAGCCACCTGTTGTTCTAATGTAGTACATTACTGTTCTGTATAACTTTTCAATCAGTACCATTACCCCACCCACCTGTTGTCATAATGTACGTTGCAGTTCTATAGAACAACATTACAACATGAGATGGGTGGGGTAATGATATGTTTATGTACCCGAACAAACAGTCTTATTTATTATATACCTTCCCATGAAATACATAGTTATACGATATACGATGTAAATAAGTCATATGTTCTCATCGATGAAATAAACAACTTCCGGTGAAAATACGACTACTTCCACTATCTATATTCATAAAATCTATGTTCTGGAAAACAGCGCAAATAGGCTGCAAATACACATTCATTACCGTATACAATCTAAAAAACTGCGAATTTCCATGGAGCGGTTTATAATAAATAGAATATTCATATTTTTGCAACGAATATGACATATATGTTCATAGAGTGGTGTGAAATGTCCATCTCTAAGTCAGTTTCGCTTGAAACTTCATACACATTTGTCATCATCCATATTTTCATTCTGTAGCCCACCATGTGGCCCCTGTGCTAAAGGTCAAGGTCAAATGACCTTGAAATTGGCGTTAAAGGTGTTGAGTGCTGTATCCTCCATCAGTGTTATTGAATTTTTATTTTCAATTGGCCATATTGTCTTTATCAGTAGCCTGTTTCATAAAACTTGCAAAGTATACTTATCTAGCAAAGTATACTTTGAGGGAGAAATTTTCAATTTTAGGATAAATTTATTAATTTTTATTATACTGACTGAATTTATTACATTATCACAGCCAATTTGCTGTGATAATGTAATAAATTCAGTATAATAATTCTGCATACTTTTAATCATGAAATATATGCATTTGTTAGTTCTATATAAAATAATGCATTTCAGGAAAAATAAATGATTTCTCCCTCAAAGTATACTTTGCTAGAAAAGTATACTTTGCAATTTTGATGAAATCGGCTACTGGTAACGAGCTTTGTATTGACCGAATACATACGGACTGATAACCTATTGCTGTACCAGGCATTGACCTGGTACGAATATCTGGGTTACAACAAATTGAAAACTGACATTTCATTGGTCAGTGTCGCATGACGTTACCTAATTACGTCACAGAAATAAGTTTGCGTTCTTTTCAGCGAAAACAATGGCATAATTGCACATTATGTAGCCAAAAACGTTACCTGATAAATAGAATACCATGCTAGTGTCTTTTTATATCAAGTTTATCAGGATCGGTTCGGAAACGGTAGGAATTCCTACGCGTTTCCTAGCCTTGCGTGATAAAGTTGATATCAAAAGACACTTGCATGGTATTCTCTAACCCGTAATGTACAGTAAGACAACATGTGGGTAACAGAGCTCCAGTTAAGGTGCGTAATTTGATCAACTTTGGGGAGACTTTCGTTATTTCCTCGTCAAAATTGGAAAGTTGGGAGTGCTTTAGAATCGTCTCGATGAGACGATTCCAAAGCAATCCCAATTTGCCATTTTTCGTGAAGAAATAAGAAAAATACCTGGAAGATTTGGTCCAATTACGCACCTTAACTGGAGCTCTGGGTAAGATATGGGAATTTTCTCTATGTGCATTATTTTTATGTCACATGTTCGTGTCTTGCATGTGTGGAATTAATGTCCTTAACCCTTTCAACCCTAAGGAACTGGAATGGACTGTGATATGCTAATGTTCCGACCAATCCAATGGTCACAAAATTATTTTCACATTCGTCCATTTATGAAAAGGGTGTGTTTTTGTTCTCAAAAATATTAAAATTACTTTCAAAAAGTGCAGATCCTGATGAGACGGCTCGTTACGAGCCGGCTCATCTGGATCTGCACTTTTTGCATAAACAGATATAGCGGGATTTCGGGTTCAAAGGGTTAAGTCAACATAAGGTGACATAAAACATGGTATGATGGTGGGTCTAGTTTTCGGGGTATTAACAAGTTCATCAACTAGTGGATTTTATAAAATATAACATATGAGCTAAATTGTCAGTTCAATAGAATGATAAGACATTTCTTTCAATGTTTCTTGCATTCAAAACTGGTTTGTTGTTAGATTAAAATTCGCGTTAGCGCGTTTAGCAACACATGAGTCGGCCATCTTGAATATTGACTTATGGTTGGAGTTTTCGGGGTATGTTCCGAAAGTGTCAATAAATTTGCTAATTCGTCCCGAGTTTTCATTGACTATAATATCATCTCGCAGATGAATGAGGCACAGTGAAGGAAAACTTGAAACTTTTCTATTGATTATGATTTTAACAATATTAAAGAGCAGATTAATGGCGGGCGCAGAAAATACAAAATGACCTAAATGGCTTTGGTGGCATTTTTAAAGGACTTAATGTACGTCAAGTCATGCTTATTTTAATCACCTGGCGTAAATCACATCGATGCTGCACACGTGTCTATAAATTACAAAATATATGAATACCCCGAAAACTCTGACTACCCCGAAAACTGGCGTCTCGACCATACATGTATTATAGACACGTCATGCCATGAGTTTATTGTGTTCAGGGGCAGATCTGTAGCCTATTTCATCAACATTGCAAAGTATACTTTAGTAGCAAAGTATACTTTGAGGGAGACATTTTCAATTTTATGATAAATTTATTAATTTTTATTATACTGAATTTATTACATTATCACGTGATAATGTAATAAATTCAGTATAATAATTCTGCATACTTTTAATCATGAAATATATGCATTTGTTAGTTCTATATGAAATAATGCATTTCAGGGCAAATAAATGATTACTCCCTCAAAGTATACTTTGCTGGATAAGTATGCTTTGCAATGTTGATGAAATAGGCTACTGGAGTTTACATAAATCACAGTTTACCACCAGTTGGAGTCTGAATTTAAATGCCGTAAAACACAGGAAAGTACATTTCGAAGAGCTCGAAAATAGTACAACCCCCTAGTTGCGAACTGTAACTTGCAATTACACCCGTACCGTCCGTAGCTAGCTACGGACGGTACGGGAGTAGATTGCAAGAGTTACCTTCACAACTAGACAACCCCCCCCCAAACGTTCCCCAAATGCTGGATGCGCCCCTGGTGTTATCTCGTATGTGGCCGTGACTGGAGAAATGGGGCGTATGGGCCATATTTATGACCAGTGTAGCTCCAATCAAATATCACACTCCTGCAGCTTGATACTCATCTATATGGTCAGTTAGAAGCATGGTGGGTGATTCATTGATGGACTGATGAACTGGTGAACAGTGTGGATCCTGATGCACAGGCTGATCTGGATCTACACTGGTCGCAATACCCATAGACTGTCTGTCTGCGTGTCCATGGGTCAGTGTTAAGAAGTTTCCGGAGTTTCTCCAATCTGCCACTGGGGGCATTTATATGCCGACAGACCACATTTATGTGCCGACCGACCACATTTATGTGCCGACGGACCACATTTTCGGGTTTTTTAATTGTTGAAATTTTGGGAATTTTTATTTGATAATTGTGGGAAAGAGTAATATGTTTGAATAATGGAGTACATGTATATTGATTTCCAGATCAATATGTAGTGAATACCATTCTAATGTCTTTTCATATCAAGTTTACTACAATGTTAGGAAACGCGTACTGTTTCCGAGCCAAGCCTGATAAACTTGATATCAAAACACACTGGTCTGGTTTTCTATTTAGTATACCCCATGCAACGAGTCGTGGGGCGGTAGACTGGAGTCAGGTTGTCCGTCCGTTGGTCCGTCTGTGCGTCCGCACACACGAGAGGGTATATGTTGGGTACAAAAGTACCCAACAAATGCTCTTCTGTGTGTTGGGCAAGCTTTTTAGCGATCTTCTTGGGTAGGGTTAGGGTTAGTGTTGGGTACTTGTTATACAATAAAAACCCAACAAGTATCCATTTGTAGGAATGTCTGTGTGTGCGTCCAAGCGTCCGTCCGTCACTTAACTTAACAGAGAAATATGTATATAACTACATTTTTAGGGGTACCTGGGCCCACGCGGGGGGGGGGGGGGGGGGGTATTCTGTAAGCCTAGCTTACTGACAAATCTAGTTAGGTAATATTTTATGCTATATGTGGGAATATGTTGAGAATTTCATTGTAAAGAGCGCGGATTTGTTTGCATAGTCATATACACTGATGTGATTCGATAACATCATGTGACGTTGGACTAATATAACATCAGGGTTGCTTGATGGTCCACTTGGTAGATTATGAGACTGCCATACCAAAGGTTGTGAGTAAACTACTTTCACAGTATTTCTATTCCCCTGGGGCCTGTATCACTAAACTTTGTACGTCTAAAATGTTCGCAAGTGCAAAATTATGATAGTCTGTAAATTTCACATTAACAATGTTTTCTTGTAAATAGTTATTGGATTTACATTTATTGAGCATAATTTATGCAGCCTATGTTCAATAAATGTAAATTTGTCAATTGAAATTTCCAGTATATCCTAAATTTGCACGTACGAACATTTTCATCGTACAAAGTTTAGTGAAACGCGCCCCTTGTCTTTCGGATGAGACTCGAATCTGAGGACTGCATTCGTGCAGACTATTCAGGATCTGCACACTTCACCGATCAATCACTGCGAAGAGTGCAGATCCATGTACATGTATGTATATTCTGAGGTTAAACCCTTCCTTCGCGACCTATCACATGTACACAAAACCATGTTAGTCAACCTTTTTACCCCTATGTAGCTTCAATGGAATATTCCAGTTTTTATGTATGTGGGTTGTTATTCTATTAATCAGATAAGGGAGAACTTCATAAAAACTTAGAAAAATATCCACAAATAGTGCAGATCCTGATGAGATGGCTCGTTACGAGCCAGCTCATCAGGATCTACACTGTTTGCAAAAATTGGTATAGTGGCCTGTGGTGTTGAAAGGTTTGAAATGGATCTACACTGTTTGTAAACATTGCATGCCTGTGATGTTGAAAATGTTAAAAAGTCGCAAACCTTTTATTTGGGAAGTCACCGTATGTACGTCTCACCGGGAATCATTTTTGTCGGCTGAGACTTCAAACCGAGGTCTTGTCTCTATATGACCTTAGCTGTTGCTGGGACATTAAACCCTTTCACCACCACCATTGGCCCTCTGGTAATTTTGGCTTTCTTGTTACTTGGTAGTTGAATCTGGTAAAACCCATTATAAAATGGGTATAACTTTTAGGGGCTGGCACTAGGTGACTGGTATGGTGTGGATCTGGCACCAGATCAGGATATTCTAATTTAAGGGTTGAATTCATTTCGATGTAAATATTCCGGTCTGATGTTTGGATTTTCACTCCCTTGCCTACACGTGAAATACGGGATTCGTTAGACAGGCCTAAAGTGGGTGGCAGGTGGGAGCACGCGATGGGTAATTTAACGATCGGGGTTCATCCTTACCGGAATCCCGACTGGAGACCTGGTTTGGCCCTCACATACGTCTTTGGAATTTTGTTTGTAATCCTTTTTTAGGGGAAGTGGCCAAGTGACTTTGGTGTGGTATGGACATGGCACCAAGTCAGGTTATTCTAATTTCAGGGCTGAATATATTTGTTCTTGATGTAAATATTCCGTTCTGATTTTGGGATTTTCCCCCCAATGCAGCAGGTTAAAATGAGATCGAACCCGTTTGCCCGGCCTTACATGACCTTAGCTGTTGATAGGCCGTTAAACACTAATAAACAAACAAACAGACAGCAATTGAGAATCATTTCCATTGGAAATGATTCTTTCCAATGATTCTCATGTGCTGTCAAACCATGTTTTTGATAGAAAATGGGAAATACAAATTCAACAGGAGACAACAAAATTGAATTGAGCAGCGTAAGAGTTCAATAAATTACCTTGTACACATCTTGAAGTTATTTGGGACTCTGTTTTCATGTAATACAAAACTGTGCCCTTCGGACACACTGCTGGCATTATTGTTGGCATATCTGACCCGTCATGGGAAAAGGGGACTTGTAGAGTTAGTAAGCTACTAGAGTATAAACAAGAGTTTTAACTCCATATAATACACGAGTGTACGTCGGCTTCCTCGTAAACAACGAGTAAGCGTAGCGAACAAGTTGTTTACGTTGAAGCCGACATACACTCGTGTACTATTTCACACTATTGAAACATGTATGATGGAATATCCTCTATTTCTTGCTGGGGATACGCCATTTTGTTTGTAGAAATCAATCACTCGAAATCCAACAGCGACTCAGGCAAACTCATTAAGTGCATTTTTGCCATAACGGATCATATTTTCATTTATGTCTAGTATTGTATGGTTGTATGTTGTATGTCTAATAATTCCAGCACAAAAATATTTACACAATTCCCTAACATTTGATTGGCCCGTAGCAAGTCTCTGTCCAAAATTTATATCCCAGTAAACTCCCATGCCGAACTACTTTCCATAACCGTCGGGCGCAGTTAAAATAATTCTTAAGAAAACGGAAAATAAACACATTTTCTTTATGAATTTATTTCAAATGCTGGAATTATAAGGAATGAATGGCCGTTTTGTTGAATTTATCGGGGATATAAACTTGGAAAAGTCGCGGGAATACTGGACGAGGCCTTCCGGCCTTCGTCCAGTATTCCCGCGACTTTTCCAAGTTTATACCCAGATAAATTCCACAAAAAGGCCATTCATTCCTATAATATATAATGCATCATTGCTTGCATATTGCCTGTCCAGAAAACGGAAAATTATAAATGACAAATTCTGTTCAATATTGATTAAATTGACAATATGGTTTTACAATATGGTATTACATCATCGGTTTTCACGGTGTATTAGCACAGTATGTTAAATACCATACTACACTAGAGTAAGGCCATACAAAGATTTACTTTGGTTCTCGGATATCGCCACGTCAGAACAATCCATGTGCTGTCGAGCATTTTATTGTCGCGTAGAAATAAAACCGTACTGTAAAATCGCAACATGATTAATAAAAAACACTACCGGTACCAAGCAAAAAAATGTTGTATCTAATCATATCTGACGAAAATCTGGTGATATTTCATGTCTAAAGAGGTTATAGTAACTTTATAGAACATAATTATATGCATTTGGCAACTTGAACAACATCAGAATCTAACATCATGAACAAAAAAAAATATATTAAAAAAAAAAAACGCCCTCCCGCGTCAAATTCCGCAAACCTACATTTTTTATGGCCTAATAAATATGCTAATGAGATTGCTACATAAAACATGTTACTTTATCAGCACAGCTTCAGTGTTTGGTACTGTGCTAATGAGATTGCTACATAAAACATGTTACTTTATCAGCACAGCTTCAGTGTTTGGTACTGTGCTTATGCAGTTAATACAATCTAAACTGTGTGATGATATCACTTGTTGAATGAGTTCATAAGAAACTCAGCATAGCCTCGTTTCATATGAACTCCGATCAAAAACTAGTTTGGTTCATAGATACCACTGCATATGGTCATTGACAAATAAAAACATATTGTAAATTCGATCAAAAACACTACCCTTCAATAATGTTATATTCAATCACGTCTCGCGAAAATCTGGTGATCTTTCACGTCTAAAGAGGTTATAGTAGCTTTATTAACTCTTTGCATGCTAGCGGCGAAAATATCCACCAAACGAATGAATTAGGAGTATACTGGTATGTTTTATTTCTCTCTGTAAATATGTCTTGAAATTTCATTAGAATGAAATTCCAAGACATATTCATGACATTTATAAGGAGAAATAAAAGAAAATACAATGAATTGTCATCTGCTATTTTTCAACTATTTATAGCCCACACATTTCCCAGCATGCAAAGAGTTAAACATTTGGCTGATCCACATGTTTAATTGAAATGCGTAAATGTATCTGGCAACTTGAAAACAGAGACGAAGATCTCGTACAAAAAAAATATATTAAAAAAATCCCGCGTCACTTTCTGCAAACCCCGTATCTGAGAGCCTAATATCATGTTAAATTGTCACAAATATCATATTAAATTATCACTCTTGTATCTAATTCCTATGGTGACCATGCACAGTATGCGATATATTTCGGCATTGAAGCCAAACTACATTGTAATGAGGGAATATTCATTTTGGTGACAGTATTTTTAACTTCCATGTACTCTTTCACTGTACACTACCTATTCTCTTACTTGTGGCAATGTAACTCTGAATTACACACAAACCTGTTAATAAAGGCCAGCTATGGGAAGAGAAAAATTTGGCCATTGTTCACAGGTGGTGTTTATAGGGTCATATATGTGGTAATTGAGTAATTGGGGAAAACTAACGTGTTGGTACTAAAGACAGGAATGGCTATTCCAAGGTGGTTTTTAGGTTCGACTGATTTATAAAGAATAACGGGCAGTTACTGTCCAGGCGAATCTCTGTTGTTATCAAGTTTATCTGGCAAGGCTAGGAAACGCTTAGGTTTACTCGCACATACCTGCAACCTGATAATTGACAACGCATGCAATTGATAAGCCAACCAACCAACTTCCTGTCCATCCAGTGTATTGGGTACCTGTTTGTAAATATACTGAAGTTTATGTGTACATATGGTTAGCCTGCTGTGTAATTTGTTATTGTATTGTGTAGTTATGCTTTATTGTGTAATACAATTTGTAAATAAATTGTAGTGTACATGTTACTGTCTTCTATGGTTAAAAATATACACGATTATACCATCGGAAGTGGGTGGCAGGTGGGAGCATGCGATTGGTCATTTATCCCGTCAACACAGTGCATATGTGCCGTGAAACACGGTGCCGTGAAACACGGTGCCGTGAAACATTTTTGATATCCTGTCAATTATATTTTGCATTTTACAGCTATGTGTAGGTGTTGACGGGATAAATAGAATAGTAGGTTAGTGCCGTGAATGGGAAACAATATCTGGCGCGGCAAGGAAACGGGATGTGCTCGGCAAGCCTCGCCCATCCCGTTTCCTAAGCCTTGCCAGATATTTTTTCCCATTCACGGCACTAACCTACTATTCTCTATTTAACTATCGGGATTCATCCTTACCGGTATCCCAACCAGAGACCTGGTCTGGCAGGGTACATCTTTGACAATGTATATTGTTTGTGATGTTGCATGACGGGTGTTTCATTGATGGAATGGCGAACAGTGTAGATCCTGATCATACTGTGCGGATCTGGATCTACACTGGTTGCAATACACATAAGCCCTATTTCACTGTGACGTATGTGACTGTTGTCCAAGTCATGTGTTTTGGGGAGCGACCATAAATTTACTTATTTATAAGGGCGGGTGGCAGGTGGGAGCATGTGATGGGTATTTTAACGATTAGGATTCATCCTGGTTTGGCCCTCGGGTACGTCTTTGGCATGCTTGTATGTGAGGGTTTAATCTGGTCATACCCCTTGTAGGAGTAATATGATTATTCCTAATCCTATTACTTTTAGGGGAAGGGCCAAGTGACTTGTGTGATATGGACCTGTCACCAGGTCCGGTTATTCTAATTTCCGGGTTGAATATATTCTTTTTTCGATATAAATATTCCATTCTGATTTTGGGATTTTCTCCCCAATGCAGCAGGTTACATGCGGGATCGAACCCATTGGCTCGGCTTTAAATGACTTAGCTGTTGATGGGCCGTTAAACACCAATAAATCAAATCAAATACCTTCGTCACATCAAAGGTTATATAGTTTTAATCATTCCTGCTAACTCCTGATGTGCGACTGGAGAAATGGGGCTTATGTCAGTTGTGGCCAGTCTAGCTACTGATCTGTGACTGGAGAAATGGGACTTATGGCAGTTGTGGCCAGTCTAGCTCCTGACCTGTGACTGGAGAAATGTGGCTTATGGTAGTTGTGGCCAGTCTAGTTCCTGATCTGTGAATGGAGAAATGGGGCTTATGTCAGTTGTGGCCAGTCTAGTTCCTGATCTGTGACTGGAGAAATGGGGCTTATGTCAGTTGTGGTCAGTCTAGTTCCTGATCTGTGACTGGAGAAATGAGGCTTATGGCAGTTGTGGCCATTCTAGCTCCTGATCTGTGACTGGAGAAATGGGGCTTATGTCAGTTGTGGCCAGTCTAGCCCCTGATCTGTGACAGGAGAAATGAGGCTTATGGCAGTTGTGGCCAGTCCAGCTCCTGATCTGTGACTGGAGAAATGGGGCTTATGGCAGTTGTGGTCAGTCTAGCTCCTGATCTGTGACTGTAGAAATGGGACTTATGTCAGTTGTGGTCAATCTACATGTAGCTCCTGAGCTGTGGTTCGAGAAATGGAGCTTATGGCAGTTGTGGCCAGTCTAGCTCCTGATCTGTGACTGTAGAAATGGGGGTTGTGGCCAGTCCAGCTCCTGATCTGTGACTGGAGAAATGGGGCATATAGCAGTTGTGGCGAGTCTAGCTAGCTCCTGATCTGTAACTGGAAAAATGGGGCTTATATGACATGTGACATTCTTACGACATGTGTGG
>CM055275.1:25091636-25130138 GCA_029237695.1 Conchocele bisecta | reverse complement strand
GACATGTGTGGCC
Source organism: Conchocele bisecta (assembly GCA_029237695.1). Lineage (NCBI taxonomy): Eukaryota > Metazoa > Mollusca > Bivalvia > Lucinida > Thyasiridae > Conchocele > Conchocele bisecta. The sequence continues at coordinate 25,130,125 of CM055275.1, read as the reverse complement.
AGACTAGCTCCTGATCAGTGACTGGAGAAATGGGGCGTATGACAGTTGTGCCCAGTCTAGCTCCTGATCTGTGACTATAAATGCGGGCTGTGGCCAGACTAGCTCCTGGTCTGTGACTGCAGAAATGGGGCTTATGGCAAGTATGGCCAATCTAGCTCCTGATATGTGACTGGAGAAATGGGGCTTATTGTAGTTGTGGCCAGTCTAGCTCCTGAACTGTGACTGCAGAAATGGGGCTTATGTCAAGTATGGCCAATCTAGCTCATGATCTGTGACTGGAGAAAGGCGGCTTATGGCAGGTATTGCCAATCTAGCTCCTGATCTGTGACTGGAGAAATTGGGCTTATGGTAGTTGTGACCAGTCTAGCTCCTGATCTGTGACTGGAGAAATGGGTGTTATGGCAGTGGTGGCCAGTCTCGCTCCTAATCTGCGACTGAGCAAATGCGGCTTATGGAAGTTGTGGCCCGTCTAGCTCCTAATCTGCGACCGAGGAGATGCGGCTTATGGAAGTTGTGGTCAGTCTAGCTCCTAATCTGCGACTGAGGAAATGCGGCTTATGGAAGTTGTGGCCAGTCTAGCTCCTGATCTGGGATTGACGAAATGCGGCTTATGGAAGTTGTGGCCAGTCTAGCTCCTGATCTGAGACTGACGAAATGCGGCTTATGTAAGTTGTGGCCAGTCTAGCGACTGAGGAAATGCGGCTTATGGAAGTTGTGGCCAGTCCAGCTCCAGATCTGCGACTGAGGAAATGCAGCTTATGGAAGTTGTGGCCAGTCTAGCTCATATGTGGTTGTGACTGGATAAATGGGTGAGTATGAAGTTGTGGCTGGTATATGTCCTGGTGTGTAATTGTGATCGAGTGGCTTATGATATTTCTGACCAATCTACCTTAATCTGACTTAGTTGCGAACGGTAACTTGCAATTTACTCCCGTACCGTCCGGTACGAGAGTAGATTGCAAGAGTTATCGTTCGCAACTAAATCCGACTAGAACGAAATTTTGAGTTAAAGGTACATGCCCACTCAGTAGGCACAAACTGTTCTTTATAGGAATTAAATAAGTGTATACTTGTGTCACTATTCCACCAGTTCGAAACATTACATGTACCCGCTATACAGATGTAATCATTTAGTAATATTTATTTTACTGATTGTGACTCGCGGTGGTATCAGGCTATTTTCATATGCAAATCATTAATAAGGCATATTTGTGTCGAGCCCACTTGCGGAAAGCGATACACAGTGATCACAATGACGTCCGGGTGTCCGTGCGTCCGTCACATGCATCCGTCACGTGTGTACGTCCGTCCATGCGTCAGTAAATACACACGGCGAGGTACTTGTGTGGCTAGAGAACAATGGGTAACTGTAAATGCTATTCATTCCGTTCTCTTACGTGGCTATATTTTTCTCTTACGTGGCTACTTTAAACAAAAGAATTGCCACATAAGTATCCATTTGTAGGAACGTCCGTCCGTCCGAAATATGCCTTAAAGTTTTTAAATACCTTATATCTCTGCAGTCCTAAGTCACATTGACTTGAAACTTCATATGCTTATTTGTCATCATCCATATATTAATGTTGTATCCCATTCATGCAGCCCCTGTGCCCAAGGTCAATGTCAAATGTCTTAGAAGTTTGCGTTAAATTTGCGTTAAAGTTTTCAGGTACCTATACTATCTCTGTAACCGTTAGTCGGATTGCTTGAGACTTTGTATGCTTATAATCATCATCCATATATTCATTCTGAGTCCCACTCATGCGACGCCTGTGCCCCAAAGTCAAGGTCAAATGACTTAGAAGTTTTGCTTCAGGCGTAAACAAAAAATTGTTTGTTTCCACTAACCCGACCGACCCTATTTTTTTCACCCGACCCTACACTTTTTTCGTCATATCGGTATTCGTTTTGATAAAAACAGTATATTTTCACTAACCCATAGTGGGTCAACATATCCAGTACAAAAAGTGTGTCGTGAATGGAAAAAAAAAGTTTTGCCTACCTACCTACCCTATTTTTTTTCCAGGTGTTAGCGGAAACAAACAATTATTTTGTTTGCCTTATTACAAAATATGCGTTAAAGTTTTTACATACCTTATATCTCCACAATTGTTACTCAAATTTACTTCCAACTTCCAATACTTCCTTTTCATCACCCATATTTTCATTCCATAGCCTGCCCATGTGGTCCACATGCCCAAGGTCAAGGTTGTAACATATTGTATTTGCTTAGACATGTAGCCATTATATACCATGTAATCTATCCTGTATGTGTATATAGCTCTCACAGCGGCTGAAGCCACACACCATATTAAATAGTATTAGAGAGAACATCTTGTTCATACTTGAGACATCCACGACTTGATTGTCAAGGACACAATACTACAACACAATATAACATGGTGTCAGAAAAAGGTATTTTAAAGAAATTAGTCACAGTTTAACTCAAAAAGGATTCATACACGTCACAAAGTGATTACCAAACATGGAGTTAGCTGGACACCGCCTGTGGTGCGCTGGGACGATACAAACCTATCGGATGCATGGGACAAATTTGAGCAGCACGTCAAACTGGTGTTTACGGGACCGCTCAAATCGAAATCCGAAGAAGAACAGGTGTCATATCTCCTGCTTTGGGTTGGTGACCAAGGTAGAGAAATCCATAGCACATGGACAGGCATATCAGATGCTGACAAAAAACTGCTGAAGACCTACTACGATCGCTACAGAGCGCACGTGCAGCCAAAGCTCAATCCAATATTTGCGCGTTACAAGTTTTACAACATCACACAAGACGACGCGAACATTGAGACTTTTCTCACAAAATTGCGCTTAGCTGCAAGGGACTGCAATTTTGCGAATGCAGATGAAATGATCAGGGATAGGATCGTATTCGGCCACAGCTCGAAGCGAGTGCGAGAAAAATTAGGTTAACGTGGGTGCGGATCTAACCCTTGAAAACACGATACAAATCGTCACGAATACGCCGTGACGCAACTACAGACGATGTCTCCAAGAGACCCACCAGACGTCAGTTATATAAAAGGTGGAAGGCCGACGAACGCACGTCACAACAAAATGACGTACACTGCGCATAATAACCAGCCGTCGGGATACGCACAAACCCGGGGTGCCACAGGAAAAAGCAACGCACAATATCAGGGGGCCACAGGAAGACGCATGACGCCACGGATGCCGTCACAGAAGAAAAAGACCAACCCACGAGAACGAAACCAGTGTAAGAACTGTGGTGGTGATAAACATTCACGCGAACAGTGCCCTGCAAGAGGAAAAACATGTTACAAATGTGGCAAACTTAACCACTTTAAAGACATGTGCAGATCGGGAAAAAACGTATACGGAGTTAATGTTGACCAAGACGATTCATGTTCATCTGGCGAAGAAGGCTAAAACTTCCATGTTGACACGGTAACAACTTCTTTTGTTTCTACCTCTAAGCCTGATCAAGCGTTTGCACATGTTACCCTTGGTCATTCCAATAAACAAATGAAATTTAAGATCGACACTGGGTCGCAAGTCAACATCGTACCAAAACAAATGTTCTATGATTTGAATATCAAACACCCATTATTAGCAGCCCCTCGTAAACAGTTATCATCATATACGGGTAATCAACTGCATGTCATTGGCAGTATTACATTACATTGCTCGCACAATGCAAAGTCAGCCAAGCCCGTGTTCTACGTGGTAGACACAAACGCACCACCACTCCAACACGTCCATAGAGCTAGGTCTCATCAAGCTGATACTCACTTGACACAGCCGACAATGCCCGGACTGACGCACAGACTGAGACGGACCGTACAGCGGACGTCATTATCGAGTTTAAGGACGTTTTCCAGGGAGTTGGCTTCTTTCCCGGTACATGTAAACTACACTTGAAGCCGGACGCTGTACCTGTTATCAATCCGCCGCGGCGCGTGCCACTTGCAATGAAATCTCGTTTGAAATCTGAGCTCCAGAACATGGAGAAACAGGCAATTAAGGTCACACGACCTACAGAGTGGGTTAATTCGCTCGTTGTGGTTGAGAAACCGAGATCTGGCCACTTGAGAATATGTCTAGACCCGAAAATGCTAAACGAGGCACTGTTACGTCCACATTATCCGACTAGAACATTGGATGACGTCGTTTCTCAACTTTCGGGTGCGTCAATTTTCAGCGTCCTTGACGCAAAATCAGGATATCGCAAAATCAGGTATTCGCCTTGACGACGAGTCGTCATATTACACGGTGTTCAACTCACCATTCGGTCGCTACCATTTCTTAAGCATGCCATTTGGCATCAAAGTGGCACAAGACGAGTTTCAAATGAAAATGGACGAAACATTTGAGGGTCTTAATGAAGTTCTCGTGATAGTGGACGACATTCTTGTATTTGGTAAGGATAAAGCAGAACATGACAGAAACTTACGCAATGTTCTGACCCGAGCACGGTCAAGTGGCATTAAAATGAACGCAGATAAATGTAAGTTCGGACTGACTGAAGTACCGTATTTCGGTCATGTCATAAGCGTCGAGGGTTTGAAACCCGACACAGGCAAGGTCGAGGCCATCGAAATGATGCCAGCACCACGTAACCGCAAAGAACTAGAGACCATACTTGATATGGTGAACTACCTTACCAAGTTTGCGCCGAATCTGTCGGAAATCACAGCTCCATTACGAGACTTGCTGAAACATGATGTAGAGTTCTCATGGGACAGACCTCAGTACGAAACACTGGACAAGGTAAAATCGGTCATTACGCGTAGTCCCGTATTAGCCTTCTTTGATCCAAAGAAACTGCGGACACTTCAAACTGACGCTTCAAAGCATGGTATTGGCTGTACATTGCTACAGGATGGCAGGCCAATAGCGTACGCATCAAAATCGCTAACGCAAACACAGATGGAAAATGCACAGATCGAGAAACAATTGCTGAGAATTGTGGTAGGGTTCAAACATTTTCACCACTACGTGTATGGCAGACATGTGCATGTACAGAATGACCATAAACCGCTTGCCACAATCATGAAGAAACCACTGATTGCGTCGCCAGCTAGGCTGCAGTGCATGCGACTGACGTTACAACAGTATAACATGGACGTGCAGCACGTGCATGGCAAGGACGTGCCTGTGGCAGACGCACTTTCGCGACAGTGCTTGAGCGACACACAGTCCGACATAGATGCTGGCTTGGACGTGCATGTTCACACAGTCAGATCAAGTCTGGTTGTGGGAGACAATAAATTAGACGAAATCCGGCAAGCTACAAGTCGTGATGCGCAATTCCAGACACTTGTCAGGGTGATATTAGACGGTTGGCCTGATAAACGCAATGATTGCCCGCAGGCGATCACTGACTATTGGAACCACAGAGACGAGCTATGCATGTATGACGGTATCATATATCGCGGACAGAACCTCTTGATCCCGAAATCTATGCGAGAAGAGTTCCATATCGGTCACATGGGCGTGGAAAAATGCACAAGCCGCGCTCGTGATATTATGTTCTGGCCGAAAATGATAAACGAAATAACACAGTATGTTCTGCGCTGTAAAATATGTCAAAAGTTTAGCAGATCAAACAAGAAACAGCCCATGTTTTCCCATGACGTCCCCCAGCGAACCGTGGGAAGTAATTGGAACACATTTGTTTACGTGGGACAACCAAACATATCTCGTGTGCGTTGATTACTATTCGAAATTCTTTGAGGTAGACTTGCTCCAAGGCACCAAGAGTATAGACGTCATACGGAAAATGAAAACGCACCTTGCACGACACGGTCAAGCTCGAGTTGTCAAGAGTGACAATGACCCACAGTATGCATCAGAGCAATTTGCCGAGTTTGCGCGTGAGTGGAACTTTAAGCACGAAACGAGCTCACCACTATATAGCCAATCGAATGGACTAGCCGAAAAGACTGTTCAAACTGTAAAGCGCATTTTCGAGAAATGCAAAGCCGACATTCGTGATCCGTATTTGGCGATTCTGGAATACAGAAATACGCCTTTGCAAAGTTGTGGTTATTCGCCCAGTCAGCTTCTAATGTCAAGACGATTACGATCAGTATTGCCGACAACAAATGAGCAATTACAGCCAAAGCCGGTCAGCCACAAGGTTGCGCGTGAGAAAATCATGTAAAACAGAAACAGTATTACGATAAAACGTCGAAACCACTTGACCCATTAGACGTACGAGATCGCGTTTATGTACAAATGGGGAAAGTTTGGCAACCAGCCGTTATTACACGTAAACATAACAATCGTTCGTATTTCCTAGAAACGTCCGACGGTGGCACATACCGACGAAACCGGCGTTTCATAAACAAGACGGCCGACAAACAAATGAACATACATATTGACAGTGAGGATATATCAGCAAATATTTTGCACCACACACAACCACCGTGTGCATAAGACAGCCAACCAATTGCACATACCTCCCCGCAAGTTCACAATTCTCGTGAACAAGGCCCGGCCATAACTCGCTCAAGTCCGGCACCCACTAGGAGATATGTAACAAGATCAGGCAGAGAGGTGAAGCAAAATACATTGTTTGCTGGTGATAATTGGTGGAAATAGATTGTGGCATGTTGTTGAAACAAAACATGAACACAGACAATGACAGATTACAAGATACGCTCATTCTCCGCAAGTTCATTACAGCGTTGAAATGTAAACTGTTAAAGGGACTGTCTGGTGAATGAAAATAATAATTTGTTTTACGCCACTACCACACTAATTGTGTTCAAAATGACTTAATGATATTTCGTTATTGTCAAAACGAGGGAGATGTAACATATTGTATTTGCTTAGACATGTAGCCATTCTATACCATGTAATCTATCCTGTATGTATATATATAGCTCTCACAGCGGCTGAAGCCACACACCATATTAAATAGTATTAAAGAGAACATCTTGTTCATACTTGAGACATCCACGACTTGATTGTCAAGGACACAATACTACAACACAATATAACAAAGGTCAAATGACTTTGAAATTTGTGTTAAAGTTTTTACATACCTTATATCTCCACAACACTTACTCTGATTTACTTCCAACATCCAATACTTCTTATTCATCATTCATATTTGCATTCTATAGCTTGCTCATGTGGTCCACATGCCCAAGGTCAAATGACTGCAATTTGTGTTAAAGTTGTTTACATACCTTATATCTCCACAACACTTACTCCGATTTACTTCAAACTTCAAATAATTATTTATTTTATATCATCCATATTTTCATTCTATAGCCTGTCCATGTGGTCCACATGCCCAAGGCCTTATGGGGCTTATGGTAGTTGTGGCCAGACTAGCCCCTGATCTGTGATTCGAGAAATGGAGCTTATGGCAGTTGTGGCCAGTCTAGCTCCTGATATATGACTGTAGAAATAGGGCTTATGGCAGTTGTGGTCAGTCTAGCTCCTGATCTGGTACCTGAGAAATGGAGCTTATGGTAGTTGTGGCCAGTCTAACTCCTGATCTGTGACTGGAGAAATGGGGCTTATGGCAGTTGTCGTCAGTCTAGCTCCTGATATGTGACTGGAGAAATGGGGCTTATGGTAGTTGTGGCCAGACTAGCCCCTGATCTGTGATTCGAGAAATAGAGCGTATGGCAGTTGTGGCCAGTCTAGCTCCTGATATGTGACTGTAGAAATAGGGCTTATGGCAGTTGTGGTCAGTCTAGCTCCTCATCTGGTACCTGATAAATGAGCTTATGGTAGTTGTGGCCAGTCTAGCTCCTGATCTGTGACTGTAGAAATGGGGCTTATTGCAGTTGTGGCCAGTCTAGCTCCTGATATGTGACTGGAGAAATGGGGCTTACGGCAGTTGTGGTCAGTCTAGCTCCTGATCTGTGACTGGAGAAATGGGGCTTATGGTAGTTATGGCCAGTCTAGCTCCTGATATGTGACTGGAGAAATGGGGCTTATGTCAGTTGTGGTCAGTCTAGCCCCTGATCTGTGACTGGTGAAATGGAGCTTATGGCAGTTGTGGTCAGTCTAGCTCCTGATCTGTGACTGGAGAAATGGGACTTATGTCAGTTGTGGTCAATCTAGCTCCTGATCTGTGGTTCGAGAAATGGAGCTTATGGCAGTTGTGGCCAGTCTAGCTCCTGATCTGTGACTGTAGAAATGGGGGTTGTGGCCAGTCCAGCTCCTGATATGTGACTGGAGAAATGGGGCATATAGCAGTTGTGGCGAGTCTAGCTAGCTCCTGATATGTAACTGGAGAAATGGGGCTTATATGACATGTGACATTCTTATGACATGTGTGGCCAGACTAGCTCCTGATCAGTGACTGGAGAAATGGGGCGTATGACAGTTGTGCCCAGTCTAGCTCCTGATTTGTGACTAGAAATGGGGGCTGTGGCCAGACTAGCTCCTGATCTGTGACTGCAGAAATGGGGCTTATGGCAAGTATGGCCAATCTAGCTCCTGATATGTGACTGGAGAAAGCCGGCTTATGGCAGGTATGACCAATCTAGCTCCTGATCTGGAGAAATTGGGCTCATGGTAGTTGTGACCAGTCTAGCTCCTGATCTGTGACTGGAGAAATGGGTGTTATGGCAGTGGTGGCCAGTCTCGCTCCTAATCTGTGACTGAGGAAATGCGGCTTATGGAAGTTGTGGCCAGTCTAGTTCCTAATCTACGACTGAGGAAATGCGGCTTATGGAAGTTGTGGCCAGTCTAGCTCCTAATCTGCGACTGAGGAGATGCGGCTTATGGAAGTTGTGGCCAGTTTAGCTCCTAATCTGCGACTGAGGAGATGCGGCTTATGGAAGTTGTGGCCAGTCTAGCTCCTGATCTGCGACTGAGGAAATGCGGCTTATGGAAGTTGTGGCCAGTCTAACTCCTGATCTGCGACTGACGAAATGCGGCTTATGAAGTTGTGGCCAGTCTAGCGACTGAGGAAATGCGGCTTATGGAAGTTGTGGCCAGTCTAGCTCCAGATCTGCGACTGAGGAAATGCAGCTTATGGAAGTTGTGGCCAGTCTAGCTCATGATATGTGGTTGCGACGGGATAAATGGGTGAGTATGGAAGTTGTGGCTGGTATAGGTCCTGGTGTGTAATTGTGATGGAGTGTATTATGGTATTTCTGACCAGTCTAGCTCAATCTGACTTAGTTGCGAACGGTAACTTGCAATTTACTCCCGTACCTGATATTTTTGACTGTTGCACACCAACAATAAAATACGGTAAAATAAATAGTAATGTCCGTTAACATTTTAAGAAAACACGACCTCTGACCTTGTTGACATCTAGTCTGCACGTGTTGACGTAAACCACAGGAATCGTAATCTTGAAACAGCCCCCAGTACAGCCAAATTCGGCAACTGGAAATTCTGAGGTATCACGCTACCAAAAAAAGTCTGCTAATGTTGATGTGTATTAATTAAATGTACACGCCCACTCAGTATGCACAAACTGTTCTTTATAGGAATAAAATATGTCACTATTCCATCAGTTCTAAAAATTACGAGTACCCGCTATACAGATATTTAGTAATATTTATTTTGCTGATAGTGATTCGCGGTGGTATCAGGCTATTTTCATATGAAAATGAGGCATTCTATTTTTTAATTATTGATAATAATTAAATGCGTCACATGAAAGAAAAATATACTATTTTCGACAGATTATAAAGTATGATCATTGCACATCAAAAAATAAATACAGAGAAAAATAGTAATGTCCGTTAACATTTTAAGGAAACACGGTTCAGTGTGGAAATTTACGTCTGACATAAAATGTCTAATAAAGCCAATAAATACGTGGGGTAATGGTGAATGAATGTTTATTTTGCCAGAAAATGTCATATGTACAGAATATACAAAACTATCTGTCTCCCTATAGTATAACATACTGAGTGGGCATGTACCTTTAATACTTGTACACATTTGCGTAGTATTATTTTACTTAATGAATCTATATGTTGTCATCATTTGAATCATCTCGTCGACAGAAGGAAAACTAAACATATGACACAAGACTGCATAACGCTGTGTGCACATGCAAAAATAACATTACAAAATGTTGCTCATACACATGTTTTTTTCTGATATCATATTACGTTCTCATCATTTACATTATTATATCACTTGACGCCAACTATACAATATATATATGTGCGCATCGCGGGTGACAACTCCAGAATGAAATCTTATGGAGATGTAGTGTTGATAACATTGATAATACACGTATATATTTTGTTTCAGTTACGAGAATATATTAGAAATTATATTATATATACATGTATATGCACATCAGTACTTCGTAATAACAAAGAGTTAGGGCAATATATCTCTGGTAATGATATGCTATTTTGTACTGCAATAACGCAACAATATTTACAATATGTAGTAACTTTGTTTCATGTGTGTAGTGTGTTGTTTGGACACTAGGACTATATTAGATGATACCTGTCTGATGATACATAGTTCAGTATTAGTTTTATGTAAGGAAATAAAACGAAATCCGTAATTTAGAATAATTAAACGACAAAATGAAGATTTATGACTGAAATAATGCACAATAATAGAACAGGAAATATACATTACATCAGCATATCACTTAATATAACATGACCAAATATTGGTTATTCAGTCGAACCTCTTTAAACCGGACACCATGTAAATATGGTAGGCCTATATGAGCGCTCCATGGAATGATGTAACTAAAAGACAGCGAGTCCGGTCAAAATTGAACACACTGGGAGTACAACTGTAGTATATATATGTACTGTATATATTATATGTAAAAATAATATCACAAAAAATATGGAACGCTTCACGAATTTGCGTGTCATCCTTGCGCAGGGGCCATGCTAATCTTCTCTGTATCGTTCCAATTTTAGTATATGTACTGCCGAAGCAAGTACAATATATAACCATATACCACATCCTTATAAACCAATCACTTTTCCGATATTTGTTAAACCAACTTGAGGTATTTGCATACGGTTCTATCCATTACATTATTTATAATAACCGATATAAACAGTTAAGCAATTTTAGTACGCATATAGTCAGGATATATTGTCATTTTTCAATATAAATATATAAAAGTATACTTTTAGAGGTTAACATGTAAGTATTAATTAGAAATATGTTAAGAATATCTACCACAATCATAAGCATAGCTCATGAATTATTGGACTTCCGCCGTAGAAACGTTTTGATAATGTTGTTATAACGATGGTTAATACATTGTTATCGATACATTCACATTCGATAGTTTGCTAACATAAATTATAGATATACATGACAATATGTTTAGTTGATATATGGGGAATAATTGTCAATTTATTGAGATATAGTGTTACATATATTGTAGATGATATTGAGTTAAACTACCAACATATTTCGTATATTCACCGACTAACCTGAACTAGTCTAAGGGAAACAACTAGTAATATGTGTTACTAACTTACCGATAACGGTTATCCCACATCGTTGTATACAACGTTTATCTCATATGTTGCATTTTACATGTGCAATGACATCATATAACTGTGTTTAAGTCCATGGCATGTAAAACAAGAACGCTACTGGTGATTATACAAAACAACTATATACAATGATTCTCCACTAATGGTGCAAATTCGAAATCTGGAAATGTCAAACAATGAAGTTCACACAAATGCATAATACGTTGATTTATTTGGAACTTCAATGTCAGCGGTAGAACCGATTGTGTATTTCATAGGGTATCAAATTGAAAACTAAATGTGTAAATTACAAACAGTAATTATCAAACTATACATAAAATACAAATGCAAAAAGATGTGCATATAAGACCGGAAGTGAGATAACATGAGAAACAAGCCTTATTGAATCTTCTATAGTTAACGCCCGAGATCATCATGTGAAATCTGACCACAGACATCATTCTTAGTTTAAACAACATGTATTTCAATATGATAAGTGATATACATACATGTAATACATACAGTTTGAAACATGATTAGAAAACAAGCTTTTACACTTATGTGAATTCTTCTCCTGGACAATGTCAAGCAAACCAGCTAAGGAACATATATATATATATAAATAGGTGAAATAAAGTAGCATTGCTTCAATTTTGACTAACACAAATATAAGTGGTACACAATGAAAACGGCTATGTTGAGCTTTCTTGATCGCTCATTATACATAATTAAAAGAATTCAGACGGATTAGTTTTAAAATATTGTATTTGCAGCTGGTCTGAGGATCCGATGTGCTTAGAACTTATGAGCTTCATAGTGCACGACATAATATACATGTATGTACATTGAGGATGGAAGTCGCACACTGTTGGTACTGTGTACGAATTTTGGGTTCTCTGTCTCTATCTATATAAGTACTGTACTGTTGTATGAAAAAATCGTACTGTTCAAAGTTGTAAACAAAATAGTGCTGAAAGTTGCATGGATGACCCACCATGATCAAATGTTTTGCATTGATATAAATACTTTGTTTACATTACGGTATACCGATACCTTGTCATTATTAATTGTGGATGTGTTCACGTCAGCCAGACATCATTGTTGGTTAATTATCTGGTGAAAAAGTCTGATGCATCGAAAAAACACTTTAACATAGATACATATAACTTTACGCAACGCTATATTACCAATTAATATCAGTTAAGTGGAGATTTTCGATTTGTGAAAACGTTCGGTATTAAACGTATCTGAAACGTATCTGTTGTGTAAAAATAAGAACACTCTGCTGTATGAATATGCTTGTCACAAATAAAGATGCTATACCCTGTAAACACGTGTTGACCTTCACTAATTATATAATATACAGAGATTTTACCTTGCAAGAACGGTACGGCATACAGTGTAAAATATGATGGTAACGTAACTGTTCAAATTGTAATTACCAATCCAGTTCCTGTGGGTTATAATGCAAATGTATCGACCAATTTTTGTTTTGTTTCGTGTAACAATCCCTGACAGACAGTGTTTAAATGCTATGCACATGGTAGTGTGTCTAAATATTCGTCTAAACTATGGTAGCGTATCTATTCAGTATTTGATGGACAGCCGTTATTCAAGAACAGCTGTAAAATTACGCTGTATATTTAAAAACGATATTGTTTATATAACATATATATATATATAATATATGCAAATGTATAAACAATATCGTTTTTAGATCATGCGTGTGAGTATTATGATTGAGAAACTATGTTAAAGTTTATGATATCGGCAACAACTACTTATACATGCACGACACTTACAATGATAATATTTGCACAAATGCCTTCAATATGTGAATTAGTGTGCATGGTTTGTATCGTGCAGGATTATTGTACGTATATTAAACAGTAACAGTTATTTTTCACCGGCTATGTTTAGTACAGTATACAAGGGACAGGAACAAAATGCCAAGTTGCACCATTAGTGGAGAATCAATAATATAATATACTGAATGAGTGATCTCAGACGCTCAACATAATGACCATGATGTCGTTCTGTTGTCAGTCTGCATAATTCAAAAGTTCAGGATTATTAATATATTTTACGGATTGATCTGCATATATCATTAATACAATTTCTGTTCGGATACATATTCTTATATATTTTCATATGCTACAAGTATATATAATATATATAACATTCACATGTTTTGATGACATTTTGTGATTATACGCTTGCACTCGCTAATATATACATGTATATAAAACACAGTGAACAAATGTATGAAAATTATCTTATAATGAAAAGCACCAATAGTGTTTAATGAAGACAGTACATGTATTACAATAGCGGTTACCTCTTTTGACTTGTGTACGATCGCTCGTAGATATATAGAGATGAAAACCACGTAGCGTATTATTTAGCGACATTATGTGATCGTACCTGCTTTCGACCCTCTATGTGAGGGCAATCACAATTGTAATTGTATTAATGTGGAAGGATGCATCGTTACTAAGTATTGCATGTGTGCAATATGCAGATATTAGCTGAAGGCAAACAGAAATTATAGGTGTTAAAGTTTTTACATACCTTATATCTCCACAATTGTTACTCCAATTTATTTCCAACTTCCAATATTTCCTTTTCATCAGCCATATTTTCATTCCATAGCCTGCCCATGTGGTCCACATGCCCAAGGTCAAATGACTTTGAAATGTGTGTTAAAGCTTTTACATACCTTATATCTCCACAACACTTACTCTGATTTACTTCCAACATCCAATACTTCTTATTCATCATCCATATTTGCATTCTATAGCTTGCCCATGTGGTCCACATGCCCAAGGTCAAAATTACTGCAATTTGTGTTAAAGTTGTTTACACAACATTTACTCCGATTTACTTCAAACTTCAAATAATTATTTATATCATCCATATTTTCATTCTATAGCCTTTCCATGTGGTCCACATGCCCAAGATCGAGGTCAAATTACTTTAACTTACCTTTTGCATACCTTATATCTTCACAACCCTTAATTCAAACTTCAAATAAATACGCTCTGAGACCATCAAATGCCTCGGCGGGCTCGACATGCGGGCCGCGGCCATCTGGTTTAATTAATTATACTAATTAAATGCGTCACCTGATATTTTTGACTGCTGCAGACCAAAATTAAAATACGGTAAAATAAATAGTAATGTCCGTTAACATTTTAAGAAAACACGACCTCTGACCTTGTTGACATCTAGTCTGCACGTGTTGGCGTAAACCACAGGAATCGTAATCTTGAAACAGCCCCCAGTACAGCCAAATTCGGCAACTGGAAATTCTGAGGTATCACGCTACCAAAAAAAGTCTGCTAATGTTGATGTGTATTAATTAAATGTACACGCCCACTCAGTATGCACAAACTGTTCTTTATAGGAATAAAATATGTCACTATTCCACCAGTTCTAAAAATTACGAGTGCCCGCTATACAGATATTTAGTAATATTTATTTTGCTCATATTGATTCGCGGTGGTATCAGGTTATTTTCATATGAAAATGAAGCATTCTATTTTTTAATTATTGATACTAATTAAATGCGTCACATGAAAAAAAAAATATAATATTTTCGACAGATTATAAAGTATGATCATTGCACATCAAAAAATAAATACAGAGAATAAATAGTAATGTCCGTTAACATTTTAAGGAAACACGGTTATCACCCCTGATATCAGTGTGGAAATTTACGTTTGACATAAAATGTATAATAAAGCCAATAAATACGTGGGGTAATGGTGAATGAATGTTTACTTTTGCCAGAAAATGTCATATGTACAGAATATACAAAATTATCTGTCTCCCTATAGTATAACATACTGAGTGGGCATGTACCTTTAATACTTGTACACATTTGCGTAGTATTATTTTACTTAATGAATCTATATGTTGTCATCATTTGAATCATCTCGTCGACAGAAGGAAAACTAAATATATGCAACAAGACTGCATAACGCTGTGTGCACATGCAAAAATAACATTACAAAATGTTGCTCATACACATGTTTTTTTCTGATATCATATTACGTTCTCGTCATTTACATTATTATATCACTTGACGCCAACTATACAATATATATATATGTGCGCATCGCGGGTGACAACTCCAGAATGAAATTTTATGGAGATGTAGTGTTGATAACATTGATAATACACGTATATATTTTTTTTAAGTTACGAGAATATATTAGAAATTATATTATATATACATGTATATGCACATCAGTACTTCGTAATAACAAAGAGTTAGGGCAATATATCTCTGGTAATGATATGCTATTTTTTACTGCAATAACACAACAATATTTACAATATGTAGTAACTTTGTTTCATGTTGTGTAGTGTGTTGTTTGGACACTAGGACTATATTAGATGATACCCGTCTGATGATACATAGTTCAGTATTAGTTTTATGTAAGAAAATAAAACGAAATCCGTAATTTAGAATAATTAAACGACAAAATGAAGATTTATGACTGAAATAATTCACAATAATAGAACAGGAAATATACATTACATCAGCATATCACTTAATATAACATGACCAAATATTGGTTATTCAGTCAAACCTATTTAAACCGGACACCATGTAAATATGGTAGGCCTATATGAGCGCTCCATGGAATGATGTAAATAAAAGACAGCGAGTCCGGTCAAAATTGAACAAACTGGGAGTATTACTGTAGTATATATATGTACTGTATATATTATATGTAAAAATAATATGACAAAAAATATGGAACGCTTCACGAATTTGCGTGTCATCCTTGCGCAGGGGCCATGCTAATCTTCTCTGTATCGTTCCAATTTTAGTATATGTACTGCCGAAGCAAGTACAATATTTAACCATATACCACATCCTTATAAACCAATCACTTTTCCGATATGTGTTAAACCAACTTGAGGTATTTGCATACGGTTCTATCCATTACATTATTTATAATAACCGATATAAACAGTTAAGCAATTTTAGTACGCATATAGTCAGGATATATTGTCATTTTTCAATATAAATATATAAAAGTATACTTTTAGAGGTTAACATGTAAGTATTAATTAGAAATATGTTAAGAATATCTACCACAATCATAAGCATAGCTCATGAATTATTGGACTTCCGCCGTAGAAACGTTTTGATAATGTTGTTATAACGATGGAAGTTAATACATTGTTATCGATACATTCACATTCGATAGTTTGCTAACATAAATTATAGATATACATGACAATATGTTTAGTTGATATATGGGGAATAATTGTCAATTTATTGAGATATAGTGTTACATATATTGTAGATGATATTGAGTTAAACTACCAACATATTTCGTATATTCACCGACTAACCTGAACTAGTCTAAGGGAAACAACTAGTAATATGTGTTACTAACTTACCGATAACGGTTATCCCACATGGTTTTTGGAACTTCAATGTCAGCGGTAGAACCGATTGTGTATTTCATAGGGTATCAAGTTGAAAACTAAATGTGTAAATGACAAACAGTAATTATCAAACTATACATAAAATACAAATGCAAAAAAATGTTCATTGTACACATATAAGACTGGACGTGAGATAACACCCATTTCCCAAGCCATCCACGTCGAATGCCCCGCACTCAATCGCACCAAGCCCGACCACTGATACACCAGCAGTCCCAGCTCGTCACGTCGTAGCTAACGATCCTGTATCACCGTCACTTATTAGCGCCCAGATCCCACCACTGACACGTCCCAAGGTGAAGGACACACCAATCGTCACACCAAGTTCGAGAGATGTTCCCACGGTTAATCCCGACACACAGCGAACTGACTGTAATTCCGACCCTGAATCGCCGTCACTTCTCGGCAACAGTGATCACCGCCCCGGAACATTCGCTGACGCATCGTCGGTACACAATCCACCGGTCAGCTCCGCACCGGCGCGGCATAACACGGTTTCTCCTGAACTGACCACTGACGGTGTCTCACGATAGGACAGCACGGGGAAAGCCTCTCATAGTAGCGATATCCCCTACGAATTGGTTCCTTAAACACAAATGGACTGAAGCGTAGACTTTGTTATCCAGAATTTATAGATATGCTTTGTACGTTTGATATTTTTGTGTATTAGAAACCAATATGAGCCCGCATGATGTAGTTGATGTAAAGGGCTATACTTTTCATACTAAATGTAGAAACACACTATCATCCAAACGATCTGGTGGCATTGGTGTAATATATCAAGGATGATATTCTCGGATCTACAACTGTTTTGCATAACACATGTGAATACATAATAAGGTTGACGATTAAACATGATATTTTGAACTTGGATAGCGATATATTATTAGGCGCAATATACTTGACACTACTGGTTCTCGCTATCTCGATGAAGATCAAATGATATTGCTTGATGAGGAAATTGCTCAATATTGTACAAATTATACATTCTCAATACTACATTGGGGATGTAAATGCCAGAACCTCATGCCTGCCTGACTATATTGGTTGATCGGATGATTTTTTTATCGTCGCATTTTGATTTTGATACCGAAACAACGAACTACTTTTCTAAGCATGTCACACTAGAAAACCTAGGTTACCCATTGCAACGACAGTCTCTAAAGATAAGAAAACGAACCCACATGGCTATTTCTTAATCGAAACATGTAGAAATAATAATTAATTTATTTTTACTAAATGGTCGTGCAGGATCTGATAAACATAACGGTGATTTCACATTCCGAAACAAATCAGTTATTGATTACGCGATAGCGTCTGTTGATATGTTTCATCATATCGCTGATTTTAAAATTGCAGAGACCGACCCGTTATTCTCGGACGGACACGCTGTCCTGAGTGTGGATTTGAATTGTAAACGAGTTGTACAAAATGCGCGAAGTTCATCTACACATAAAAAGAAAACGAAACGATGGAATAATAATTTGTCAGAAACTTTTTCACGCAATATTAATATTACGACATTAAATAATTTACTCATACTGCCCGATTCAAAGGATTCAATAAATCGAATCACAATATGTACAAAACTCAGATAGTAACAAGCCATGGTTTGGTCATGAATGTAAGAGAGCACGAAAAGGGTATCATAGGGCCAAAAAGAAATATCAGCACAATAAAAGTAGCTATAACAAAGGCAAATTAGCTCGTGGAAGTAAACATTACAAAAAAACTATGCACAAATATATTAACAAGCATAAATATAAAAATGCTAATAAACTGCGTAATATGCACAGTACGAACCCCAAAAAATACTGGACTTTTCTCAACAGTCTGAAAACAAAGTCCAAAATGGACCTACCACCAATCGATATTTTGTACGATTTTTCAAGCAAAGCAACCAGAATAATGACGAAAATGAGCATTTTGACTTGCCACAGGATCTGTTACTCAACAGCGAAGAGCAACTTAACGGCCCAATATTTGAAAATGAAATAATAAAACATATTTCTAACCTAAACAATGCTAAAGCTTCTAGTCCATCAGATAACATTTTAAATGAATACATAAAGAGCACAAAGAATAGTATGGTACCAGTTTATGCTGACTTGTTTAACAGAGTATTAAATACTGGAATATTGCCAGAATGCTGGCTCGAGGGTTACATTATACCAATATACAAAAAGGGAGATTCGAAAGAAAAAAGGGAGATTCGAAAGAACCCGGTAATTACCGTCCTATTACTTTACTCAGCTGCTAAGGCAAATTATTTACATCAATTTTAAATACACGTATAAATATATTCGTAGAAGAAAATGATCTACTAATGAGAATCAGCTGGTTTTAGAAAAAAATATTCAACCACCGACCATGTTTTTCTACTGCATAGCCTAATAGAACTGATGAAAAAGGGCAAGAAAAAACTATACTGTGCATTTATTGATTTCGCTGCAGCGTTTGACTCAGTGTGGAGGGTGGGCGTTTGGCAAAAACTACTATCTTCCTCAATAAATGGAAAATTATTTCGCCTGAACTACAATATGTACAACAATATTAAATCATGCATTTTTAGTGAAGGTCAAACATCAGACTTTTATTTTTTGTATGCGAACGTGGATTGCGTCAGGGTGAAAACTTGTCCCATAATTTGTTCGATGTTTCTGAACGACCTAGAATCAAATTTAATAATATCAGGATCACAAGGAGTAAATATTCAATATGGTGATGCACATCAATGGCTGAGGCTACTTGTTTTGCTATATGCCGTTGATACGTTAATTTTATCAGATAATCCAATAGATTTCCAAAATTCATTGAACTATTTTTCCACTTATTGCCACGAATGGAAACTGAAAGTTAATTTATCGAAAAGCAATGTAATTGTTTTTGGGGCACGTAATACGAATAGGTTTCAATTCAAAGTTGTCGGTGAGAATATAAACATCATAGATAAATACAAATACCTGGGTGTATATTTAATAGTAATGGCTCGTTTGCTACTACTCGAAAACACTTAACAGAACAGGCAAAAAAAGCAATGTATCTGCTTTACACGAGAATATACAATCTTGACCTTCCCATCGACCTCCAACTCAAGCTATTCGATCATACAATTGTACCCATATTAACGTATAATTGCGAGGTATGGGGCTTTGAAACTATTAACATGATTGAAAAGGTACATAACGACTTTTTGAGGAAAATAACTCGAACTAGAAAAAGCACACCGATATATATGTTATACGGAGAACTAGGCCGTTACCCACTATCGATAATTGTAAAAAGTAGGCTAATAGGATATTGGAATAGACTTATTACAGGTAAACATACCAAATATGCATACCTTATATACTTGTCAATGCTTAATAATCCTGAAGTTGAATATAAATGGCCAACATGCATTTATAACATATTAACGTCAGTAGGAAGACACGACTTATGGCTAAATCAATTAACACTACAAAACCGAAGCATCAAATTTGGAGTTAAACGTACATTGGTTGACCAATATATACAAAGTTGGAATGCTGCCAAAAATAACTCAAATAAAGGTATGATTTACGAAAGCTTTAAATCAGCAGTATCCTTTGAGAATTACTTAATAAAACTACCACATAACTCGGCATTGTCGATTCTTAGATTACGCACAGCTAATCATAGATTTCCAATAGAAACGGGACGATGGTCTGGCGTTGAACTCAATGACCGCATTTGTAGACTCTGCAACTTAAACGACCCGATACTCTGCACTGACTGGGGTCTGCCCTCAAACGAGTGGACCAAAACGTCCAATGTGGCTCGCTGGAGCGTTCTCAAGAGGCTACAAAAATGAAATGAATCTCCAATTACTGGACGAATACGCACAGACAGACAGACAGGATGCACAACAGACTAAAACGGGAATCGAACAACGGCAAATCACAGCTGAAATAAAATGTTCTAGGTACATACCAAAATCCTCCGTGTCACTGGTGAATACAGTACTAGTCTTCTGTAACCAGAAAATATGTGTCCCGCCAACACATAGCGAGACATCGCTTATATACGCACCAGTGAAACATGCACGGAATAATGGATATGCCTACCCCTCGTACGACATCTCACATAAATACTACAAAACCATGGCTTTTGCCATGTCACCCGTGGGTTATATTTGGCATAAATATATGTTCCCACGCCTTAAATTCAACCAAACCAGTGTACAGCCCTCGTGGAATAAATACCATCCAACATGGTATACCCCACACTACCATAAATCTGCACACTATAGACCCCAGATCTCATAATCCGAAATCTACTCGACTGGTCTCGACAATGCGAAGGTCGCTTCTTGGCCCCGCTAAAACCCCTCCATAACGGTCCTACGGCTATACACTCAAATGAGAGTGTAGCACATACTAAACTCAAATATCGTGGTCATTTACGGAAATATCACGACACAAAACATCACCATTATGGGATCTGATATATCCGTGTTGGCCAGTACCAGACTATGATGAAACACTAACCCGTAGCATACTAACAGGGCAGACCATGGTATGGTCTGCGCTGTTATACTGGCTTCACCTACAGAAGGTCCCTTATAATGGTAAAACACTGACACGCGGACAAACTCGGCTGGCACGGACAGTGGACATCCGTAATACTAAAAGGTATATTTTCCCTAGCGAAACCAGCACACGCAGTCAACGAGTTCTCTACCACACACATGCATAGTCTGTGGCAAATATGGCGTGACATCAGTAAAACATTGCTCATAAAATAGACGTATATTTAAATCCGCAAATAGGACACGCATAAACGTATCTCCACCAATACAACATAAGCCCCCTTATTACACGCACATTGCACATGGCAAATGTACATGCCAAACCACAGGTGTGCAAAACTCACAGGTGTGTGAAATCACAGGTATGTGGAATCACAGGGATGTGAAATCAATAATACGCACAACAATACAACACAGTGCCACACATCACACATATACAATTATACTGAAACCAGAATGTACCAGAATGCACGTGTCACGCGACACCAGCTAAGGAACATATATATAGGCGAAATAAAGTAGCATTGCTTCAATTTTGACTAACACAAATATAAGTGGTACACAATGAAAACGGCTATGTTGAGCTTTCTTGATCGCTCATTATACATAATTTAAAAAAATTCAGACGGATTAGTTTTAAAATATTGTATTTGCAGCTGCTCTGTGGATCCGATGTGCTTAGAACTTATGAGCTTCATAGTGCACGACATAATATACATGTATGTACATTGAGGATACAAGTCGCACACTGTTGGTACTGTGTACGAATTTTGGGTTCTCTGTCTCTATCTAAGTACTGTACTGTTGTATGAAAAAATCGCACTGTTCAAAGTTGTAAACAAAATAGTGCTGAAAGTTGCATGGATGACTCACCATGATCCAATGTTTTGCGTTGATATAAATACTTTGTTTACATTACGGTATTTTGATACCTTGTCATTAATAATTGTGGATGTGTTCACGTCAGCCACAGACATCATTGTTGGTTAATTATCTGGTGAAAAAGTCTGATGCATCGAAAAAACACTTTAACATAGATACATATGACTTCATGCATGTCAAGTGCTCACGTACGCAACGCTATATTACCAAGTAATATCAGTTAAGTGGATATTTTCGATTTGTGAAAAAGTTCGGTATTAAACGTATCTGAAACGTATCTGTTGTACAAAAATAAGAACACTCTGCTGTATGAATATGTTTGTCACAAATAAAGATGTTATACCCTGTAAACACGTGTTGACCTTCACTAATTATATAATATACAGAGATTTTACCTTGCAAGAACGGTACGGCATACGGTGTAAAATATGATGGTAACGTAACTGTTCAAATTGTAATTACCAATCCAGTTCCTGTGGGTTATAATGCAAATGTATCGACCAATTTTGTTTCGTGTAAATCGACCAATTTTTGTTTTGGTTCGTGTAACAATCCCTGACAGGCAGTGTTTAAATGCTATGCACATGGTCGTGTGTCTAAATACTCGTCTAAACTATGGTAGCGTATCTATTCAGTATTTGATGGACAGCCGTTATTCAAGAACAGAGTCTCTGTTAAATTACGCTGTATATTTAAAAACGATATTGTTCATATAAAAAAACAATATATATATATATATATAATATATGCAAATGTATAAACAATATCGTTTTTAGATCATGCGTGTGAGTATTATGATTGAGAAACTATGTTAAAGTTTATGATATCGGCAACAACTACTTATACATGAACGACACTTACAATGATAATATTTGCACAAATGCCTTCAATATGTGAATTAGTGTGCATGGTTTGTATCGTGCAGGATTATTGTACGTATATTAAACAGTAACAGTTATTTTTCACCGGCTATGTTTAGTACAGTATACAAGGGACAGGAACAAAATGCCAATTTGCACCATTAGTGGAGAATCAATAATATAATATACTGTATGGGTGATCTCAGACGCCTCAACATAATGACCATGGTGTCGTTATGTTGTTCGTCTGCAATCGAATAATTCAACAGTTCATGATTATTTATCTATTTCACGGATTGATCTGTATATATCATTAATACAATTTCTGTTCTGACACATATTCTTATATGTTTTCATATGCTACAAGTATATACAATGTATAATATATATAACATTCACATGTTTTGATGACATTTTGTGATTATACGCTTGCACTCGCTAATATATATATAACACACAGTGAAGAAATGTATGACAATGATCTTATAATGAAAAGTACCAATAGTGATTAATGAAGACAGTACATGTATTACAATAGCGGTTACCTCTTTTGACTTGTGTACGATCGCTCGTAGATATATAGAGATGAAAACCACGTTGCGTATTATTTAGCGACATTATGTGATCGTACCTGCTTTCGACTTTCAACCCTCTATGTGAGGGCAATCACAATTGTAATTGTATTAATGAGGAAGGATGCATCGTTACTAAGTAATGCATGTGTACAATATGAAGATATTAGCTGAACGCAAACAGAAATTATAGGTGACTTGAGAAACAAAAATTTACAAAAAAATAACAGACGGACGGACGGACAGGAAAAAACCTATAGGGCACCACCGATTTCGGCGGGGCCATCAAAAACAACGATATAGAGGCATAGCATGATAGTCTAATGAAATTCATGTATACTGAAAAGTCGGCGACTACAAACGCAACACGGAGGTAAACATGTTATTTATTCACCAATTACATATTTTAGCAGAATATGTTTGAGGATAAATAACAATTAATTATCTATACCTGTAATCCGGGATTGATACACCACAGTCACATGGTGCACTGCAGTCACATGGATGATCATACACAAGGATTCCTCTTGGGGGAATAAAAAAATCGCCACTTCAAAAAAAAAAAAACAATTGGCGATAAAAAATTACAATTTTCGGAAAAAAAATCAAATTTTTTTTTTCGAAAATTGTAATTTTTTATCGCCAATTGTAATTTGTTATCGCCAATTGTTTATTTGTATTGCCAATTGCGAAAGTGGCGATCGCCAGCGGAATCCCTGCATACATGGGTGTCCATTATCATATCCACCTCCTGGTTGCGTTTTTAATTCGTTTCAGTATATATATATATATTTATAGTCACGCGTAGTGACTGTCTGTCCGATTAATTTGGTTCCTTAACCCATTGAACCGTAAAGCCCGCTATATCGATTTATGCAAACAGTGCAGATCCAGATGAGACGGCTCGTAACTGTTTGAAAGTAATTTTCATATTTTTGAGCACAACAAATACCCCCT
Organism: Conchocele bisecta; assembly: GCA_029237695.1. Classification (NCBI taxonomy): domain Eukaryota; kingdom Metazoa; phylum Mollusca; class Bivalvia; order Lucinida; family Thyasiridae; genus Conchocele; species Conchocele bisecta. The sequence continues at coordinate 25,105,395 of CM055275.1, read as the reverse complement.
TTTTATAAATGGAATAGTCTGAAAATCATTTTGCGATGATTGAATTGGTTGCAAAATTAACATATCGCAGCCCATTCAGTTACTTAGGGGTGAAAGGGTTAAATCCTTAGTATATATATGGGTAAACCAGTAACTTATCTAGTATCACAATATTATTTATTCCAGCAACCTGATACTAGAAAGACGAGTATTCGTGTTTCTAGTATCATGTTTCGTAGGATATTATTGTGATTCTATACAAGAATGTTTTCAATATTATACATACAATACGAACACCTATATCCAGCATGATAGATACGCCCGATTACATATTTACGTAACGAACTTGGTGGTCTCATACCGAACTATCATCACTATCGATACCGATACTTTAAAGGTAGCCCCCCCCCCCCCCCCCCCAATAATTCTGTAAATTTTGGATTTTTTATTCTAATATATTTGTGTAATCATGAGTACTGGGAACTTTGCTGAGAACTTTGCTGAGAATGCAGGAAATGGCGTTTCACACCACTTGGATTTCAAAAATTTCCGCCGGATCGCGATCCCCCTAGCGCTATCGGGCCCTTCGGGCCCTCAACATTGGCCCCCCCCCCCCCCCCCCCAATACTGTTCGGCTTCTGCGGCCTATATGCAGTTTAGTTGAATCATGTTCGTATTTGAAACTACTTTCCCTAAATAACAACTAAAACACGAGATAAAATCAACATATGACGCCTCGTACATGCAATAGTTATTATTAATTGTCACCATTATACACGTTTCTGTTTATATCCAAATATATTTTCGAAACGCCATTAGTACACGAGTTATCAGTTCACAATCATAGGTTAATTTGTGAACCAATCAAAACTTCAGAACACTTGCTTGGAATCTCCATACATTGTCTATCGCACACTGATTATTTATAATCCTATATAAACTATGTGTTGTAATTACGTATACTCACAGGAATGTGATTCATCCGGTCCACGGTTGTTGTACTGAGTCATGCGTGAGACGTCACAGTCTGCGATAGCCTCTGTCAATTAAAATTTGGATGCTGTGTCCTGTTATCTTGGATGCGGTGGTAAGGGGCGTCTCAAAACACTCAGACGGCTGACCGTGTAACACGCAATCTGACAAAACCCCGTGTATATCTTGCTCCTTATATGTGACTTGAGAAATGTGGCTTATGCATGGTATATGTGGCTGGTTTAGTTTCTGGGGGCCGTTTTACTAAACTCCGTACGACTAAAATGTTCGTAAGTGCACATGTACATTTAAGATCGTCAGAAAAATTCAATTGATGGATTTACATATGCAGCATATGCTCAATAAATGTAAATGTAAATTCAATAGTTGTTTACAAGAAAACGTACGTTGTTAATGTAAAATATACAGACTATCATAAGTTTGCACTTACGAACATTTTAGTCTTACGAAGTTTAGTGAAACGGGCGCCTGGTAACTATGGAGAAATGTGTGTGGGCTGTTTAAATGGGACTTATGACATGTGTCGCTAGTCTAGCTCCTGGTTTGTGACTAGATCAAATAAAATGGGCTTTACTTCGTTTGTTTCCAGTTTAGCTACTGATATGTGACTTGCGAAATATGGCCTCTAGTATTGCGGCCAGTCTTGCTCCTGTACGATCTGTGACATGACGATTATTGCATTTGTGGTCTGTCTAGCCCCGACCGCACTGCGTTGATGCGCAGGCTGATCTGTGTCTACATTGGTCGAAATTTATATTAACTATTTCAACCATAAGTAACCATTATCAGGTAACCTGCCCTGTATTGATCGAATACGTACTGACTGATAACATATTGTTGTATCACACATCCAGGTTACAACAAAGTGAAAACTGACGTTCCATTGGTCGGATGACTACACGTGACGTTACCGAATGACGTCAGTGTAATGACGCAACGCAAACAAGTCCGCGTTATGTCCATAGATAACGACGTCATCAGTGGTCATTTTCGAGCATAAAAGGTTACCTGATAAATAGAATACCAGGCTATTGTCTTTTGATATCAAGTTTACCAGGCTCGGCTCGGAAACGATAGGAATTCCTGGCAAGCCTCGGAATTCCTAAACGTTTCCTAGCCTTGCCTGATAAACTTGATATCAAAAGACACTAGCCTGGTATTCGCTATATATGGATCCTTCCATGTAGACTTTTGAACTATTCCATTAATCAGAAAAGGGGGGTTTTGTCAAAAATAAATATACCCACAAACGATGCAGAACCTGGTGAGACAAGTCCAGCTTGTTACGAAGTGGATCATCTGGATCTACACTGTTTGCACACATTGGGAAAGCGGTGTGTAGTGTTGAAAGGATTAATAACTATATACACTGGCAGTAGTAGCTAGGTAGTGACTGAGGGAGTTCGTTCATTAATACATCACGCATTAGGGAGGAGGGAAGGAATCATAGTGAAATACAATGTTTAAACGTATGGGGGCCGATTAGGCGGTAACTCGAGTCTAGAGGGTAGGTGAGAGTTATCGTTCTTGGTCCATAAGGACTTCCGAGCTATATTATAATAAACAGATTTTGACGCGTTTCAAACAAATTTGTCTTTGTGTCTTATCTGCAGCAAAAGCGCTAGGCAGTGGTAACACGAATCGCTGAAAAGAATACGTCACTTTTCGATCGACCTATGAAAGGATTTAGTCACTACTAGTGGGTTTTTTTTTTCCACGGATACTGCAAAGTTAAATTACCATGGACTTTTCTCGACTTAATATTTATGACATCGAAAGCGGACATTCAAACGCTATAATCAGCTGACAAACTCATGGATATTACCCATATATTACCAACAACACGTTGCGACTGTATTCATACACTATACATAATCATTGATGTATCTTAACCGTTTTTGTGAACTACCTCTTGAAGGCTTACGATCCGAGACACTGTTAATGACAATGAATCTATTTAGTACATGTATGTAAGCAGGAAAAGAACAAAACAGTGAGAGATTTGCTCTTTCCAGCTCTCGGCTTTCGATATAAATATGTGCCGTACACAGGCGCGTAGCTGCATTAAGGCACTGCAGGCCCGGGCCTGCAGAATTTTCGAGAAAATGGAAAAAATAATGTGCCAGAGTGCATCATTTACATTCTAGTTTCGAAAAAAAAATCGGGGGTGGGGGAGGGGGGGTGGGGGTGGGGGGGGGGGGGGCATGCCCCAAGACCCACGCCCCTAGCATACTCGCACCAACGGTGCTCGAAGTCGTCAACCGGGCCTGCAGATTCAAATTGGCTAGCTACGCCCCTGGTACACATACTATTATTATGCGGAAAGACTGATCCGACGCTTTGGAATTATTCACATATGAATGACTGGCAGTATAGGAAGACTTGCAAGGACGCCGGAAGCATCATACGATTGGTGCGGGAGAGAGAGAGAGGTCATACAGACCCCAAAAAGGCAGCGCGGGGACGTCAACAAAGACAAAAGACAACAACAATAAAAAGAGGTGGCAAAAAAAAATAATATTTTTCGTGTTTTCTTGTTTGTGTTTTCCTTTTAAGTGTACTAGTAAAATGATGACATCAGTATACAGATTTTTGTAAATAAATAGCGCGATACTATGAAAAATTATCTTTATATGGTAATGTTTTTGTTGCGATAAACTACGTTAAATGTTGGTATTGCTTTGATAATTTTCAACCAGTTGTCGTTTGTAACCAGTGTTCGAAATTTTCACTATATAGTCTGTTTAACGAAAGCTGCACAAATTTTACGAACAATTCAAAAACCATATTTTTTTTCGATAATATTAAATTAAAGGAAAATTTAAGAATGAGCCATCTTTTTATTTCGTGAAATTTGGTAAAATATTGATTTTATTGCGAACAATTGATTTGTCTATGGGAATTTAACATGGCCATGGGGGAAAAAGTGGTAAGGAAGTGTGGGAGGAGTCTGTGGAAATTGACTACGAAACGTGGCTAGATAGCTTGGATATGATCTAACTAAGAAAACAAAAGTTAAATTTTAAAAATCGGTCCAGTATTTCTAGAATTCAAAAAAATTTCCCATATGTTAAATCCCCATAGACATCAGTCACATCTTCACGGAGTTAGTGAAGATGTCTATGGGGATTTAACATGGGGAAATTGTTTTTTCGCAATAAAATCAATATTTGACCAAATTTCACGAAATAAAAAGAAGGCTCATTCTTAATTTTTCCTTTAATTTAATATTATCAAAAGAAATCTTGTTTTTGAATTGTTTATATAGCCGTAAAATTTGGGCAGCTTTCGTGAAACAGACAGTAATGTCATATATTGGTGCTTATGTATATTTTTATTTCCGTTATGTCACAGCATTAGACTTCTTGTTGTCATGTTATTCTGTAACTTGAGTCTTTGCTTACTGACAAACCTCTGCTCGATGTTCGTTATATGCGGCTGCGGCTGGAGAAATGAGGGTTATGGAACCAGTGCATGCACGCCGTCTGATCATTATCTGCACAAACAACTATTTTGTCAGTGCCAGTGGAACATCAAGTTTACTTCAGCCTGTAAGACCATGCTGTAGATAACATATCGGAGGCAAATTATTGTAGCTAGTAGTACACCTGTAATTACCATAAGACCCCTTTCTAGGGATGTCGGATTTTTCCCCGATTTACGGTTTGCCTTCCGACCCAATGTTAAATTTGGCCGTTTTCAAAGTTGATTTTTTATCAATAGTGGACGATTTAGTTAATAAAAAACATACACGCACATTGTGTAATGTATAAATGTTTTTTTTTTAAATATGTAGCATGTGGGTGACTTTTAATCGATAAATTCTAATCACTTGCGCTGTCACTTTTTTTTGTGGACGCTGCCATTTTTAACAAGAGCTGTAGGAGAACAGCATAGCTCGACTACGAGGGTTGTCGATGTACACATAGCTTGACAAAGAAGGTGGCTGCGGCCTGCATAAAAACCTTAACCAAGGTTGACTAAAAACCTTAACCAAGGGAAATTAAGTAAGTAATTCAAGGTTAAATGTAGGTCAATGTCAGATATAGGTCAGGGGTTATTGATGTACATCACTAGGAGATGAAGTTTTCCAAGTATGGTTTCTGTAGGCCCAGGAGTATTCCATATACAAGCTTGACTAAAAACTGTAACCAAGGGGAAATAACTAAGTAATCCAAGGATAAAAGTATGTCAAGGTCAAATATAGGTCAGGGATTATTGATGTACATCACTAGGAGATGAAGTTGTCCAAGTATGGTTGATGTAGGCCCAGGAGTATTCCATATAGAAGCTTGACTATAAACATTAACCAAGTAATTCAAGGTTAAATGTAGGTGAAGGTAAAAGAAAGGTCAGGGGCTATTGATGTACATCCCTATGAGAAAAAGTTATCAAAGTATGGTGTCTGGGTGCACAATAGTATTCCATGTACAAGCTTGATTAAAAACCTTAACCAAGGTTGACTAAAAACCTTAACCAAGGGGAATTAAGTAAGTAATTCAAGAGTAAATGTAGGTGAAGGTCAAATATAGGTCAGGGGTTATTGATGCACATCACTAGGAGATGAAGTTGTCCAAGTATGGTGGGTGTAGGGCCAGTAGTATTCCATATACAAGCTTGACTAAAAACCATAACCAAGGGGAAATTAACTAAGTAATTGAAGAGGAAATGTAGGTCAAGGTCAAATATAGATCAGGGGTTATTGATGTACATCCCTATGAGAAAAGGTTGTCCAAGTATGGTGTCTGTATGCACAATAGTATTCCATGTACCAGCTCGACTAAAAACCTTAACCAAGCTTGACTAAAAACCTTAACCAAGGGGAATTAAGTAAGTAATTCAAGAGGAAATGTAGGTGAAGGTCAAATATAGATCAGGGGTTATTGATGTACATCACTAGGAGATGAAGTTGTCCAAGTATGGTGGGTGTAGGGTCAGTAGTATTCCATATACAAGCTTGACTAAAAACCTGAACCAAGGGGAATTAAGTAAGTAATTCAAGAGGAAATGTAGGTCAAGGTCTCAAATATAGATCAGGGGTTATTGATGTACATGTACATCCCTATGAGAAAAGGTTGTCCAAGTATGGTGTCTGTATGCACAATAGTGTTCCATGTACAAGCTTGACTAAAAACCGTAACCAAGGTTGACTAAAAACCTTAACCAAGGGGAATTAACTAAGTAATTCAAGAGGAAATGTAGGTGAAGGTCAAATATAGATCAGGGGTTATTGATGTGCATCACTAGGAGATGAAGTTATCCAAGTATGGTGGGTGTAGGGCCAGTAGTATTGCATATACAAGCTTGACTAAAAACCTTAACCAAGTCCAAGGGGAATTAAGTAAGTAATTCAAGAGGAAATGTAGGTGAAGGTCAAATATAGATCAGGGGTTATTGATGTACATCACTAGGAGATGAAGTTGTCCAAGTATGGTGGATGTAGGGCCAGTAGTATTCCATATACAAGGTTGACTAAAAACCTTAACCAAGGCGTGACGCCGACGCCGGGGTGACAACATAAGCTCTACGTATTCTTCGAATAGTCGAGCTAAAAATCACGTGATAGGTGGTGTGGCTTAATTTCTGTAACGCGATCATTTCTTGATGGATATTTAATTTGGGCATGTCAACGGAAAGAAAAAAGCACCCTCTACACGATTCTGTTGTCTGCTGTTGAAATTTCTGAGAGGAAAATCGTGTTTTTTGTGCTAGAAAAAGGTAAATATTTGAACAGTGATTCTTATAGGAACCTCTGGATTCGACATCCTAGGACATCACCGTTTCTTTAACAATCATTAATGTGCCCAAAAAACACTTTATTGAACCGTTTGGCTTGTGCGCACTCGGTGGCAAACTTTTTTAGTAACCTCATATGAAACCGGAAGTTCGGAACACGAGCCGTGTCATGGGTTTTCGCGACCATTTTATTTTCACTTCCACATCGAAAAAGCCAGCGTTACAGTTGAGCTGGCCGTTTTTGGTGGTAAATTAAATTGCAAAATTGTTGCTTAATGATGCCTCTGTGTGTTTTGGGTCCTTGTAGATTCACTTTGGATATATGTTCAACAATTCAATAAAAAAAGAAAAAAAGAAATTCAACTCCAAATCACAATGTTAATATTATCAATCAAATTGAGCTGAATTCTTATTATTGAGTATTGTGTATTTAGCGATCCTTTTTTTTTTGTAGACACTAGACTGTCAATCCTCCCTACCCATGCGCCCTCCGCCCCCCTCACCACACCCCTCACCACACCGCCACATCTTTATGTGGGCATTTTTTTTTTATATTATTTGAAAAGCGTCTGGAGACCAATTAATTATGCAATATAACTAATTGATCTATTTTGTATTCAAGAAAAATGTCTGATTTTTCTACAGCGGGTGGGGATTTCTATTATATATTTGTACAGCGCCGGTGGTGGCGGGTGGAGCTGCGCTTCCTATTCTTCCTTTCTCCAACAGGCACAAATAGATGTAGGTAGAAGTTTAATTACAGCTAAAATATTGACCCCCTCCCCCCAGTTTGCATTAAGAGGTTCGCACGTCAATTCACTTTTATATCACTTTAACGATTAGTTAGATAGGATTAGATTAGTTAAATATTTAAACACAGCATACTTCTGAACAACTACCACACATCCATGCTGCACTTAATATGACCTTCACATTTTGGCGTTCACAACTTTGAAGTTAAGAAGTTCGGCAGAGTTGTTCATTTCTTTATGGGTAACCGGTGGGGTATTTAACGATCGGGATTCTTCCTTACCGGAATCTCGACCGGAGACCTAGATTGGCCCTCGTGTACATCTTTGGTTTTCTTGTATGTGAGAGTTGCACCCCTTATCTGAGTATGATTAATCGTAATCGAACCCGTTGGCCTAACCTTATATGACCATATATAGCTGCTTTTTAGGCCGTTAAACACCAACAAACTGTCATAACTTCTATATCATTTGAACATAAACAGTTCAACACAGCATACCTGTGGACAAATGCCACACATCCATGCTGCCATTTTTATGACCTTGACCGTCACAACTTTTTCACACATTAATAAATTTGCCTGAGTTTCTCATTTCTGTCATCACTTCTATTTCCCTTGATGGATTACTTTAATATGTTAATACATCGTACATGTGGACAAATGCCTTACATCCATGCTGGCCTTAATATGGCTTTGACCTTTTGACCTTCACAAATACGCTTGTGAATACATATCACTTGGTTAATTAACTTGTGACACAGTTTCTCCAATCTGCCACCATGGGCATTTGTGTGCCGACAAGCCACATTTTCTTGTTGCCTCTGCAGCCACGTGCAGATCAAATTATTTTAATGTTGATCATACTACTTATGTGGTTGGGCTAAGTGACTGGTGTGGAATGGACCTAGCACCAGGATAAGATATTCTAATTTCATGGCTGAATATTGATTTTTCTGTAAATATTCAGTTCTGGTTTTGGGAATTTCTCATTATGGACACATTAAATACGGGATAGACCCGTTGGCCAAGCCTTAAATGACCTTAGCTGTTGATATGCCGTTAAACACAAATTATCAATCAATCCGTGTATGAGAGCCACTGTTGACTAATTGTTCGTTAATTAAATGAGAGCGCACTATCTTAGTTAATCTCACCGCCGACCTTGTATTTTGGATAGATAAAAAGTTTTTGTAATTCGGTCCATTCATTAGTTCGGCCATTAATATTCAGTTTGTGAATAACTAGTAATATTTAAATAAAAAATGTTATAAACACACCAAACAGCTCTATTCATTAACACATTATAATCTTGACATGAACATCTTTGTGCAAAAAATAATTGAGCTACTTACTATCAAGTTACTATATTATCCGGTTTAAGATCTCTGCACAAAAAACTTTGCTTTTTCCCCCCAAAATTTGAATAACTCCTAAACCAATCAAGATATCTTGATGAAACAACTTCCATTGTTTTGCATTCTTTAATACCTTTAATTTGATACCAAACACTCCATAATGCACACTTTTGTTTTGGAAAAAATATCCATTACATTCAAAATTGGCAATATATTTTTAGAAAATTTATTATTTCTCAAAATAAAAATTGAATAACTCCTTAACCAATCAAGATATCTTGATGAAACAACTTTCATTGTTTTGCATTCTTTAATACCTTTAAGTTGATACCAAACACTCCATAATGCACACATTTTCGGAAAAAATATCCGCTAAATTAAAAAACAATACCTTTTAATGGATACCAAACACTCCATTCTACACATTTAAAAAAGTAAAAAAATCTTTAAATACATAGTTGGCAGAAAATGGTCAGAAAATTTCCGAAGTTCTCCAATTTCTTAACTAATCAAGATATCTTGATGAAATAACTTGCATTGCACAACTACATTCCTCAGCTTTAATTTGATACCAAACAATCCATAAAAATCTCAATTTTTTAAAAAACTCCGACATCCCTACCATTTCCCCAGTCACAACCACGAATTTCACCAATCTCGTATACTGTCATTTCGGCTAATTCTGCGCATCGGCTAATGCGCAATGCATGTAAAATTCTTGCCTAACGTACATCATAATAAATTATGTTTACTTGAGTAAATCAGCTGATTAAATGCTGCACTACATCACAAGTTTATCACATTCCGATAGTTTGGTTAAAAGTTATTGAGATTATGGTTCAAATGTGTAAGTCGTTGGACACTGTTAATGGAATAGCGGTCTAGCTTACTAAAGTTATAGTTCAACAAAGAAATTAGCTTAGATAATCTCAGCTACACAAATTAGTTTTACTAAAATATTCGTAAGTGCAAATTTAGGATCGTCTGGAAATTTCAATTGATAGATTACCACTAGGCTATCAGTAGCCTATTTCATCAAAATTGCAAAGTATACTTATCTAGCAAAGTATACTTTGAGGGAGTAATTACTTAGTTTCCCCAAAATGCATTATTTCACATAGAACTAACCACTGCATATATTTGATGATAAAATGTATGCAGAATTATTATACTGAATTTATTACATTATCACAGCCAATATGGCTGTGATAATGTAATAAATTCAGTATAATAAAAATTAATAAATTTATCCTAAAATTGAATTTTTTTCCTCAAAGTATACTTTGCTAGATAAGTATACTTTGCAATGTTGGTGAAATAGGCTACTGGTGCTTCCATAATCGTTTTGCTGCTATCTTTGTATACTGCAGTGTATTACAATACAATACAATACATTTTATTCACTCTAAGCCATATGCGTGACACACGAGGTATTCAACAGATTACATAATACAACGATGGGTACAAATACAAAATGCATATCTGGGACTAAACTACCATGCCTCCAGGGGCCGAATATCGGCCCTTTCCCCAAATCCCAGGGCCGTTTTTTCCCCCCCCAATCTGTAAAATAAATTCCCAATCGGCAAAAAAAACCCAAAAAACCAGTGAAATCTTGAGTATTGTGCTCATGCAGTCCATAAGTAGATTCATTGACACAAGTTGTCAAATTCGGATGGTTGGTTAATCAAATATTAACCAGGAGTAAGTGACATCAATGACATCCACACCATTTACTAATAATATCAACAAAAAATCCCAATAATGGATTCGATCGGTCGACGAAAAAAATTCCTAATTCAAGCAATTTCACGCGCTATTTTTTCCCAAAATATAAAAAAAGGCCCCTTCCCAAAATCCCTGGCTTAATGCCTGCATATGTATAAGCTCACTATAATTGATGGATTTACATTTATTGAGCATAGGCTGCATATGCAGCCTATGCTCAATAAATGTAAATCCATCAATTGTTAATGTGAAATATACAGACTATCATGATTTTGTACTTACGAACATTTTAGTCGTACAAAGTTTAGTGAAACGGCCCCCAGATTACATAATACAACGATGGGTACAAATACAAAATGCATATGTATAAGCTCACTAGTCATTATAACCGTAAAGCATTTCTTATAAAAATAGCTAAATTTCTTAATTGCTTTCCAGATTTTTTCTCAAATAGCTGTGCGAATTTTAAAGTATTTGGTCTTCTAAAATAAAATGGCTTGATATACCGTTTTCGAACTTCATCATAGAAGCGGCACTTGAAAAGGAAATGAAAGTTGTCACCAAGAGCACCAGCGCCACATTTGTTGCAGACCCTGCTTGCTCTCGGCACACCTGTCCATCTACCAGTTTCGACCGCCAGTCTATGATTACAAGTTCGAAATCGGGTCAATGTTTTTTCTTAACCTTTCCGTGAGATTAATTAAATATGTTTCTAATCCAAACTCTGTTTTAAAGATTCTATGCGTAATTCCACGTGAAGATGAATCTATGCTGGTGAGCCGTGACTGAATAAACGGGTTCTGAAGCTGGGTTCTGGCGTGGTGGCTCAGCCAGATAGCATTAACATCGTTCTGGCTAAGCCATACGCCAGGAGCTCCAATTTCAGTTAAAATAGACTTAACATTCTGAATCCATCGGAAATGAGTCACATTTACTTCATGTTGTGTATATAATAACTTATACATAAGAAACAATAATTTACTCTGCTTCCCTGAAACTAATTTTGGCCAAAACGAAATAATTCTACATTTAATGTCAATAATAAGCGGAAATTTGCCTAGTTCTCCATAAACCATGAAATTTGGTGTGGATTTCTTTACCCCCAAAACAGTTTTACAAAATTTCAAATGAATTGTTTCTATAGCCGAAATGTTTTCAAATCCCCAGATTTCACAGGCATAGCAGAGAATTGGAGTGATACATTGGTCAAATAACTTAAGCTGACAGTCTACTGGAGTTGATAAGTTGTTAATCTTTCTAAATAGGCCGAAAAGAGCTTTGGATGCTTGGTCAATGTTTCTTAGTCTTATGAAAAGTTTCGTTTTGTGAAAAAACATTTCCCAAATATGTAAAGTGGTCTACAATTTCAATTTTGTTATCGTTATATGTAAAGGCTATCTTTTTTGATGATTTACGTTTTTTGAAAATCATAATTTTGGTTTTTGTTGCGTTTACTTCCAATTTACACTGAATACAGTATTGATGGAAAATAATTTAGAGCATCTTAATTGTAGGCCAGTTTCTGTTTCAGATATGAGAATAGTGTCGTCAGCGTATAATAACAAGAATAGTTTAACATATATATCTAGATGTTGAAACATGTCAGATGTAACCGATTGTAAATCTACAATACCGTATACATTGAGAAAATCTTCAAGGTCGTTCAAAAACATGGCAAACAAAAATGGTGACATATTTTCACCCTGCCTGAAACGCACCATGCATGGGAAGTATTCTGAAAAGTCATTTCCTATTTTAACACAAGATTTAATACATTTATACATGTTTTTAATTATTGTCGCGCCCGCTTGCGGAAAGCGCGATATAGTCGGCACTTTGGCGTACGTACGGTTAAAGTTTTTGGTTAAGTTTTTTGGTTAAGTTTTTTGGTTAAAGTTTTTGGTTAAAGTTTTTTGTTATACTATATCTCTGCAACTGCTTTGCCTTGAAACTTCACATGGGTGTTTATCATCATTATTAGCCGATCTATTTATAGATCGGCTAATATATTGGTTATCCATCGAATTCTGAAAAAGTTTGTAGCAACCCTTTTCTCCGCTATTCGGTAATCTACGAACGCGAATTTTGCTGTATCACTTCCAAATTGCATCAACCGATAAAGTTTGCATTTTTGGCAATTATCTCCGTTTAAAACTTTACTTATAGCCAAATAACACAATTTTGAATACGTAATGAGCTGAATGCCGGAAGAGATTTAACCCGGAAGTTATTGTTGTTGAAGTCCATAGTTGGCTCTAATGGCCATATACGCCAACATACGCCGATTATTGGGCTAATTTAAAGCTTTTATTTATTAAACAGAACAAGTTTCAGCCACGTATAATCGCGTAAAATGTGTTTATTCGGCTAATTTATAATCGACCTCTACTCAAAATCTCCTACTAGCAACCCCAGCATTTTCGGGTTTATCCAGCATCTCGGTTTACCCCATTGGATCGCGTATGCGCGTCATTTGACGCTAGTTAATATTCACAAAATTTTCCACCAATCAAAACGAAGAGATTGCCCTTCATAGCCAACTTTGATTTGTTTACGTATCATGCAGGGATGCATCCAGCACGCGCGATTGCGGCAATCCCCCTTAATTATTGTCAATGCCGCAAATTATTGATTGTCTTGCGCCCGACATCGCGCAAAAAATCACGGATGGGACACATTAGGCCAATCTGGGCATGTGCCTGAATACGCAGGAGCTTGCGTCTATTTTTAGATGACACTGTAACCGCTAGATATATATAGCCCTGGTAGCTCCGCCCACTCGCATGCTGCCACAGAATTCGGACACACACACAGTGACTACAACTTTGTGTATTGCAGAGTGTAATTTGTAGATAAATAGAGCATACAGTACAGGTGTTACGCTGGAATATTTCGCAACATAATGGTGACAACAAACATTGCTGCTATGGCATTGCTGCTATTGGATGGATTTGGGAACGGGTTTCCAAAACCTGCACAAAATCGAGAAAAATGTCAACGCTGGGTACAGAACTGTGGTCGAAAATAGTTTACCATTGACAATGTTACCAGAGACACCTACATATGTTTCGATGCACTTTTACCCTGATTTGATCGGCTAATAACATCATGCTCTGCATGACTTTTCATCTATATTTTCATTCTACCCCCCTCCTGTGCGGCCCCTGTGCCAATGTCAAGGTTAAATTACTTTGAAGTTTTTGGTTAAGTTTTTGTC